>CM068372.1:49053895-49653895 GCA_034769895.1 Magicicada septendecula
GAAAATGGTATTTAATTAGTGATTAATTGAGACGCTGAGAAGAATGAGGCGGGACGATGAACAGATATTGTGAAGCGGGTAGGATGACGTAAGACTAAACTTGAGGTATGGGGACAGATTTTTATGAATTCTCTTTGTTAGAAATCTTATCAAAAACTATGTCTTTGTTGGTAGACTGTCGTTTAGCCTTGGTATTCTCAACTTCAAATTACATAACGTTTCTATTGAGGACATTGGTAAATAATGGATTGAAGAAACCAGGAACGCAGAATAGGATTCAAGGAGCGATAATGTAAATAATACACATACACACTCGCGCGCGCGCATGCACACATCTGATCTATACAAAATATATAGTTTTCTTCTTCTCCTCTTCAAGGATTAGGTTATATAAACCCGTTTCGGCACCCATGCCATCCTCGGACGACCCACGTCTCTTCTACCAATGGCTTTATAGTTCAGTGCCGCTTTCGGCAATCGATCCTCTGTCATCCTTTGCAGATGAACCCACCAATGTCTTCTGCAAATTTTAAATAATTTCATTTATGTCCTTTAGTTCGAGTACTACTCTGATATCTTCATTCCTTATTCTATCTTGCAATGTATAATTTAAAGTATTTCGAAGAAACTGCATTTCAGCACTTTGAAACTTGCCGCATTTCTTTTTTGTAACGACCCACGCCTCACTTGCATATATCAACGTGGGTACTGCAATTGTCTTATAAAATTTATTCCTTGTGGTGTGATTATTTACTCCAATAAAACTATATTAAAATAGCAGAAAAATATTCTTTCAATTTTTTTAACATTTTAACTCCACGCGTATACTGTTAGTTGGCTGATAGTTACTTACGCTGTCAAAAATAAATTATAACATACGGTTTTATTGGTAACAAAAAATTGAAACAAATCAGCCGCTTTAGTAACTTAGCGGAATACGTTTTGATAGCAACAGAGATTCATTGGATAGAAGGAGATTGAGTATCCACATAAAGGGAGTTTTACACTGCCACATAAATTTCATGTGAATAATATTTGTAAGTATCAAGTAAATAGGACAATAAACTTTTGTATTACTTTTTTCATTCATTCTCTAAGCTACGTGCAGCTTTAATACTCCTGTTCGTAAAAGATGTTGTTATTCTCAAAAAACAAGAAAGAGAGTGGTGACTTCTAAAATGAAATTCCTAAGAAGAGTTAAACGTTATCTACTAATAACATACGGATTACCATGTAATGTTATAAATAATGATTGAGGGTAGAAAGTAGACGGAGGGGAGAAACGAAAATGTCGTACAGCAACACATTACACAGACGAGCAGTGGCTTGCACCCCACAAAAAAAAGTTGTCGACAGATCAAGAAAACGGTTGAAAGATCTTTGAACTCTGAATAGTCTGGATGCCCAACTCCCCAGTGTTAAAACGAAGTAGTAGAGGAACGTTTGGCAATGTGAATAAAGGGGCTAAAGTATTGGATTGCTAATGTTAGTTACGATTATTAAAACAATCAAAAACTAACGGGTTGTTTCGTCTTGGTCGAATGCCTACTGAATTGTCTATCCAATTTTTTCTTAGGATTTCACGGCCGTCGTCAGTGTTATTTAAGGGGCTGTAGAATTACACCTGCCACGTGCTATTAGACCGCGGTGTTGTGCTGTTGAAACAAAAGGTTTCGGCCTCACCAACTGAGGTACTGAAGTCTTTTAGGCGAACACCTGCCACGTGCTATTAGACCGCGGTGTTGTGCTGTTGAAACAAAAAGTTTCGGCCTCACCAACTGAGGTACTGAAGTCTTTTAGGCGAACACCTGGCACGTGCTATTAGACCGCGGTGTTGTGCTGTTGAAACAAAAGGTTTCGGCCTCACCAACTGAGGTACTGAAGTTTTTTAGGCGAACACCTGCCACGTGCTATTAGACCGCGGTGTTGCGCTGTTGAAACAAAAGGTTTCGGCCTCACCAACTGAGGTACTGAAGTCTTTTAGGCGAACACCTGCTACGTGCTATTAGACCGCGGTGTTGTGCTGTTGAAACAAAAGGTTTCGGCCTCACCAACTGAGGTACTGAAGTCTTTTAGGCGAACACCTGCCACGTGCTATTAGACCGCGGTGTTGTGCTGTTGAAACAAAAGGTTTCGGCCTCACCACCTGAGGTACTGAAGTCTTTTAGGCGAACACCTGCCACGTGCTATTAGACCGCGGTGTTGTGCTGTTGAAACAAAAGGTTTCGGCTTCACCAACTGAGGTACTGCAGTCTCTTAGGCGAACACCTGCCACGTGCTATTAGACCGCGGTGTTGTGCTGTTGAAACCAAACGCTTCGGCCTCACCACCTGAGGTACTGAAGTCTTTTAGGCGAACACCTGCCACGTGCTATTAGACCGCGGTGTTGTGCTGTTGAAACAAAACGTTTCGGCCTCACCAACTGAGGTACTGAAGACTTTTAGGCGATCACCTGCCACGTGCTATTAGACCGCGGTGTTGTGCTGTTGAAACCAAATGTTTCGGCCTCACCAACTGAGGTACTGAAGACTTTTAGGCGAACACCTGCCACGTGCTATTAGACCGCGGTGTTGTGCTGTTGAAACAAAACGTTTCGGCCTCACCAACTGAGGTACTGAAGACTTTTAGGCGAACACCTGCCACGTGCTATTAGACAGCGGTGTTGTGCTGTTGAAACCAAACGTTTCGGCCTCACCAACTGAGGTACTGAAGACTTTTAGGCGAACACCAGCCACGTGCTATTAGACCGCGGTGTTGTGTTGTTGAAACAAAAGGTTTCGGCCTCACCAACTGAGGTACTGAAGACTTTTAGGCGAACACCTGCCACGTGCTATTAGACCGCGGTGTTGTGCTGTTGAAACCAAACGTTTCGGCCTCACCAACTGAGGTACTGAAGACTTTTAGGCGATCACCTGCCACGTGCTATTAGACCGCGGTGTTGTGCGTTGAAACAAAAGGTCTCGGCCTCACGAACTGAGGTCCTGAAGTCTTTTAGGCGAACACCTGCCACGTGCTATTAGACCGCGGTGTTGTGCTGTTGAAACAAAAGGTTTCGGCCTCACCAACTGAGGTACTGAAGTCTTTTAGGCGAACACCTGCCACGTGCTATTAGACCGCGGTGTTGTGCTGTTGAAACCAAACGCTTCGGCCTCACCACCTGAGGTACTGAAGACTTTTAGGCGAACACCTGCCACGTGCTATTAGACCGCGGTGTTGTGCTGTTGAAACAAAAGGTTTCGGCCTCACCAACTGAGGTACTGAAGACTTTTAGGCGATCACCTGCCACGTGCTATTAGACCGCGGTGTTGTGCTGTTGAAACAAAAGGTTTCGGCCTCACCAACTGAGGTACTGAAGTCTTTTAGGCGAACACCTGCCACGTGCTATTAGACCGCGGTGTTGTGCTGTTGAAACAAAAGGTTTCGGCCTCACCAACTGAGGTACTGAAGTCTTTTAGGCGAACACCTGCCACGTGCTATTAGACCGCGGTGTTGTGCTGTTGAAACCAAACTCTTCGGCCTCACCACCTGAGGTACTGAAGTCTTTTAGGCGAACACCTGGCACGTGCTATTAGACCGCGGTGTTGTGCTGTTGAAACAAAAGGTTTCGGCCTCACCAACTGAGGTACTGAAGTCTTTTAGGCGAACACCTGCCACGTGCTATTAGACCGCGGTGTTGTGCTGTTGAAACAAAAGGTTTCGGCCTCACCAACTGAGGTACTGAAGTCTTTTAGGCGAACACCTGCCACGTGCTATTAGACCGCGGTGTTGTGCTGTTGAAACAAAAGGTTTCGGCCTCACCAACTGAGGTACTGAAGTCTTTTAGGCGAACACCTGCCACGTGCTATTAGACCGCGGTGTTGTGCTGTTGAAACAAAAGGTTTCGGCCTCACCACCTGAGGTACTGAAGTCTTTTAGGCGAACACCTGCCACGTGCTATTTAGGCGAACACCTGCCACGTGCTATTTAGGCGAACACCTGCCATGTGCTATTTCTTGCTGCTGAAGAGGCCTCCATCGGTGAGGCCGAAACGCTTGGTTTCAACAACAGAAGACCACGACCTGGTAGTCCTGCATACAGCCGTTTAAATAGTATCCCTTTTTTCTAAACGTTTCGGTCAAACACCGGAGACCTTCTTCAGTAGCAAAAATATTTGACTAGCCCGAACGTACCCCAATCTCAGCTTATATACGTCAGCTTGGGATACGTTCAGCCTACCATCCCGCGTCGAATATTTCGACTACTGAAGAAGGTCTCCTTTGAGTGGCCGAAACGATTAAAGAGAAAAGATGGATAATTCAATAAGCAATCGACAACGACCAAACAGCCCCCTGTAGTTTTTGCTGCTTTTAATATTGACGCCGGATCTGATAGCCTCCGTAATAGACTTAGCAACTATTTTGTTTAAAACTGGTACTTTAACTCAGTGGCGTAGCTAGGCTTTTTGGCGCCCGGGGCAAGGAGATCGTCGGCCGCCTCACCTTCGCAAATAAACGGGGACAAAAGAGCATGGATAAGTCATGTTGATACAGTTTTGCAAGCACAGTGCACTTAACATTGATTTGGGAAAGCTGTTCCTTAAAAGGTATATCCCCATCCTTTACGTACGCCTCAAATTTACAGAGAACCCAAAGCGTTTTTTAACTCTTTTATTTTACAGAAACGACTTGAAATTTCAATTGACAGTTTGTCTAAATTTCCATTAGAGAACGTCCCATTTCTTGCCGAACGATTAATGCAGAATCGTCTGCATACTCCCCTGGCATCGTGCGCTTCCTTCTTATCCTTTTTGTTATATTGATACTCCATTCATTACATATCTGCTCTGTCTTAGTAACGATATTGTCACACTTCCTCCAAACTTTTAGTTAGTCCGTTAGCGACTCCAGAAGTGTCAATGCTTTATTTATCCATAGCATAACAAAGTATTTTAACACGTTATGCACAAAGTATATTTTTATACCTTTAAAATTTGTCCAAGTATTTTAGCAAATCCAGAAAGTTTCCAGGATTTGGGTTGTTAGTAATTGACTCTCGATGTCGCTATCAGTGCCAGATTTTGTTGTGCAAGAGTTTGTATTGTGGCAGTGACCCGTTCGGGGATTTCTTTCCATGTTTAACTGCTTTAGTCATTTGTTCCTGAAGTAGATCATCGTCTCCCTTTGTTTAAACAACGTTCCAATTCCTTCCATCCAAAAACGCAGAGCGATGAGCAGGACTATTTTGATGATCCTGAATATGGGGATTTAACTTCCCCACAACGAAAACCCATTTTTACTATTGAAGTGGCTTCTTTGACATTTTTTTTCGTGGAAATAAAGTGCAACAAAAGCAAAATAGAGTTTTTTTAGTTGGAGAAAAACACATGCAAGTGCAATTTACCTTTTCGCCATTTTGCAAGGTTTTATCAAACCAATGATTGTTTAAGGATACTCCACCTTCATCTTCAGGAAAATGGCTGTCCTTGTTCTGCAACTGACTTGTTTCTCTATTCACCATTATAACTTATCTCGGAAGGACTGTTGAGATATCTCGCTTGGCCAAACTCCCATATCTTGTAGAGCAGCACCGGGAATACGGTCTACACATTGTTGCTAGTCGCCTGTAATTTCAAAACTGTACGGTACAACATCATCCATGGTACTAGAACCAACTGATTCTTGTAACTGTACTTTGACACTTTCACATGTTGAAGTATTCACGTCGTTGACTTTACTGTATTTATCAACAGCCTCGTCGCTAATAACATCCATTTTATGATCGCAAGTTGATTCCTTGTTAATTGTAATATTTTGACACCCAGGGTTCGATTTTCCTTGAATAAAGACTTCATAAATTCTTTGGAACTTGTAGTTCTTAATCTTATATTAAGGAAATCTTATATTCCTGTAGTTCTTACGGAATAGTCATATTAAAGAAACAAGTTGTTTGTAGTTTTATAAACTGAAAACAATTTTTTCAAGTCTATGCTCATTTTGCCGCCCTCCTGGCTATGCCGCCCGGGGCGGATATCCCTTGCCCCCCCCCCTAGCTACGCCTCTGCTTTAACTAACAGCAGCCTTTACACACAAGCGCTTTCAGTCACGCTTTCCCGTACGGGAAAGAGCGTAAAGGTTTGCGTTTGCTAAAACCAAACGAGTGTTCACGCGCCGATTGTAAAACAGTAAAAAGTGCACTCACGCTCTTTCGGGCAAAAAAAAAACCGCGCCAACTTATAAGTACACGCGAAAGAATGTGTGTGTAAACGACAATCGCGCACGCTATTCTTAGCAAAAGCTAATCCCATCGAACGTCTCCAAGATTCAGAGTTTGCTTTGTACTGCATGGGTTTTAGAAGGGATTCCGATGAAGAAATATCGTATTGGGTACAGTTTCTTCTGCTGTCACTTTCCCGCGCGGACGCTTCTACCGCACCCATTCGCGTGAGAAGGCGTTTGTATGTAGAGCTAGCTAATCTGAGGGTAATGGTAAGCCAGTTCATAATATAGACTCTTTCTGCCTGTAACTGTTTTTTGGGTGAAAACCAATTCTCCTTCTCTCGGCATATCAACACTGACAAGTGCATTGATTTTTAAACTGATATCTCCATAATCACAGGTCACAGGACAAACTGATTTTACGTATTTCAGATGTAACATATACATTTCAGTTATCGTGCGTTGACTTTACCTTCTGTCAATGTCTTCACTCCGAGGATTCGTCAATAGTTGACCGGTCCCGGCACCCTTGGTCTACTGACATCTCTCTTTTGAATAGCCTTTAGCAGGCCTGCTACTGCTAGTCTGTTGTCTGGCTTACGATCAAGTAGTTCCCATTGTCTCACTCGTATTATTCCTAGCTTTCTTCTGCAAAGGTTTAGTGTTCAGTTATTTTCAATGTTCTTCCTTAATTCGTTTCAACTCCATATTGAATTTTCATTCAAAACCACTAGAATAGAAACACTGGAAGAGCGTCTGTTTCCGTACGCCGTCCTTTATGTTCTCACTGTTTTTGCTCGTCTAATTGACGCTACATTGTGAATCGGCCTTCCCGAACGGTTTCAAGGAACATGCAGTTACAATCAGTTGTAACGTTCTGTTGTGAATATAGGGTGTTAATTTGTCAATTACGTTGAACGGTGTGACACCACAAACAGGTAGATAATAGTCTCTTGACTATTGACAGGAAGGGCATGTACACAATTGTCACTTGTATCGCCTATAGCTTACGATTGACAACTGACGTAGCAGATGTTGAATAGAGCGTTATCAGCTTTGAGCAGCGGTATTATGTTATTACATAACAAACATACAGCACCTTCATCCCCTCTCACTCACCCTTCGGTTCTCCGTCTCTCACCTCCTTCCACCACTTATCACTCTCCCTCCCTCCCCCCTCTCAATCTCTCTCTCTGTCTGTCTGTCTCTCTCTCTCTCTCTCTGTGTATATATATATATATATATATATATATATATATGACAAACATAACAACATAACGAACAAAATTATGTTAATAAGAATATATACGCCTATTATTTAATTATCTCATATTAAACTGTTCTTGTAGAATTTTTATATTACTGTCATCCTCAAACGTAACATATGTAGAACGTGTTTTCTAGAATTAGATATGACAGTATGACAGTTATAAAGAAACTGTCAAAAAATTGTATAATAATTTAAGTAAAACATATTCTTACACAAAGTTTTATTTATTATTCTATAATCGAAATAACTGCAAGACTAAAGCGAGTAATATGTGTGCGAGAGAGCGTGTGTGTGTTTGTACATTAACAGAAATCACAAAAACAATCGTGTCACATACAACTAAACACCAAACACTTGAACACAATATTCGTAAAGGAATTAATCGTGTTCATAATTAAGAGAGCAATTTCATTCTCTCAAAACCTGTGTGTGTGTGTGTGTGTGTGTGTGTGTGTGTGTGTGTGTGTGCGCGCGCGCGCGCGTGTGTGTGTGTGTGAAGAAAGATACAAAAAACTCAGACAAAAAACTCAAGTGGATTGCAGTAGTGAGTTGCCGTGGGAAAACGCGCAGTGGGGCATGGGAGACGACCTGATTGCTTAGGGTGGAAACTCGTCGCCGTCGGCAACGCAGCGTTTATTCCTTCCGTATTCTAGTTTCCAATATGGCTGCAAGCGCGCCAGTCGTGTAGGAGAGAGATGAATTCAAAAATATCATAACAATGCACTGAAACGCAGTTTTTACGGTATGTGCCATATGTACAAAACTGTCTCCCATATACAACACAGTAACAATCTCTCTCTCTCCCCCCCCCTCCAAACACACACACACACACACACACACACAGAAACTAATGTGCGCTCATGCGCACAGTAGTTATTACGCTGTAATTCCGAATTCACAGTTCCTTACAGTAATGTAGCAATTACCACACAAACAATTAAAACCTGGAGCAATTAAAAAAATGTATTGTTTAAAAAAGCAATTCTTGTCAATTAATGTTCGAAGACCGAACGTACCCCTAACCAAGGTAAAAGCAATAAGTTACCGAGGAAACGGGGTTTCCTATGTAACATATGAAACGTCGCACTAGCCAATCAGAAGCACCACTGGGTTACGGAGATAGAAAGCGAACCAATATCAGTACAAATTTGTTAGGGGTATGTTCGGCTCTTCTGTCGAACACATTATAAACTTTTTCCACTGAAGATGGCCTCCGGTGGGTGGCCGAAACCTTTAGACAATGACAGGACAAAGCAGTCGACCGTGGCGAAACAGCCCGGATATACAGTCTTCATCTATGACTCTGCCCGTGATAGCCTACGTGATCAACTGAAAAAGTATTAAACTTTCTGAGGGAAATTCTGAGATCCAGAAAAGTATCAGCAAATGAGTTTACATTTTATTTGAGACCGTTTTGACAAAATCTGGACCACGAATAAGAAAAGACGAATGGCTTTTATGGACATCCTAGGAGATTGGACTTAGCAAAGTATTAGCAAACGAGATCCTCGCCTGCCAGCAAAATAGAAAGACAAAGTACCATGGATGGGAAAAGTATATAAGGATCTAGAATAATGTGAAACAAAAAAAAGTGGATCTAGAAATCAGCGAACAAATGGAGAAGTGTTCATAAATAAAATTGCGGAGTTAAAGGACGTGTCCAGGCGGGACCAAGGAGAGCAAAAGATATAATCGACAGAAGAACGGGTAAGGCCAAACCGGGAACTGAAGGAATAGTGACGAAGGATGAAAAGGTCTTTAGATGGTGAAAGAATCTGTGTAATCGCAGCCCACAAATGGCTGAAACGGAACAAGGAAGGAAGAAAAGGGATAACTTAAAATGAAGAGATTTTTTTTACGTCACTCTAGTCTGAGCTTGGTTTTTCTCTTTCGTATTGTTGTATCCTCCGCAACATTATTTGAACTTTTAAAAGTGGCATGCTAAGTGTTTCACCATTTGTGTTCACTACGTCATGATAGACCGGCCTGTACGTTGAGAACGCGTTTTGATTTATGCTGCTGCACTGGAACGATAACGAAGTGTCTAGATTTTAGCCAAAGCCACGTTTGTTGGTATATTAAGCCTCTCTCTTATTGATACATAGAGATGCTGAAGAGAGTCCTGCTTAAATGTCATCACCGATAATATAACGGTATCCATGAGCAATGCGACAGCAGTGCGTGCTTACCTGTCAATGTGGTTTGACGTATGAATGACTGCGACATTACTGTTGGGCGTAGGAAGACAGACAATAACGAGTAGACACGGACAAACCATCACTCTCGCTCACAGACACAGTAAGGAGGATGCAAAATTCAACGGTTATTGCCTCAGTATAACCTTTATCTCATTCTTACCAATCTCTTATTGTTTCATTACTTTGATTTTATCTCTCTTGACCTACAGCCCAGCTATTTCGAACGTTCTAAATATTCTGGCCGTAGTGGAAATCAATTAGAAAATTAATCGTTAAAATCAATACATGTATTTTATAATTTAGATAAGATAATATAAATTTATGTTTGCGCTGTCTGAAACATATTGTTACGACGGTCTACTTGATCGTCGTAGTTACAGTGGAAACAAAATACACGACACCAATTAAGTCAATATTCACCAGCTTTAATTTTTAAAGTTAAACAGTTCGTAATTAACAACACAGTGTCTTACAACAAATCAATTAAAAATTGTTCACATGCAATAAAATGTCCACTAAAATAAAACACAATTGTATTACAATTATCCCGCCCGATTATTAAACACTTCACTTCACTAATAACCACTTGAACGTACACGGTAAGATCGCCCGATAATAACTCGAACCGCATTGTAAATATATCGCCACTATACTGAAAACTAAGGCCGCTGCCGCCATGTATTTATACCTCCGCTCACATACCAGAACGTTCCAAACTACGCCTTAGCGCCAGTGTGTACTACGTAATTAATTGCGGCCTTGACACAGTCCGCGCGGCTGGCGGGTTCGAGAAAAGTCTTGCGAATGCGTTAAGAGTCACGTGTACCACCACATTACATTCTGGATCCCTCTGGAACGTTCAATAAACACGTAGAGTGTTCTGTGATGTCAGAATAATATATAAGGAATTAAAGAGTTTGGTGAGAGCGGGAAATGTTCTGTCAAAATTGTTTCCTACCACAAAAGGGCTTAAATAAGGGTGCAGCTTGTCACCTACCCTGTTTAAAATATATATCCAAGAAGCCATCAGTAACTGGACAAGAAAACATCAGGAATGGGAATTGAAATGGATGAGCAGTACTTAACAACTCTCCTATTTGCCGACGATCAGGTAATTATAGCGTGTGACGAGGACGACACAGACTATATGTTTAGAAAATTGAAAGAGGAGTACGAGAAATGGGGTCTAAACATAAACACTACTAAACAGAATATCTGAAAATAGGAGACATGCAAGAAGAAGATCCAGATCTGCAAATCCATATAATCGGAAAGTGTAGCGAATTCAAATATTTAGGAAGCATTGTTTCAGAATATGGAACAACAAAGAATGACATAAAAAATAGGACACTACAGGCAAAAAAGGCTAATCGTTTGCTAAACTTGTTACTTTGGTCGAACAAAATGAAATTTCAAACTAAACTGACAATCTACACAACTATTGTGGAGCACGTTTTAACTTATGTCTGCAAATTCTGGCAACTTTCAGAAAAGAGAAAAAGATGATAGAAACTGTGGAAATGGACTTCTTAAGAAAAGCGTGTAATATTTATAGAATGCAACATGTCAGAAACGAAGAAATAAGAAGGAAAACAGGGCGCATATTTACAACAGCAGAAAGAATAGAATCCAGACATTTGCTATCGTATGGATGGAGGAGACGTAATGAGGATGAAGGAGAAGCTATAGCCAAAGAAAGCATTGACTTACACACCACAAAAGAGAAGAAGAAAAGGAAGACTGACAACACAATGGAGAACAGGAATTAGGAAAAGCATGAGAGATCGAGCTATTAAAGATGAAGACTGGAAGGTTAGGGAGAAATGGGGTTCGAAATGCGGGATGCGGCTTAGACTGTAGGACCCTCGCTAATAATAGAGAGATAAGATAATACAGAGTTTATTCTTTTTAATTGTTTGCGTATGTTATAAACAGAGAAACAAAAGGAGTAGAAAGAATAAATAAACGCGTTTGTTACATAACCAGGAACTGCAGCAACCTGTAACTGAAAAGGAAAGTATTAAACATGACAAGAAAAGAAGAAAAGTATTTTCAAACCAATGATTTACTATAATAAGTTACATTGCTCACCAATCAGATTTAATAAGCACTGAAAATATGTAATAACAAAAATAAATGGCACATCATTACAACAAATGAAGTGTTATGTATTCAGGGTACCGTAAGTTTAAATCGAAACGTGTTATTATTAGTTTACGGCATAGATTTGCCCTTCATCAAAAGAAATATACAAAAATTTAATAGAAAAGACAGACTGCGTCAGAAATCTCGAGCAAACTAAACTTAGCAACGCCAATTCATCAAGAGTTTGTAAATATTGTTACATAATGCGGAAAAGTGATGCCCCATTACAAAACATTTTAGTGTTTCTCAACTATTCCAGTGGAATCCGGCTGTAATGTTTGTGTGCGTACGTATTGCTGCTACTTTGAGATGAAGGACAATTACGTGACACTTGTCAGCGTCCGCAACGAGACTATTCCAGAGCATACCGGTCCGCGCGCGCTGCGTTCAAGGCCGCAATTAATTACGCTCTACTGTTTTCTAATAGTTGACGCGTACTATGGATTATTCTGAAATCTCAGCGGGATATAAATACAACTATTCAGCGACGCTTAATTCAGTTTGAGTGGCGATTTATTCCAGTGAGGTTCGAAGCATTCTGGCGAAGTGTTATGTGTCTTATAATTGTGCGGGACTCTATTAGTCGACATTGTTATTGCGTTTGGACAGATTAAGTTGAATTATTATACAAGTATATGGCGAAGTGTTATGTGTTTTATAATTGTGCGGGACTCTATTAGTCGACATTGTTATTGCGTTTGGACAGATTAAGTTGAATTATTATACAAGTATATGGCGAAGTGTTATGTGTTTTATAATTGTGCGGGACTCTATTAGTCGACATTGTTATTGCGTTTGGACAGATTAAGTTGAATTATTATACGAGTATAATCTTGTTGAATAACTTGTTGATTATAAACTGTACTTGTGGTAATTAAAGCTGGTTATTAGTGACTTCATTAGTGTCTTGTATTTTGTTTTCCACTCTACTATACGACGATCAAAAAGACCGTCGCAACAATACATATAACTCACAGGAAATATAATATACCAAAAAATTTACAGGCATTGCACAAATGCAATGCACAGAGAAGGGCATTGAAAATGCTTCAATAAATATAAAAAAATATATATATATACATGTTCATTCACCAATCAATGAATGTATTCTTTATTCACCAATGTACAGATTATAAGTTAAATGTATTCGCATCCATAAGCGAAGTTTTATATGTGTACTACGTTATTGACAACAAAGAAGTAGTTTCTATGGAAACTCACCGGTCCCCATTTTCGATAACGCACCAGCGATCGGCCGCAAATGTGCGACACGTCCTTATAAACATTTTCAGTGTTAAAACTAGATCCTGTTGATACAACCTGTTCCATACAACAACAATTTTATTTTCAACAGACAGTGTTGCTATCAAACCGAAACAGCCGCTATAGATTTTTCCTTCCATCAGCAGTAACCACTCTGACCATAGTTAACGTTGCAAAAATCAATTCCACTCTGATCAGCTCCACGGAATTTAGTTTTTTGGTCAGCAAAACGTACAGGATACTTTTTCGTAATTATTCAAGCAATTTATTTATTTATTATATAGTCCTTTCTCTGTTGTTTTTGAATTTTATAAAATGAACAAATACAAGACTACATTTTATTGGCACATTCTTTACATATTCTGATATTTTTTTGTGTTTCCATACGTGACGGATGAGGGACCCTGTTCATTGGGCGACCGTACGGGATCGATTCTGGAGTAGCCAAACGTTGGTAACGATTTCACGCCAAATCAATTATGCGTTCTTGTACCAAAATATATGAACAATATAAGTTACAACAGTGGGATGGCGAAAAAATAATAAATATTTGCACATTTATATTTTCCTCGAAAATCTACTGCCAAAGAATTTAGTTTTGTCGTATCTGATGCCTGATGCTTATAATCTAAAAGCGTAAAATTTAGTTTTATGTAATGTTGTGGTCAAACACTATTCTTACATTTTTTGTTGATGTAGTATTTGAAATCATAAAACTTATCGATCTTGCTTGTTGGCAGAATAAATCTAAATAATTAGAACCTTTTCAGTCCTAAGAATCCAGGAACAATGATTCCCTTCAATTAGCAATATCAGAGGGTTGGGTTGTTTTCAGAGGTTAGCTTGGGACAAAAACTTGGAACAGCTTACATGTGCTCACATCGCCCTTTGGTTACGATGAATAGCGGTATCCATTAATACGATACAGATTAACGTTGATTTTATTTTTATTCTACACTTTCAAAATTAGATATTTTGTGTATTTTGAGTTCATCCACCTCTTCCAAGACTTCCATCTATCATCATCTTCTTCTTAACGGTTTTAGGCTTTAGCGCCCTGTTCCTATTCCACAGTCCACTTTTGTTGGGTCTACCAACTTTCCTTCTGCCTCTAGGGTTGTAATCTTTCGCCATCTTCGGTACAAACCTCGGACTTCCATCTATCCGCCCGAAATTCATCAACATCATCTTCAAGGATTAAACCAAGGATGGTTTGTTCCGGTCTCAAGTAGGCAAAGATTAGAGCTGGTTACTCCAGCGCTTCCTAGGACGTCCCACACCTCTCCGTCCCCTCGGCTTATAGTTCCACAGTTGTTTGGGGATGCGGCAGTCATCCATTCAACAAAGATGTTCACACCAATTCAGCCGATACTGGGCGATTCTGTTGAGTATACTCATAATATTCAGTTCCTGCCGTATATCTGTGTTTCTTCTATGATCATGGAGAGTATACCCTGCCACGTGCCTGAGAAACCTCATTTCAGCCGCTTGGATGCGACTGGCTTGGCGTTTCGTTAGAGTCCAATTCTCAGACCCATAAAGAAGTGTGGGAAGAGCCATCACCTTGTAGAATTTTAGACTCGTTCCTTTACTTGCTGACTTAAGGGGTCGCCAGATGGTCCCGCACATAAGGTTGAACTTATGCAACTTATTCACAACGTCGTTGCTTGCATTATAAGATACACTGTAGTCCAAGTATTCAAATTTGCTAACCGTCTCCAGTACTTTGGGGGACTCCACTCGAAATTCATTTTCATAATTCCATCTCCGAGATCTCCTATTCTATCGATCTCATAGCATTTTCAGTCTCCTCCGAGATCTTTCAATACTTGTTCTATCAATAGGACTATATTCTAACACTGCTTCCCGTGGATTCTCTTTCTGCGTGCCGTCTCTATTCTCTCCGATACGCCTACGTTTCAATCTCCTCCGAGATCTTTCAATACTTGTTCTATCAATAGGATTATATTCTAACACTGCTTCCCGTGGATTCTCTTTCTGCGTACCGTCTCTGATACGCCAAGATTTCATTCGTGATACTCCTGACTTCTAAGTCTTCTTGTAAATTCACGTTCGTAAGTCTATCATTAACAATAATGCGCACAGATTTACAGAAAACAATTATTATGAATGCCGTGTGCATTGGTGAATGACTAAATGCGAGTGTCTGTGCGGGCGGGTGGAGGGAGGACACATGAATAAAGTTATTATTAGTGATATCATGATGGCATGCACAACCTCGTCACCGGTATCAGGTGAGTTATGGTCGAGTGATTGCAGTAACGAGTCACGGCCACGCGTGAGAACTATGGCACTGGACCTGAGGTGAACCGGTTCACTAACGGTGAACTGTACTGTACTGTCGTCGTCTGCTACTTGTTCAACACGTGCTTGTGACAACAATTGATCCACAGATCAGTACGTCTATGTGTTTCCCGTGTTCAAATTGTCAACTCATTATGGTGAGAAATTATTCCTAAGAACTTATAAACACAAATTATAAACACTTAAAACACGGACATCCAAAATTCCATCAAGAGTATAAAATTTAATGGGGAACTATCAGAATTAATCAGGGCTGGAAAAGGGATACGACAAGGTGATTCACTTACTCTCCAACGTCTTTTAACTTGGTAATGACAGAAATAATTATAGCCGTGAAAGATATGAAGGGACGTAAAGTGGATAGTTCTAATTTAAACATTATTTGCTATACTGACGATGCCGTACTTACAACTGAGAATGAAGATGATAAGCAAAGGCTTTTGTAGAAATTTAATATGGCGTGTTAACAGCTTAATGTCGTGTGACGTCTACAGTTAAGACTAAAGCATTGACTACTGCTGCAACGCCGCTGAGGTGCAAGTTAGTGGTAGACAACGAACTTGTGAAGCAGACAATGGGAATCAGCTATTTATAGGTAACGATACTAAGTTATGGTTCAATAGACAAAAAGTAAACAGCCAGATTACAAAAGCAAATATGGTGTCAGGACGTATGAGTGACGTTATCTGAATTAAACATCCAGACTTAAACATAAATGTTTAAGTTTGGAAATGAAGGCAAGGATGTAAAAAAATACAATGGTGCCTATCCTAACGTATACAACAGAGGAAAGACCAGAAATCCATTCTTCATTGAGAGAATGATAGGCAGAACACGGCGAGATAGAATAAGAATTGTAAACATTCAAGAACGTGTCACGTAGTAAACTGCATACAGAAAAAGCGATAACCCTGTAGTGACCAAGTTGACAGGACGGATGATGACAGATTAGTTAAGATGGCTCGGGACAATCGCCCAGAAGGCAAAAAAACGAATGGAGCGATTGTACTGAGTAATGTAGTTGGTTATCAATGAGAGAAGAAAAAGAAGAAGAAGAAGAAGAAGAAGAAGAAGAAGAAGAAGAAGAAGAGGAGGAGGAGGAGGAGGAGGAGGAGGAGGAGGAGGAGGAGGAGGAGGAGGAGGAGGAAGAAGAAGAAGAAGAAGAAGAAGAAGAAGAAGAAGCAGAAGAAGAAGAAGAAGAAGAAGAAGAAGAAGAAGAAGAAGAAGAAGAAGAAGAAGAAGAAGAAGGAGGAGGAGGAGGAGGAGGAGGAGGAGGAGGAGGAGGAGGAGAATACTTAGATTTTACACAAATTTTAGATTAAATATAGCCGTAACTTAATGTACTATTTACGGTATTATATTATACAGTATTAGATAATAACAGAATAGATCTATTCCCCCAAGTAGTTAAGATAGCATAATCTCATCGAAGAGAAAATGTAGTATTGCACAATTTAAAATCAAGCTTTCGGCAAGAGGGCATGTGTTATAAATTTAGGAATAACTAATCACTCACGTATTATCAACCAATCAAATCGTACCTGCTGATAAACACATTTTTATGCAACAATAACATGATGTGCAGACTAGATTGTCACCTACAACATCCGGTGCGCCACATACGAACGCAACGGACACATTGTTCCTCGATCTACACAGACGACCTTCCACAAAATAATCAAAAATTCCACTGTGGCAGAAATTTTCTGATTGTACATCAATTCTCTCCTGTCAATGCAATTACAGATTTTCCACAATTAGCATAAAAATTAAATTTATATGAAAATATGACTAATTATATGACATGATGAGAAGAAATATGAAAAATATTTATGTTCACTACAAGAATAGAAAATTTTTCTCCGCCACATCGTCACATTCAAGGGAAACACGTACAGCTATATATATAGCTATATATAGCACGGAAAAAATTCATGTGCAGTGGACGTATTCAACACACAGAAACAACTAAGGCTAAAATCGAGAAAACGTTAGTGGAAAATGAGAACTGGGCGTAAGGAAACAATTAACAATAGGTATTGCGGTATTATTGTTAAATGATAACAATAGTAAACAATGGTAATAGTAAGAGGGGAAGTCGTATGTTAGTTGCACTGGTCTAAATTCTTAACTAAAATTTTTTTGTTTTTCATAACGACATTTTTAAGACCAATATTGAGCAATATGACGGCATTCTTAAGTTTTATGTATTTTTTACTTTAAACGCAAATGTAATTATGTAATTTTTTACACTTGATCGTCATGTATTTCCTGCCCAAGGGCAAGTTTTACAAGGTGTGCTCCCTCCATGCTTTCCTTGCTTAGTATTTTCATTCCTTGGTATGGCATTTGTATATCTATCATTTGGTCTGTCCTCCGTCTTATTCCTCTTTACATTACCAGCCCACCGTCAGGGAATTGTTGTTTCCGTTTTTTGAGGAAATCATCTAGATAAAGGTTAAAAAGTAGTTGTGACGGACAACAAACTAGCCTTACGCCTTGGTTTGTTTCAATCGGGATAGATTCTCTCTGTCGTCTATGATTATCGCGGTGTGTCTATAACCTCTTTATGGGCTGAACTAGGTGTTGTGGTATACCTTTATTTTCAAGTATGTCCCATAACTTCGGTCTGATCGCTCTATCAGAAGCTTTGTTGAAATCGATAAAGGCAATATGTGTTTCTAAATTCTTTCACATCCAGGAGTTGGATATGCGGAATATAGGGCCGTTTGGACCAGAGCCTCTACCTACTCAAGACCGTCTTGCGTGGTGACTTTTCGAGGTGGTCCTGTAACAGAATATGACGTATCTAGGCCAAAGAGGGTCGATAAAAAATTTAGCCGACATAGGGTTGGTTGTCCTATACGGTGGTCTCAATCAACAACTCGATTCCAACAAAGCCTCGGAAACCAGGTCGTCACTGGATCCTTCCAGGAAATTATTTCCATCCTTCTCCATATCCACATCTCGAAGGTTTGTAACATCCTCTCCTCTTCTTTTGTCAGCGTCCAAATTTCTTTCCCGTACAGAAGCTCCCTCCAAACAAAACACTTCATCATCTCCCTTTCTCAGCTTTATATCTAGTGACCCACATAATAATCTTTTCTTTCTATTAAGGGCTTCCTTAGCTAAGGCAAATATAGTTAGCAATTATCAATTAGTTACACTTCAAACTTCCCAAATACCACATTACTCACTTCACTATCCATGTTTCCTTATCATATAACTTTATGATATATAGTGTTATATGAGCAGACCTCTCATGTCATCACATCAGCCGTGGCTCTACAACCCTTGGTGGGTCTTGGCCTGCTCCAAGAGTCGATCCCATTCCTCTCTATTACGTGCCCTAGCTTTTCAGTTTCTTATGTTCAGTTTTCCGAGGTCCTCCTCTATCTGGTCTTTAAATCTACTTCGGGGTCTTCCCATTTTTTCTACTACCCATTGGTTTTTTGTAGAAAATATGATTCGTAGGCTGTCCTTCCTCCATTATTTCTATATGTCCAATCCATCATAGCTTGTATACTTTTATTATCTTGACAAAGTCCTGACAAAAATGGTATAGTTCATAATTATAACCCCTGCGCCACATTCCATTTTTTGTACTCCTCTAAATATTGTTCTTACAATCCATCTTTCACACCAACCACTCGCTATTTTTTGTCATTGTCCAGGTTTCTGAAGCATATGTCACCACTGGCCTGATAGGTGTTTTGTAAATTTTGCATTTCGTGCTTCTTGAGGTGAAGCTAGACGTCATCTCAAATGACTTCTCAAATGTGCTTTTTAAATCCATAATGTGTTTTATTTGCGAGATATATTCTTCTTCATATTTCAGTGTTGATGTTGTTAGTGCTGTTTATCTGGGGGCCAAGATATATGAAGATCTCTCGTATAGTGTTATATATGTGAGGAAGAGTACATATTATTAAGTATGAACTCTTATTAAGTATGAAGTATAACTTAATAATCCTCTTCCTTAGATTATTAAGTATACTGTTCGCACTTATATCCTTTTCGCAGTCAGTAGACTTTTACATTTCTTTGCAACTTGCGTTTGCAATTTTTGGTCTGATTCCTTCTGTGAAGTTCTGTTTAAACATCAGCAAGCTTCCTAAATATTTAAAAGACCCAACCTATATCAAATCTCTTCCATCCAATTGGAGAGCTCGTCCAATAAAGTAATTAAAAAACTTTGTTATGGTAGTATTGCATAACAAAATTTATCGTACGGTACTATTACTACTATTATCTCTTCTACATTACTCGACCTTGCATCTCCTTCCGTTGACTCAGTCGACAAGAAATTGCTGATAGTAATCAATTGTTGTTCACGTAAGCTTGCGCGTTTCTTGTGTTCATATCGCTTATATTAGAATGTTCTCATCATTGTTCATATCATTGGATTGTAATTTATCGTACACTGTTATTAGGCCTATTATCTTCGCTGGATGAGTTGACCTTCCACTTCCTTCCGTTCTAGCTCACGACCGGAACGTATTCCACGGGTTTGAACAACCGTTTGGGTAATTTGTCCTTCCCATGTTAGTTCTAAATCTGTAACGCGAAAATGCCGAAGTCATTGAGCAATTTACCAGCTTAAAAATATACAGCGTACTACTTTTCAGGGTGAGCATAAGTCAGTTCGATGATATGAAATCATTAAATCATAATGAGTGTAATGAGTTGGACGTATGTTTGTCCCGTAATGCTGGAGACACTACAAAATTACGCATGCTGGGGGGGGGGGGGGAGGTATGTTTTGAGCATTTTCCATAAAATAAGAAACGAGCACAGAAAAGTCACGCTTTGACTCTGTTTATTATTATTAGCATGCAATACGTATTATACATTGCAAAGATATTTTAAATAGGACTGACAAAAATCGAAGGATATGTGCCGTTATATGGCAAATTCTGAAGGCAAAAACAATGAAGAATACTAAAAAAAAGTTTTCCGAATTTATGGCAGTCTCCTCTTTGTAGCATGGATCCCAATAATGTGCTCCTAGAAAAGGAAACGTTAGATGAGTGGAATCCTCAGACATGAGATTTCTTCAATCAGACAAAGGTTGTACAAGAATCGAACGTATAAGAAATAACGATATAAGAGAGCAGTTATGTGTACAACCGATAAGTGAAATAACATCATGATATAAAGGAAAATGGAGGGACCGTGTTATGCATATGTCTGTGGACAGAGTACCACGTCAGGGCTATGAGGTATAAGCCTGTGGGAAAGAGACAGAGGATAAGATGGTGAAGAAGGAACAGACAGAATGTCTAATTCTGGCGGGAAGAATACGAAGAAAAAAAATATTTTCTATGCGAAATGAAGAAACAGTCGTGAGCTGATATAAATTACGTCAAGGAACATTTGCTCTCTGTTTGGTAGCTACTTCGGCGCTTTACAACGGGAATTCTCCTGCAAACGCAGTAAGTCATAAGATCAAGCAGCGGGACGACGAATGTTTCATTGCACGTAATCGTTTTCTTCCCCTCGCAGCGGAATGCAGTTAATTGTTTGCCACGTATCGGAATTTATAAGCACAAACATTCAGACGTAAAGAATGTTGTGAACGTTCTGTACTCAAGCTTGCTTTAACAACGGCAATGCAGAATGAAACAAGCTGTTCTGTATGTGTCAGACGTGCCTGTACACACCGTTAGCCTGTGAAGAAAAATATATACGTGGTCTGCAAAGGGAATGTGGGGCCCATTCGGTAGAGTGTCCTGTATGCGTATTTCAAGATATCTTCTTCTTCTTCTTCTTCTTCTTCTTCTTCTTCTTCTTCTTCTTCTTCTTCTTCTTCTTCTTCTTCTTCTTCTTCTTCTTCTTCTTCTTCTCCTCCTCCTCCTCCTCCTCCTCCTCCTCCTCCTCCTCCTCCTCCTCCTCCTCCTCCTCCTCCTCCTCCTCCTCCTCCTCCTCCTCCTCCTCCTCCTCCTCCTCCTCCTCCAACTTCTTCTTCACCTTCTTATTCATTTTCTTCTTGTCCTCCTCCTTCTCCTCCTTATTCTCCTTCTCCTCCTCCTCCACCAACTCATCTTCTTCTTCTTCCTTCCTTCCTGGGGTAGCTGAATACACCTGTTCCTGTTTCAGAAGCTTTATATATATTGTGAATTTAAATTTAAATTATTTACAAACATTTGTAAGTTGAATTAACTCTATATCGATTCCAGTCTTTTTCCAAATTACGAATACCCTGTGGAGCGTAAAAATAGGCGGCTTTTAGTTTAGAGTTTGTTTCTCAAGGCGAGAACATGTTCCCTCCATCTTTTCTTATATTTATCAACTTTTACAAACAACAGCGGGACATTAAGCTCAATCCGTATGTTCTCATTCCGAAGCATATCTAATCGTGAACATCCTTTGACCATTGTCAAAAACCTAATTTCTACCGCGGTGAATTTATTCACATCCGCCTTCCGCAGAGTCCATGACTCTCCTCAATGCAGCAGAATGGGTACGTTGTAAAAAAATTTCAACAGATGTACCTATGTATTTGTGTGTTTATGCTTACACTAATGTATTATATTTGTGTGTGTGTGTTTGACTATAGCGTTTTCAAAAATACAGAGTGCGGAAGAATGATCTGACTGTTTCAGAGGACGACAAAAAATCATAATAATACAAATTTTATCGCATCTAGACAAAAACTAATTTTTACAATTTTTTGTTAAAAATAAATTTTTTCGTGAAACTAAGTCATCTAAATATTTCCCCCGTTCACGCGCAGTCTAAAAGATCACTCTGAAAACATTTTCTGTTGCAAAACTACTCAGATTTCTCGATATCGTTCTTGAAATAAGTAAGTAAATGTACTTAGTTGACAAATGAAAACTTCAGTTTTGAGATAAAAACTTCCCCAAAAGAATTACAGACGTCAAGGTCGGACAATTGAGCAAGCCATGATATGACAACGAGTCGTGAGATTCAGACCGTCATACAGAGCATAGAACATCCGTAGAAACTCTTGCTGCCGGTGAAGCCATTTCGCCAGAACCAAATTCGCAGATCTCCAAACTTGGTTGAGTTTGGCTTTAAAACATCAAGCAGTATTCTTACTTATCTATAAGAAAATACCGTTGCCGTACAATTGTCCTCTTCAAAAAAATACGGGCCTGTAATTTGTATCTTTAATAATACACATCGTACAATAGCATATCTACTTTAATATGGTCGTTGGTAAAGTTGCCACGGGCTTTCATACGATCTGTAACGAATATATTGTTTATTTACGAATCGAGAGGTTTGAAACTGTGCTTCATCAGTCCAATGAATACTAGATTCCTGTTCAGCTTTTTCAAGAATAGCCTCACATGATGCTTTTCGGGATGTCCCCACACACACTCTTAACTTCTGCACTAACATTATTTTATGGAATGGAATTTTAGATCTGCGCACAAAACTATTTTTACTCTCCGATTTGAAATGCTTAACGCACGAACGACATAGAGACCGCGCTACGGTTAACACAACGGTAGTATTAAGTAAAAACTGTTAGAGTTGTTAACATAATTTTTAGGTTTGGTGAACCTTTATTAATACCAAATAAACAATAAAAGTTTCTTAAAATACTTTTTAGAAAACGTAATTTTAGAGAAATTTATGTGAATTATACCAGTTTAAAAAAACAAAAATTTGAAAATTTTTACTTTAATAATGTGACACAAATTATTACGTTTCGAAATCAAATAGACAGTATCATTTACTGCATTAGAAAGTAGCTAAATATTATAAAATATTTTTTTTACACTTTTGTTTTAAGTAGAGTAAAAATTCATGCTGTAATAGTTGCAGGTATTTTGTCCTGAAGTTCAGTGTTTTAACATGTAGTTATACAAAATTACTAAAAAGGGCAATAATGTACATTCAAACAACATGATTTGTCAGATTTTTCATAAAATTTAGCAATTACTAAGTTGCTAACAAAGAGAACTTTCTAATAGAATTTGTTAAGGACTTTTTGTTTCTGTAAAATTGAGAAAACCGTCAGATAGAAGCACACAAAAGTTTTAAAGAATTCAATTTATTTAAAATAAGTGGCAGAAACGTGGGAATTTATACTAAAGCAGCTGACGATTATAAAGCATTTTTATGTAAATTTTATTTATCTAGTAAAAAAAATTCATGGTGTAATAATTTTCCCTATTTTTGCCATGTCATGCAATACTTCAACAAATGGGCTATGATTTTAATATTATGATTTTTTAATAAATTATTAAGAAATGCAAAAAATCGAAGAGGAAAAACATATTTTCTAAAGTTTGGTGTAAAATGTTATTATTAAATTACTAACAAATAAGACTGTTTAATATAATTTGTAGAGATCTCAATTCTTGGAATTCGAAACTTCAGATGAAAGCACATACATGATTGAGAAATTCTAATAGATCAAAAAATGTTGAAGAAAATTTGACAATTTAAACCAAGCAGCTGACACAATTACTTACAAAACAGCTGATGATTATAAAACATGATTAGGAACTTTAATTTTATCCGTTCACGTAGTACATATTGCATATTCTTAATATGCGATTGTATCGATATACTACGATGTGGAAAAGAAAAAGTGTACTAATTGTAAATTGTTCTATTTCTTAATGCAAAGCGAAAATACGTGTTGTTTTCATTTGTGAGGTTAGGTAACAATGGTTTTTGGTTTTTAGTTTACTGCTGAAATAAATAAAAGCCACGGTTGACGAAAACATAACGTTTAATGTGTATATACAATGCTTATAACACAGTAATACTTAAAATAAAGAACCTAACGTTTTTAAATTGGCAAATTGGCAAAACAGTAACAGCAAATATCAACTGGGAAATACAAATATTTATGGTTAATGGAAAAACAAACAGCATAATGTATTTAGAAATAACGTCAATGCCATTTATTCATTAGGTGATCAATATTATTTTATGCTGTGCACTAGTATTTTAAAAATATTACTCGACGAGAATTTCTTGCGAACATAAATTCAAAGAGATCGTTTTCTTCTTCTTTATCTGTAGGCTTTTTGAATATGTGCCCTACACACACATAATGGACATAATGGATTATTGTACATAATGGACGTTTTGAATATGTGCCCTACATATTGTACATAATGGACGTTTTGAATATGTGCCCTACATATTGTACATAATGGACGTTTTGAATATGTGCCCTACATACTGTACATAATGGACGTTTTATTATGTGCCCTACATATTGTACATAATGGACGTTTGAATATGTGCCCTACATATTGTACATAATGGACGTTTGAATATGTGCCCTACATATTGTACATAATGGACGTTTTGAATATGTGACCTATATATTGTACATAATGGACGTTTGAATATGTGCCCTACATATTGTACATAATGGACGTTTGAATATGTGCCCTACATATTGTACATAATGGACGTTTTGAATATGTACCCTACATATTGTACATAATGGACGGTTTATTCAATTTGCAACAAACGTGAGTGTTTATTGCTAAACGAATATTACCGAAAGAACGAGTTCTGCCACAAAAAAAGGGACATGTATAGTAATAGCCAAGGGATTGGGCCATCCCGCCTTACTTTTGAGTTGGGTTTTTTCATAGTTTCCGCCAAAGCAACGAGTTTTACATTACACATGTATCGCTTTCCATGTCTAATTTCAGTTCTCATGTTAACATAGCAACATCTACTTTTGGCGTCACAGGCACGCAACTGTGATATACTACTGCTACAATCATGTTTCAATAGAAAAGGACTAAGAACTCCAACTGCAATCATAAGCCAATTCTATTTTGCAACATACGAAATTCAAATTTGTATAATTCTTTCACCCACATACAATTATGTGCCATATTCACTTAACATCGAAGCCAAATAATCGCATAATCGGAAAATCGAAAATGACTGCAAGAACGGATAAGGTACAGTACCCATGATTATTTAAATTTTATTACTTTGATCAACGTTTGTTGATTTTACCGACTAAATGAATCCAAATCGAATTTGAATGTAACAGACCGCTGTATATAAATAACATATCCACGATATATATTTGCTGTCGCTTATATTATGCTTCAATTATGTTTGAACGCCTTTAAACATTATTTACGATTTAAAATAGAAACGAAATGTACAAGTTTCGCGTTGCTATCGCGCACACTGGTGGCAGGAATCCGTACGTAGCATGTTGGTGTTGGGGGGGGGGGGATCAGATTCGCAATTAGCAATCCGACGCCAAGTTAGCTGGACAGAAGGTCGAGTAACTAGTAATTTTCTCAACCGGTTCCCCGGAGCGACCGGTTCCAGTTTTATTCGAACTGGCGCTGATGTGTCTGTCAGCAACTGCTCTTTGGCGAAAAATCATTCTACTGGTGCGATTCTATTCAAACCCCATTGGGTCCTACTAGACCGGGGGGTCGGCGACCTTTTGGTGGTGTTGTACACCGAAGTAACGTACAGTGGTATACAGTATGTTAAACTTCAATAAATTTATTTACTTACTCTTTATAATCCTATTGTTATAAAATGGTGTAGAGTACATTACATTATATTACATGTACGATATATGCTTATGTACATTGTCTTCCTCGTTTGTCACTCTGTCCACGCAGACAATCTTTAGAATTCGGCGTTAACAAAAAAAAAAGAACGCCAAAAAGAGAATGAAAAATAAGAACGAAAAATATGACTAATTAAATGTAACATAACGGCAAAGTAATTGCCACTGAAACAATGAAGATACTGTAAAGCAACATAAATTGAAAGTATGTCGAGGTAAATCTATTGCGCTATCAAGGTTAAGGTGGTGTTAAAAAAGTAAATAATAGTAAGAAACTGTGTGCTTTTATTTACTCAAGTTTATGTAAAAATGAATTTTCTTAAATCCAGTCACTATTTTTAGTTGTTTAATAAAAATACCAACGAACCGATAATTTTCACATTTCAAAGAGCTAAAAGCTTCCGTGGTCGATTTCTTACTGATGTCACCGCCGTTTCGGTCACCCACTCTTCTTCAGTATGAAAAATATTCGACGAGGGATGGTAGACCGAACGTGCTTCAACTTAAGGTACCGTTGTTGCTGAAATTACGGCCTATCGCCTTTCGTCGAATATTTTTGCTACCGATGAAGGCCCCTGGTTGGTGGCCGAAACGCCTAGTAACAAAATGACATCATAAAGCATCCGACCACGAACCAGTAGAACGATAGCTATTAAACTCTTTGAATTTACTCTTGTCGTGACAGCCTACATGATAGAATTTTCAGTTTTCGTTGTCATGACATTAAGATTTGGCCAGATACTGCACTATCAGCAGTAGTAGTAGTAGCAGCAGCAGTCAAGTAAAGCCGGACGTTAAGAAGAGCATTCCTGGTGGCAGAGGTCGGCATAATAGCTCCTTAGACCATAGTCCGAGCTATGCTCCGAGAGAAAGACGCCTGGAACAGTGTAGCATGGGTACGTAGAGGTCATCATTGGGGCGAAAAAACACGGACTTGGACTGCATATAAACGATCAGGCGTAAGCCTTCCTGGAGTAATACGATAAAAAGTTCCAGGCTAGGTTCATATTGTTATAGGAAGGGTTTTAGTGGGCATTGCATTGGTGTAAGTTCAACACTCAGTACGTAAATCAATTCCCCCTACGTCTAAATAACAATAGAAAAACTGTACTAGTAGTAGAAGCAGCAGCAGTAGCAACAGCAGCAGTAGTAGTAGTAGTAGTAGTAGTAGTAGTAGTAGGAGTAGTAGGAGTAGAAGTAGTAGTAGTAGTTGTTGTAGTAGTGGTGGTGGTGGTATCAGTTCCAGGAGCAGTAGCAGCAGCAGCACTAGCAGCAGTAGTAGCAGTAGTAGTAGTAGTAGTAGTAGTGGTAGTAGTAGTGGTATGGGTGGTGGTGGTGGTATCTGTTGCAGGAACAGTAGCAGCTACTGCAAGTGCAGCATACAGTAAGAACACAAACACAAACAAACGGTGAAGGTTGATGTACCCGAGGAGTTCAGGGCAAGTTACGTCAGTCGTTACCGGACAAACCGGAATCCACAGCCTGCTACCACTGCCGTCTTGTTTCTGGCTTTGCATAATTTATCGTGTTCAGTTTCGCGAGGTCAGTGTATACGGACGCGTGCCTTGTTGCGGTTGTTGTTTACTAACACTAGTGTTTGTTTGTTTGTTTGTTTGTTTGTTGCTGGTGTTGTTGTTGTTGTTGTGTTGTTTGCTGCTGTTGTTGCGCCGGGACACCTGCTTCTAGGTAAGTCGTCTGTCCAATCTAGTTAACGTCTCTACATCACACCGGTTTTAGCCAATATTTTTTTCGCAAAGAGCCGCTTTTAATACGCTTAAACTTAAGGTTACCACATGAACAATTTTTTTGTTATTAACACAAGACAGACAGACACACACACAAATAACGTTATACTGTATTATTGTACTAGTCACATATTATGTTTTCGTACTTCCATATTCCGTAAGGAAATGGAAGTATGTGATCGCGAAAATATCGTTTTCGTGATAATGACTGATTCTGATTGTACTACCCTCAAAACATACCCTCGTTTTTTTCTAGTGGAACGATGCTGTGAACCTTATACATAGGAGTCAATATCACGCGAAAAAATATTGTCGTACCTATAATGCTAGAAAGAGCTCTTTGTACACAAATTACAGGAGTTCAGTCTTTGTACAAATGGGGAACAAAAATCATATGACCACATGATCATTAATTTTCATGCGCCTTACCGAATAATTGACACTACGTAATCTGTAGAAACTGACTTTATTGAAATAATAATATGATAATATAAAATAATACTAATTTTTCTTCCATGTTCCATAAGGAAATGGAAGTATGGTGATCGCGAAAAAAATCGTGTACGAGATAAGCGCTGATTCTGATTGTAATACCCTCAAGACATGAAGAAAAGCCATTTTCCAAAACGTGTCCCTTTGTGTGTCTGTGTGTAGAATTTTTCTATGGTGAACGACAACTGCCGCAAATTCAAACAGAATCAAATAACTTTTTTTTATATGTGCCCGAGTTGTAGAGCACTCAAGGCCTGTTGATTTTGATGAAGATCGGCTAAGTAGGAGGGGTACCAGCAACGTTTTACGCTTTAACGAGAGTGAAGTACTTAAAAATTCATTTAAACTTTTGCAAACAATGGTTTTGGTAAAAATAAAATAATTTTGATGCCAGGCAACCAGGTTGTTAGGTTAGAAGGGAGGGGTAGTTTACCTGCTTTGTTTTGTGTTCTAACAAGGGTAAAGTACTTAATTTTGTAAATAAGTTCCCCGAAAATGAAGTCATATTAATCCACTGTAAAGTGGTATACGAGAAAAGGGGGGAGGGGTGATTTTTTGAAAATTGTTGTGCTGAAATCAAGTAAAGTACGAATATTTAATTTTGAAGGATAAGATACCTTAGAAATTACATATGATAAAACTATTACTCTATGAAAGTGTAAATATGATTAGTGGTGGGGATCGGTTGAGGAGGAGGGATGATTATCTGCGTAGTTCAGTTTCTTTATAAGAATAAAGTACCTAATTTTTATAGATAAAGTGACCAGAAAATAACATTACATTAAACGACTACCCCATAATAACAAAAACATCTATAAATAGTGAAAATAATTTGAGGGTGGCGGATATTTTTTTAGAAATTATCGAACCGAATTCAAGTAATTGATTTTTATTATAAATCTTAGTACGTGGAAGTAATGTATGGTTCTCCATACAGATTTTTTTCTTATTTGAGATATGTTACGGGCATTCGTGGATGTGTCGAATTGGAGACAGAAAACAAATATGGGTGAAGAGCACGACCAAATCGCTTTATGCTGTAAAGGTTTTTTAAGTAAAAAGAAAACATATCTCGATGACAGAGCTCACCGAATTATTTTTCGGGAGACCTTTTGAAAACGTGGGGACAAAGTGGACAATTTTGGTTGTTTCACATTCTTTTCTCCACAAGTAGGATTTCTTTCTGGAGAAACGATAATATACAAATTACGGGGAGTCAGTATGGCAGAAAAGGTAAAAATGAGTCTGCTTCATAGAATTTCTTACGTGTATTTTCCAGCATTACTCCACTGCCAAAAATTACAAAAAAGAGCCCTTTGTACACATAATGCACAAATCCAATCTGAGTTAGGAATCAGGAGTCAAAGTCATATAAGCATATGAGCTCACTAATTTGCATGTGCTTACTGAATAATTTAAACTGCTTAACCAGTAGATACCGACTTTATTGAAATAACAATATGGTAATAAATAATAATACTGGTTTTTAGTTTAACATTAGGTAATATCAATTATCTATTGTAGTGTATTAATTACAATGAATGGATGGTACCTTTAGGCTATGAACAATTAATAGGCCTACACTGCAATAGAAAATTGAGAATACAGGTGTCGTTAGTAAACAATAATTGTGTGTGTGTGTGTGTTATAAATACATCACATTAACATTATTTAGTAATAGAAATAATTATTCGCGAGTGAAAATATAGTAATACATTTTAGGTTAGTTGTCTCCAAGTCGCTTATATTAATATAATAGATATTTACCATATATCCGTCGTGCGACTTCGTTTTTCTCGTCTTATTTTGACGCGTTTCGGCAACGAATTGCCATCTTCAGAATCTTAATCACTCATATGAGATCGTTAAAAAATTAAAAACATTAAAATCATTACGGTAAAAGTGTACGAAAATATAGTAATTAATGTATTAATGTGTTAATATGGTAATTAATGTATTAATGCATTAAGATGGTAATTAATGTATTAATACGGTAATTAATGTATTAGTGTGTTAATATGGTAATTAATGTATTAATGTATTAATATGGTAATTAATGTATTAATATGGTAATTAATGTATTAATATGGTAATTAATGTATTAATGTATTATTACGGTAATTAATGTCTTAATATGGTAATTAATGTATGAATACTGTAATTAATGTATTCATATGGTAATTAATGTATTTTCACTATTTATACGTACGTTGTTTACAAAACTTGATGTCTCACCATACTTTCAAGTGGGTGGGATTCAAACCCCCAAAAACCCCTCGCTGGGTGCGCCACTGCTTGATATTAAAGTATTATAATATGAAGTTATTTACACATTAAGAAAAGTACTGTAGCGAGAAGAGTCACGCGCGTCCCTATGTGTCATGTACGAGTACGTTTTACCCGTATAAAATATAGATTTAATGGAGAGGCACCAAACTATATTAGGAATGTACTGTGGGTCTGACGTACGACACCCCGCGATAGGTTGACTCTAAATACCGACTGAAGATGGCACCCAGTGGTGCTGCTGAAACGTTTGGTTTTAATATAAACCTTGGACCACGGCCAGACAGCCCGGTAGATATTTCAAATACAACTGACACCTGCCGTTGTCACAGTGAATAGCCTTAGAACAATATTATATAAGCGATGTATTTTGAAGATAGTGCACAGTAACTTGAATTTTTTTCCAAGTCTGGGAATTTATCGATCCTTAAAAGATGGCTGATAATACAATTATTCCGACTACATATTAAATCAGAAATTGGAATAGCCTCCTCTTCAGACATGACAAACAAGAAACTATGGACTACCGATTTACAACAAAATAAAATCGATTATATATTTACACTTTTCATTTAATTTTCCCATTAATAATTAATATTTTACTTTGACTTTTTAATTATATTTAACTTCTTACTATAAATTAAATACTTAAAGAAAAACTTTTTATACATTGTCTAGGCAGGGAAGGCGGCTACGCGATTAACTGACACACACGCGCGCGCGCGCGCACTGACAGCCCGCCCGTCAATAGACTGGGGAACCAGCTGTTTGACCGCGCTAATAATTAAAAATTACAAATAATACTTATCGGGTGGCTGACGTGCCGGGCAGTTTTTAATAGAAGAAAACGTATTAGTATTGCAAAGTTTTAGTGAAGCAGGGTTCAAATTAATATAAAATTTCATAAGGATAGACAGGTACCTTGTCATAAACATTTACATGAAATCAACATCAATGCAAAATTCCGACACAGTGCCTAACATTTGCAAACTTAGTATTCTATAACTGTCAAATAATCAAACGATACCCTATGCTAACACATTGAATATTCCAGTGAATACTAAATTTGCGTCCTGCAACTATTTAACTTTTCACTATTAAATTAAATTATATTTTTCGAAAAGTAAACGATTTTAGCTTATAATAAAAAATAGTATTACACTGTATATATAAACAGGTAGCTTTACATGTACGGGTTTTCCATGTACGGGGTTTTATAGTCCTTGAAGGTGATTTCACTACGATTTTGTTTATGCAGATATCAACCCAAACTAAAACAAAGCATATTGTTGCTAGTCCTTCCCTTCAAAAAAACTGAAATATTCTTTTCTAAAAAAAAATAACATTATATAAAGGTTCACTTTCATCATAAAAGAAGTTACAGAATCAAACAGTGACGAAAATGATATTTTATGATTTGTATTGACAGTGTCCGAGTCACAAATTGATAAGCGAATATTAACTCCATATCCGTCTTCTGATCTCTGCTTTAATTTAATGTTTCGTCTGTTTTCAAACTCGCATAATTAATCGCGTGAGATCGTCGTACATTACAATTACTGAACGAGTAAAGCAAGTTCTCCTTTTGACTCAACTGTTTGGCATTTGTCCGTCTTTCAGTTTGTCTGTCTGTCTGTCTGTCTGTTTGTCTATATGTCTGTTTGAAGTTTGTCTCACGATAACATTTGAAACCATCAAGCGATTTTCGGAATAGATGACACGAGTGTCTACACTTTTACCCTGCAGAACCCTGTTCTTTTAGATCCATCCTTCAAAAAAATAGGTGGGTAGCAGGAAAAATGTAATGGGGTAAAAACTGAGAAAAATTCGGGTATAAAACTAAAGGTAATTAACATCACAATACGAATGTAGTGTTCATTTTTGAAACTAGTCGCTTAATATAATGTTATTTTCGAGTCACTTTATCTATAGAAATAAGGTATTTTATTCTTATAAAGAAACTTAATTAAGCAGATAATCATCTCTCCTTCTCAACCGATCCCCACCATTAATGATATTTACACTTCCATAGAGTAACAGTTTTATCATATGTAATTTCTAAGGTATCTTAACCTTCAAAATTATATATTCCTACTTCACTTGATTTCAGCACAGCAATTTTCAAAAAAATCACCCCTACCCCCCTTATCCCTTTTACCATTTTACATTGGATTAATATGACTTTATTTTCGAGGCACTTATTTATTAAAATTAAGTACTTCACTCTTGTTACAACACAAAACAATGCAGGTAAACTACCTCTCCCTCCTAACGGAACAACCTGGTTTCCTGGCAACAAAATTACTTTATTTTTAACAATTACCATTGTTTGAAAAAGTTTAAATGCATTTCTAAGTACTTTACTCTTATTAAAACGTAAAATTTTGCAGGTAAACTACCCCTACCCCTTAACCGATCTTCACCAAAATCGATAGGCCTTGAGTCCTCTACAACTTGGGCATATGTGCAAAATATTATTTGATTTTATTTGAATTTGCAGCAGTTATTGTTCGTCATAGAAAAAATTCTACACACAGACACACACAGATGCTTTTCGGAAAACGATGTTTCTTCAGGTTTTGAGGGTAATATAATCAGAATCAGCCCTTACCTCAAACACGATTTTTTTCGCAATCACCATATTTCCATTTCCTTACTGAACATGGAAGTAAAAACAGTGGTGCCACGACAGTCGACACTTATTTCCCCACATATTTACCCATATCTTTCCTTAAACAATTTGTTAAATGATTTAGAATCAGTTTAATAATAAAAATCCTCTCATAAGCGAAGCGAAGTTATTTTTCAACCCCTCCCCCAAACCATATCCTCTTACAATAGGGACGTTCTTCCGTAGTTTACCAGTCTTTGTTACCAGTACTGAGGACATGAATTCCTCAACTGTACCTACTCTGGTGTTGGTAGTCGCGCGACCAGTCGAACGTGGCCGACAGACCCAGAAGGTATAAAAGATTTCATTATTATTATCCCGGCTGTACAATGTTTACACATTTTCCGGAACGAAAGATTACAGAAGTGATTGGATTCTCATGTTCCACTGCTGCTTGTCCATCCAAAGATCTTCAATTTCTCTTTCCCTCAATACAATCTGAATTTCTTCTATCCAGGTGATAAGTGGTCTCCCTGTTTTCTTATTATTATTCCTTATCATTTCTTGTTTATTTCGAATAATTTGTCATAACGGTACTGATAAAATAAGCTTTGCTCCCGTCTTCACCTGCTAGTATTGTTGTGTCATATTCGTAACACAAGTATAATCAGTTTTCGGGCGCGGAGTCGGTAACAGAGCTTTCTCTCTGCGGAGAAGGAATAACATCAAGTTTTCAATTTGAGTTTTACCGAAACTTGGAGTCGGAGAGGCAACAATTTCCAGACATGAGTAAACTTTGATGAGCCGTGTGCACGCCCCAAGGCGGACATTTTGTTTTCACATAGTCATGTTCGCTCGTATACTCACACTATTATGCTGTGTTCCCTTAGCAGTACGCTGACTTACGTTCACGCAGTCCAGGTGTGTTCTCCGGTTCAACCTGAAAACTCTTCAGACATTAACACTACGACATAAAATGTTGTAAACAAAATATTGCGTTACGTAAAGGCATAGTTTAAAATGCATTATTATACCTTTTTAAGGAACTTTTCATGGTATGTTACGACTGTCTCACGTATCTTCGTATGGTACAGTGGAAACAAAATTAATTATTGTTAATCAAACAGACAAACAAAATCAACAGACACCAATGAAATCAATAATTACTAGCCATAATGAGTATTTAAAAGAAACAAGACACTCTCATACAATAATTTAAGTTAAATTTGTTCGCAATCAATAACAATGTCAACTATTAAGAGTTTCGCACTAACTGTAACACAGTAATCACTCTCCACAACAACCACTTGATCCGCAGTTGCTTGTATAGGTCCCGCAGAGGTTACAGAAAAATTTTCAATCGTTTTGGCGACGTGTCAGCATAATTCGTATAGTTACAAGTGGTCTCGAACAATCTGGAAGGTACTTTTTGTCCGGCCTTGACCGAGACGCTGCACCTACTGGGTTAGCCAAGAAACTGGGGGAAGGACGCTCTCTAGCCTACTGTTCGAAAACATTCCGTAACTGTCGAAACACTTCTGTTGTTTAAAACATGATTACAGTAAAGCAGTCTACTATGGTTCTACCGAAAGTCTTTGGTGGTGCAAAAAAGAGTCCGTTACTATAAAAAAGAATAACAACTCAAAGAAGCTAAATAACTACAGAAACGAAAATTTGTGTCTGTATCAACGACAGCTCGCAGATAAATTTATTGGGTGTCCAGCGCGAAACTAAATTAATGACAAAAACATAATACGAATTTAGAACAGATTACAGGACACAGGACTCGGGATGATGACGAGGAATCACTGAGTATCACCGCACAGCAATAAGGTGACATAAAACCATTTTTACTCGTCAACCAACGAGTCATAAAAGACGCTAAAAAGAAAAGAGTAAAGAGACAATGATAGACTTTAAGAGTGTAAATAATAATTGTAAAATTTAATTGGTTAAATTATAGTAATTTATAATGATATTTAACAGTTTACGAAATTATTATTATTTTTGAAATTATAACGTAGCATAAATGTTTAAGCAATTCTAAAATTTATTGATATTTCATGAATACGATATTCATATGTAGGCACACAAAGGAAAGTAGTAATTATATAAAAAAAAATATGGAATTTAAAAAGGAATACAATCTGAGCAAGTCGATAGCACATTATATATTGTAAAAATTTCTATTTATACATGTCAATTTATATCTTGTGTATTATATTTATGAATATGTGTGTAATGTTATTTGTATAGTGACAATAATTGTGTGTATGATGAACACACACTAAAGAAAAATATTATGCGAATAATAATGCGAATTTTAAAATTTTTGTTTCTCTTCGTTTTACAGTTTTCATCATTACCACGTTGCATTTTATGTATATAACTTTTATACCTTCTCACACTATTCTTGTACAACTATTTTAATAATAAATAATATTTATTTTTGCAAGAATTTATGTTTGTATTAATTGCTGTCTAAGGCTTTCACGAACGGCGTAAAGGCTCTCAAAATTTGTGTTTGGCGGACTGTAAGGCCGTCGTCCGTTGGTATTTATTACAAACGTTTCGGCCGTTCCTTCTGCGGCCATCTTCAGTGCACAAGGACTGCAAACACTGACAAAGATTTTGCAGTCAGTGACCACGGTCTGGTCGTCGAAGGGACGGCCGAATAGTTTGTAATAAATACCATCGGACCACGGCCTTACAGCCGCCAAACAGAAATTTTAACATGTTGGTATTTTTAAAATGTTTACAATGTTTCAACAGTATGTATAAACTGGCATCATCATCAGAAGGTAATTCTGATGACGACAGTTTACGTATACTGTTGAAACATTCCCAATATTTTAAAAATATAAAAAATATTCTTGTAAACAAATATTACTTATTTAAGCTTCACACGCGCGCGCGCGCACACACACACACACATACACACATATATATTGCAACGGAACACGGGATGATAAGCTATGTTATTTGTATCAGAGCGCGTGGATGACGAGCATTTTCATGTTTAAATTGGTTTTATGTAATACTTTGTCTTTAAGTTTTGTATTTAGAAATGGATAAGCATGTAGGATATACCAAATTCTTCATAAAAAGGAGTTCTTTATTGTCACGTATTTTTTTGAGTGAGTTTGTGCGCGTGTGCGGGTGTGATAACGTGTGATCGCTATATCTTCCCAGGTAATTAACCGATCGACGTGAAACTTTGACAATGGATTATTTATGTAAATAGCTTCAATTTGTGTATACTCTGAGGTTCATAACTATTTTAGAAATATGTTTTTTTTAAGTAGGGAAAAACTCAATGTGAAACGCTTATCATTAATAGGGTCATAAAAATTTGTAGATAATTCATTGCAAGCTAGTGCATATTTATACAAACATTTTCTGGAAAACTTGATATCTGGTGAAAGCACCAACCATGTGACTTGGGTTTAGCCAATCGGAAAACACTAAATTCAGTAACACGCATTCTCTTTAGAGTAAAGATCGGGACAGTTCGTCTGTAGCATCGGCAAGGTGAAGTTGTGCTCGGCGTTAGAGAGTTTTTCTCGTGCGACCATAGCAAAATCTAACTTTAAATAAACCTTGGTATTCTTTACGAAGTTCAGCGTAAAGAACCGAGTGGGTTAAGTATTTAAATAAAATTATATATATTATAGTGTTTTTTCGTGTTAGTTTAAGATGTCCGCATAGGGAATTAAAGACAGTTCAAGATTTCTTGGAAGGTGTAAGACTAATACACCGCATTCAATTAATACCCGTATTTACCCTGAGATTGATATAATCCAACATATTAATTAATAATAAACGGTTCGAGTAAAAACAATAATCATTGTGAGTGTAACAATTTGTGAAGATTCTAATTAATGTTAGCAGTTAGACTTAAACACCAACGAGACTGTTCGAGATATCGCCGCTGGATTAACCCGCTGTAGAAGAGGACGACAAGACGAAGAGGATGCCAGGACGAAGAGGACGCCAGGAAGGAGTGACGCTGAAGAAGAGGGCACCAGGACGGGAGCGCCGATAGCAGAGGAGGATTGCACGTACGGAGGACGTAGCATCAACCAAGTAAAATCGATATATTATCGAACAATATAAACTATTATTTCAAATATAAATGCATGACAATTTGTAATAAAATATATATCTTAAAACACTATACGTATTCTTATGTGTAATAAATAATTTTTCATCTCCTCCATAATAGACGTGTTTGTAAATGATACACACTCACCATATCCTTATTAGTTATAATTAAGTTTGAACCGTTGCAATATTTATAAGAACAATTAAAATCGTTTACCGCTTCCTAGCTCCGAAACTTTACCATTTACCAACTTTCCAATCTCAGTGACATTGCATCCCTTATAACTTGTATCCAAGTCTTTCGTGATCTCCCTCCTTTTCTTCCTTGAGAGGGGATGGGTTCATCCTAGTAATTTCTTTGGCGATCCTTCATTGACCGTACTGAACACGGACCCGTAACAACTTAATTTTTTTTGCTTGGACTGGTACTGTAAGAGGTTGCTGGTTGGAGCGAGGAGGGTTCAAGATAAATTCTCTTGGCATCTGAGAGGACATTCCCGGTTTACTATCAAATTGGCCTGAAGTTGTTTGAAAGTAAATCAAATAAGAAATCAAGAAATTTGCAATATGAGAAATGATGTGTGATGTGTGTGACAGATGATGTGTGATCAACTGTTCGTAGTTTTTATCAACTTCCTCTAAGAATCGTACGCCCGAGAAACTTTACGCTCAGCTTGAAAATATAAAAATTAATTAATTTGATTTTATCTAACAAAAACATGTATTTTCCTCAAAATTGTAGGCGAGTTTTGAAGTTTAATAGAAGATTACCCGGCTTTCATAAATAATATAAATAAAGGTTTCGGCAGTGTGGTTAAACGACCTGTGACAGTATTAGCAAACTTAAGCAAGTACTGTAGTAGAGCATATAATTTGTAATTCGTCGCACATCCCATGATTGTCTGTGACGTAACGGCACACATTGTATTCTGTTCGTTTTTCTCTAACTTTCTGCATACGTTTCCTTTGAAATGTTTTATGGACAAGGCCGCGCGGTGACAGCACAGTCGCCTTGGACTAAATTATTCTTTTCAGTTCAAACAACAAATGTCATTATTTGCATCTGTCATATTTTGGCCACACCGACAACGAACGTGCGCGCGGGAGCGGGCAAAAGTGATTTATAAATTTTTACCACTTTTTTTTTAACCAAGCCTAATTTCCTTCTTAGTGTACACTTGGTTGTGACTTGGTATTATTTTATTATTATTTGTTATTCTGCCCTAATGCAGGTCTTCAAATAGTAAAACCTCTCCAACCTGTCCTATCGCATGGCAGTCTTTTCGTTTCTTCGTAACACCCTCTGATTTTAATGTTATCTGTTAACTTCATTCTTCTACGCCCTCTTGTTTTTTCTCCTTCTATGACACCTTCCACGGCAGTTGTAAGCAAGCAATCTCTTCTAAAACAATGACCTAACCAATTCCTTTCCCTATTTTCTATTTTCTGTTACCTTCAGGATTCTTCTCTCTTTCTCTATTCTTCTTAAGACTTCATCATTCCTTACTTTATCAACCCACATTACTTTTTCCATTGCTCGCCCAACCCACACCTCAAATGCTTCTAATCTTTCCTCATCCTCGTTCCTCAGTGTCCATGTCTCTGCACCATAGAAAGCAACGCTCCACACATAGCAATTGGCCAATCTTTTCCCTAAATTCTTATTACTTTTGCCACACAGTAGTCTTTTCTTCCCATTAAACGCGATTGTGATTTAAGTTTGGCGATTATTTGGTGAGGAGTGAACGGTATTAATGGTTATGATCTATGAATAAGAAATGTTTTTTTGGGTCGTACTGCACCACGTATCCTTACGGTTAAAAATGTTTTGAACATGATATCACTTACGAAACGATTTATATATATATATATATATATATATATAAAAATCGGTTCATAACGTTATCCTATCTTCCGATCACTAGTCTCCATTTGTCTCGATCTAACCAAGATTCTTCTTCCAATTCCCGGTCTCTCATTCCCCGATTGATGCCTTCTCTCCAACTCAACCTAGGTCTTCCTCTTCGCCTACGACCGTATGGTGTCCATCTCAAAATTTGCTTGGGGAGTCGATTATCCCCCATTCTTTGCACATGCCCAAACCATCTTAGCTGTTTTATTTTTATGTCGTCGACAATACAGCACTGTATTATCTCTCATTATCTCTCGGATTCTGACGTTTCTTACTTTTTCCAACTTTTACCTCCCTGCCGCTCTTCGCCAATACTCCATTTCAGTAGCTTCCAACAACTTTTCTTTCTGTTCTTTGTGTTATTGGCCGTATTTCACACCCGTATGACGTAATTGGTTTCACAATTGTATTGTATATACGACGTTCATTTTGTTTTGATATTTGTTTGTCCCACAATATGTTGTTCAGCAATGCTATTGATTTTCTTCCCAGGTTATTTCTTTCTCTTATCGCTTTATCTAGACTACCATCTTGTGTATCTGTTGTTCCTAGATATTTATAGCTACTGCATTTTTTTATTTCTTGTTCCTCTTCTAAAATTAAATTCTTCTGTTCCCCACCAATGTACATATACTTCGTTTTCTTTGTGTTTACTTCAAGGCCCCATAGCTTATATTCCTGTATAAATTTTCGTGTCATGTATTCCACGTCGTGATAGTCCTGCGCTACCACGACTTGGTCGTCAGCGAAACACAGTGTGTACACTGTGTTGTCAATTAGTGGTATCCCCATTTTGTGGCATTTCTTTATCCAGGTCTTGAGGGCTTGTTCCATGTATATTTTAAAAAGCGTCGGTGAGAGACAACATCCCTGCTTCAAGCCCTTACTAACATTAAATCCTTTTGAGATTTTACTTCCAATTTTTACGTGCGCTTTCAATCCGTTGTATAAAGTCTTAACCGCTTCGATTAATGTGGAGGCGTTGTTTGTTTGTTGAAGTGCCAGCCAAAGTTTGGTGTGCGGAATACTATCATACGCTTTCTTAAGGTCAACATATAGCCAGTGCACTTCTTGGTTTACAGCAGTTTTCTTTTCTATGATTTGCATCAAGCAAAATACGAAACGATTAATTATATAATCTTTATTTTTAAAGTATCCAAGTCACTTGTATTAAATAAATAATTGCTTACCGAATCCGTCGAGTGACTTACTTGTAATTTCGCTTAACTAGACGCGTTTCGAGGCATATGCCCAATCTTCAGAATAATTTCTCTTTAAAGAACGTCAGACATTAAGATCAAAATATAATAAATTAAAATTAAATCAATAGTTAAAACATTAAAGCATCAAAAATATTAAAACACACTAAAAACTCAGAGGAGCACGCACTGTCACAATGGTGTGTTCGCGTTGCGTTTATAGCCGGTGTACACCGTCGCGATGTTACTTGCGCACTGACTGTCCGAGTGAACTGTCTTGAAGGTGGTGGTAGGTTTTCTGTATATTTGGTATTGAAAACTATTGTCCAACCTTGTTATTGTTAGATCGAGAAAATTAAGTTTATTTTATAATTCAATCTCGAGGGTAAATTGTATGTTCTTGTTTATGTTATTCAAATAGTTTTTTAAATCATTGATCTGTCTTATGGTACCGTTAAAAAAGATGAAGGTGTCATCTACGTAACGTGTGTATGATACTATCTTGTTATGCCATTTGTTTGCGCTGCTGAACATATGTATGTTTTCATAGTGGTTCAGGTATATGTCCGCCAATAGTCCAGAGAGTGGGGATCCCATCGCTAAACCTTTCTTTTGTATATAGTAGTTTCCATCAAATATAAAATAGTTTTGATTTAAAACAACTTCCAATAGAGCAGTTATCTCATTAATTTCTTCAGGACTGCGTATGTTAGCTTCACTAAGATTATACTTGAGAACAGTTATTGTATCATGGACGGGTATATTTGTATAAAGGTCCACCATGACGAAAGATGCGATTCTGTAATTAGGTTTAATTTGGATGTTTTTCAGTTTGTTGATAAATTCATTGCAACTTTTTGTGCTATGGTTATTCTTTAGGCTTATACTGTTCTTTATTATTTGTACAAGTTTTTTACTGATTTTGTAACTCGGAGCAGTGAAATCACTCGACGGATTCGGTAAGCAATTATTTGATTAATTATAGTAATTATCACCGTTCTACAGACGTTTCGAGGAATAGTGTGACTTGCTGCAATTAATTAAAATCGGGTAATGGTTCTGCAGAGGACAGAACATACATTCAGGAAATAGTGTCACTTACTTCAATTAATTAACACCGTGTAATCAATACGACTTATTTACTTTGTCAAGCGATGTTATTATGTAAGAGTAAACGAGATTACGCGTCTAAATTTGGGTTAAATTGGCCGACGAAATTGCTGGTTGCACACAGTACTGGCGTGTCGTTTAATAGTGGACTATTATTCATGTAACTGTCATTGTATAGCCCTGGAGTTGCACTTTTCCGCTAGATATTGCATATAAATGGCTTTGGTACTGTATATCTGTGTAACTATGAACGGGCAAAGTGACAGCAAGTGTTCCGGATCTTGGGAAAGATATTCATTCGAGAGTTTAGACCAGCGGTCTCCAAACTACGGCCCGCGGGCTGGATCCGGCCAGCGAAGAGTCACAGTTCGGCCCGCGCCAACCCGGACGATGCTGCGTGCAGTTTTTAAATAGATCATCAAAATACTTCAAATATTATAACATTTTACTAACTAACTAAATAAGAAATAAGTATAAAATCAAAGTAGAGGGCTAACTTGTCAGACGAACACTTGAAATCCGTTCTAGTGACAGGAGCATCAAAATTTGACCTAAAATGGACACACATTATATGTCAGACGCAACTCCACACATCCCATCGTACATAAGAAAGGAAGAAAATAATACGTAAGAAATATCTTTGAACGTTACTTTTCCTTACTTTTATTTACATTATTTTGAATAAATGAATTTGTTTTCTTTGAATAAGTCTGCTTAATTTTTATTTAAATACCTATTTTATTAACTTTATTATTTCATAAGCTTGAAAAAAATAAGTTACTATATATAGTGTTGGCCCGCCTGACTTCCAAGATTTATCGATTCGGCTATCAAAAGAAAACGTTTGGAGACGGCTGGTTTGGACTATCACTACGGCCCTCAAAGGTCTGTAAAGTTTTCGAGGCGTAAAGCCGGAGAAGTTCTCGGAGAGTGCCTACTATCCTTATTACCCTTGGCTGCCAATGTAGTCCGTGAAAATCTTCAAAATTAGGCTCCGTCGGTATGATCCGAAGACGCCTGCCAGAGCTGTAGCGATGCGCGACCGGGACGTCCCCATGGTTTTCTAGTTCCGAGCTTCCGGAAGGAGCTCCTGCCTAGTGGTCTGGCCCAGTCAGAATCTCTTAATTAAATTTAGGGTCTGTTAAAACGTCATGCTTGTAGTAGGTCGTTGTAGTACAGTATTTGCCGAGGTCGTTTCCAAGATTCGCCTTTACGTGGATGCTACTTGCCAAGGTCGGCTACGAGGGGGTTTGTCTGGGTCCTTGCCGCTCGGTGCAAAATTTACATGCAAGACGCCGCACGGTATCATCCATAGGAGCGGACACCGAGTCCACTTTTTAGAAGACGAGAAGGGAAACAATAGGGGGCTTTGGTCGCTAGCCGAAGATCCCTATCGAGAACGCTTTGAAACACTGTCTTTTATGAACAGCGGCAAGGTAGCCCCAGACGGGGATCACACAGGTGATGATCGGCAACAGTTACGCGTTGACGATCAAATTACCTAGCTTGCGGGTCGTAGCGCCTTGTTGACAAGTATCGGAAACAAGACGCCAGACGAGCGGACGCTCTAGCTTTCAACGTGTGTTCGTGGGCACGCCAGGTGAGCCGACGATCAAGTACAACACCGAGGTACTTAACTTCTCTCGACCAGGGCAGGTACGTTTGACCCAGCGAATCGAAGAGGGGAGGAAGCCTCCTATTGGATATGATTTGGCATGCTATGCTCCAGAGCCAATCAGATAGCACTTAATCAGTATTGGTTGATGCTGCTTTCCAACTTAGATCGTGCTGGTACAAACATGTATATAGCCTAAGTGGGCCTTCTCAGGCAAAATACGCACATTGTTCCTCTACCTCATCACTGGGGTGAATTGGCGGACACTGTTGATGGCCTTCGATGTAGCAGTTTCAATAATAAATACTCTACTTAAATCATACCACAACCTACCATTTATTGGATCTGAGTACCTGGAAGTGTAGGCCTATAATTGAATATAAGCGTTCCAAACTTATAAACTAATAATCTAAAAAAAAATTAATAAAAAAAAATATATGTTGTTAGGCAAAATCGTATCTCTATAGACGACATTTCCAAGTTAAATATAACTCTGAATTCTCTGACATCTTTTCTATCTAATCAGGAGTGCCACAGGGAAGCGTCCTCGGTCCTTTGCTGTACATCCTATACACGTCAGACATACCAGCTACACCGAACACACAAATGGGCACATTTGCAGATGATACAGTTTTACTATGCAGACACAAGGATCCACAGATTGCCACGGATAGACTACAACTACACCTAGACATGCTGCAAAATTGGTTACATAAATGGAGGATAAAGGTAAATGAACAGAAAAGCACCCACGTAACATACACACCCTAAAACGCTCCGAATGTCCACCGGTATATCTAAATAATGTGCAGATTCCACATTCAGATGGAACTAGATATCTGGGACTTATCTGGACAAAAAATTAACGTGAAAAAACACATAATCAACAAAAGGAAGGAATTGGAGCTCAGGATGAGAAAAATGTACTGGTTACTTGGGAAAAAATCAACGTTATCCTTGGAAAATAAAATCTTGTTGTACAAAGCGATCATTAAACCAATATGGACGTATGGAATTGAGCTGTGCGGTTGCTCACGTAAGTCAAACGTCAACATAATTCAGCGCTTCCAATCAAAAGCGCTGAGAACAATAGCAGGTGCAGAATGGTACATATCAAATCATACACTTCATACGGACTTCAACATACCCCTGGCAGAAGAAGAATGCAGAGCCAGAGCACAAAAGCATTATGACAGACTGCAGAGACACACCAACAGACTAGCATCCGACCTGACCACTACAGACATCACAAGACGACTTAAAAGAAAATGGCCCACTGACCTGAGAAGACCTGGCCGTACTGGGGTACGGGCTACATCGATGGATGCAGCTCCGCCTCGTGTCCATTAGTCATCAAAGTGGCTCATAGAACTTTATGTGTATACATTCATGTGTATGTAATAGTTGTGATTGCTGATTTCAATAAAGTAAAAACGAAAAATGTTATTAGGCAAAGAGTAATTAAATATTGTTACGCAATCGAACATTCTTGAACAATGGAGTGTGTCATTCTGCGTGTTTCTCGGCTATCCCAGCAAAGCCCAGTTGTAATATGTGTGCGTACATATTGCTAATTTGAGAAGAAAGACAATTACGTGACACGTCAACAATCGAAGCTATTCCAGGCCGCACACGCCCGCGCACTGTTTCAAGGCCAGACACGATACTGTTTCTAGTGGATTCGAGAGCGCCTGTAAGAAGCATTTGCTTAACACGTCATCCAAAAAGTGACAGATTATTCTGGTACCTCAGCGGGGTATAAATATAAGCATCCAGCGACGGTCAGTTCAGTTCAGTCGCTGGCGATTTAGTTCAGTTCAGATCAGTTCAGTTGAGGCGATTTATTCAAGTGAGGTTCGAAGTATTGTGGGAAAGCGTTATTGTGTTATAATTCTGCGGGACTCTATTAGTTGATATTATTATTGCGTGTGGACAAATTTAGCTCGGATTATTGTACAAGTTGATTATAAACTGTCTCTCTTCTAGGTTAGCAGCCCATAGGCTGGATGGCAGCAGCTCGCCATTCCTCATGCTTCTCTGCTTTTATTTTCAACTCACAATATGATGTGCAGTTCATATCGACCGTAAGCTGTTTCATGTTGTCTAAACGGAGTCGACTTCTGTGATTCTTCCCTTCTATTATTCTTTTAACCAAGCCATCGTGTCGTAGTATCTGCCCTATAACTTAGCTCTTCTACCTTTTAAATTTCGCAGAAAGCTGTTCTCCTCCTGAGCTCTTCTAAAGAATCCCTCATTCGTTATCTTCTCCCTACAGCTTATCTTGAATATTCTTCTGTAGCACCAGGTCTCAAGTGCTTGGAGTCTATTCTTGTCACTTTCTCCAATTGTCCCAGATTCACTCCCGTATACGGCAACACCCCATACGTATGTCTTTACTACATTCTTCCTTATTTTTAGGCTGATAGTGTTTGAAGTGAAGAGGTGTTTTTGTTTGTTGAAAGCAATTTCAGCCTGGTTAATTCTGCTTATAATTTCCTTAACTGCTTTTATAAACTGTGTTGGTGATTAATTAATGCTGCTGATTAGTAATTTAATTGGTGTCTTGTATTTTGTTTCCACTGTACCATAGAACGATCACGAGACCGTCGTAAAGATATTTGTAAGCGAGCCGAAGCGTATAGGTTTAGCACGTGACCGCCGTGGAATGCGCACTGACGCGTATAGTTGTGTTAGGATGTCAACTGACGGTTGCGCAACGCGCACAATCGGATTTCACTGATTGACAAAGGGAGACCGTAAAAGGTGCGCCACCTTGACATTAGATAAACCAATCGATGGCTGTTATCCAAGTGTGCCCGTTTAACCCTGCTGGGAAGTGTGTCAGAGATTTCGTAAAGCACATTGTAGTCAGCTGGTACAATCTGGTTGCGTAAGTTGGTTGATAATACTTGTTGACATTAAACAAAGTCATTCTGTAGGAAGGTCTCTACGAGCAACGCGAAGAAGAAACTGGAAGCTGGGCGGCGGGTATTCAGACTACAGACCATGCACGTAATGTGTATTGTTAATCAACTGTCATGTTTTTTTCCTACTCAATCCTTATGCGTTGCACAGACTCATGGTGTAAAATAGTTTGTGCAGTTGAATACTTTAAACAATTTGTTTTTCATGTTGCATCCTCTAGCCCTGGCTTGGTTACTGCTGTAGCTATGAATGGGTAAAGAGACAGTAGGTTTTCCGGATCTTTGTACTCCAAGCTTCGTAAAGTTATCGAGACGTAAAATCTCTGCGTCCTTTATCGGAGTCTGGAATCCTGTTCTCGGTTCAGTCTAAGACTGTCCTAGTGGCCCAAGAAATGGCAAAAACTGACATGTATTTCTACTCAATCCTTACGCGTTGTCCAGACTCGTGGGTATAAAACGGTTTGTGTAGTTGAACACTTTAAACGATTTGTTTTTCATGCTGTATCATACTATCCTTTGCTGTTTCGGCTACGTCTATAAGTTCTTCTCTTCTTCTTTCGTCGTATCTCTGCTTCCCTTCTTTAAAGCTGTTGCCTCGTATTCCAGTTATCTACACAATAGACCAAAGCCGCTTGACGAATGTCTGAGTTTTTGATTACTTCTGATTACGGAAGATTTTCTAAAGTTCGGTCGTCATTAACCAGAGACAATTCTAAACATTGGTCTAGACGTTTTCGACACTGTACTTTCGAATTTCAAAATATATTGTCGTCATCAAGTTGTGAACACGCACTATATTGTCGTCATCAAGTCGTGGACACGCACGTTACAAAAATAGTCACTTGTAACAAAATTAAAACTTTGTCGTGCTTACTTGTTCAACTGCTACCCGTCATGCTCCGGACGAGGCCTTTCAGTGTCTCCACTATTTTCAACTCCAAAACCTCGACCTTTCACTTTCCACGCGCAAAACGCTGTCATTGTTCATATTGATATTGTGCATTAGTAGCCTTTGTAACTCCAGCTTTGTCGTGTTTACTTGCTGGACTGGTGCCTCTCATGCTTCGGCTTGGCCTCGTCCGGAGCATGATAGGTAACAGTTCAGTTAGTAAGCACGACAAATTTGGAATCACAGAGACTGTTGACTTAAATACCAAGATGAACATATAAAAAATGTTAATTTTTATGGACTATTAAACTATTTTATTTTGTTTTTATATAGTATCCAAGTCACTTTTTCACAATAATTTAATTACATTGTATCCGTCAGTGACTTCGTTCTAGCGTTTTTTTATAAATCATTTAAAGACAAGAATATCAACTGTAACAGTATACTAAACGAACAATTAAGGTTTCAGTCTCACTCACTATATGATACAGCCCTAAATATAATCGCGCATGACGGTAATGACTGGTGATAAGGATTGACTTAGTTCAATTAGTGGCTCGGCAACTACACGCGCGGTCGGACTGGTCCAACGAAGCCGAAGTTACATCGTGTTATGTGTGTGTCGTTATTGTAATTTAGTAAATATGTCCAAATGTGTTTTTATGTGTTTTATGTGAATTTTAACATTTGACGAGGATTACTGATGATGTGACACATGTCACGAAACGCGTCTATATAAAAAACGCTAGAACGAAGTCACTGACCGATACAAGGTAATTAAATTATATTAAACTATGTCTTATTAATAACAGTATAATAATAATCTTCTTCTTTCTCTTCTATCAGGGACTAATCGAATCATCTGTTACGATCGCTGAGGAATATCTACACTTCGTCAACGCTTCCTAGGTCTTTCTATACTTCTATACTATCTGTGTTTCTGTACTTCTCCGTCTAACAGACCTGTCATTAATTTAGTTCTGCGCAGAACCACAAATAAATTTATCTACGAGCTATCGTTGATACGAACTTTTCATTTCTGTTTTACTTGGTACCTTTGAGTTGTTCACCTTTTTTGGAAGTAACAGTCTCGTTTTTGCACCACCAACGACATTCAGCAGAACCAGACGGGATTGATTTACTCTAATCCTACTTTATACAATAATTTCACAGAAAGTTCATTAAGAATCGTATAATATAAACCGTGCCTTTATACAATGCAACATTTTGTTTAGAACATTTTATGTCGTAGTGTTGATGTCTGAAGAGTTTTCAGGTTGAACCGCAGAACACACCCGGACTGCGTGAACGTAAGTCAGCGTACTGCTGAGGGAACACACTATAATAGTGTGAGTATACGAGCGAACATGACTATGTGAAAACGAAATGTCCGCCTTGGGGCGTGCACACGGCTCATCAAAGTTTACTCAGCTCTGGAAATTGTTGCCTCTCCGACTCCAAGTTTCGGTAAAACTCAAATTGAAAACTTGTTGTTATTCCTTCTCCACAGAGAGAAAGCTCTGTTACCGACTCCGCGCCCGAAAACTGATTATACTTTTGTTACGAATATGACACAACAACACTAGCAGGTGAAGATAGGACCAAAATTTATTTATACCTAGTTCGGCCCTTATATGCTCGTTACGCATTCGATTCCTTGGACAATGATCACAATCACTCACGTGACTTTTTATTCCCACTAATAACAACATGCAATCTATCCGGCTGCTTCTGAAGATTCGGAGTATTCAAAAAAATTTCCATAAGACAGGTTACCAGCCTTTAGTTAGGTAGGTAGGTGATGGGAATCCCACCTCAAGACAGCCTGCCGTGGCCGATTTTCTATCGGAGTTTACTCTCCTAGGGCAGTTGGTTTCTCTACAGCTTTCCCTACCCCCTCGGTTTGATTTCGCAGTGTCCGTCTCCTAGCCTTTAGGAATCTGTTCCATACCAGACAAGGCAGTATGTGGCTGTGCTTATTTTATGGCGGCACTTCCTCACCATGTCGAAGGGATTATGTGGATTTTAGCTGGTGTGACCACGCCACCGGTCACCCCACCACACACTGCTAATGCTGCCGCCTCGGTTAGGGACTGCTTATTTGATGTAGCGTTTTTCGCAGCTGTCCATCATATGTTATGGAACTTTCGCTATCCGCCAACTGTGACCCGCCCAGTACCTGAGACTCGCCCTGGTGGCGATAGTAGTAGTAATAGTAATAGTGATAATAATGTTAGTAACACGTAAGAATTGTTTACTGAGCTGCTTGCGCGACATTGACCCACTTAGGAGACGCGTAACTTTTCCTAATTACATAACACTGCAGCGAACCTTGTAATATTAACCCGCTCATCGTTCAGTTCAGTTTATTGCACTAATCACTACTGACGACGATGACAGCGTTTAATTTTCATAAATACATACACAGGATTGCTGGCAGTTACACGTTTCCATGGCAACCAGTAATTATTGTCCGACTACAACAATCGCTGCGCGCGCCGAAATTCGCTGTTGTCTTTCGATTGTACAGTGTTTCTGACACTATTATTATTATTGCTACTACTACTACTACTACTACTACTACTTTACAGTAATAGTCGGATGTCTACGTCAAAATGACTTCATTCTGTTGTGATAAAAGTGAAGTGGAAAGGACTTTGATGACTTGAACTGAGTTTTATTTATCACGAGACTATTGCTGTTGGAATTAGACAAAGCTGCTATTAGGTATGCCGGCAGCCTACCGTGGTTGTTCTTGACAATTTGGGAGATTACAGAAAGGTTTATAATTTCCGGGCTTAGTGGCTGTGGTCGAAATTTTCTGTAATGTGTAACAGACGTTTCTGGCCGGCGACCGTCGACAGCCATCCTGAGTAGCTCGAGAACAGAGATCTCGCTTCCCGCTGAGTCTTTACTCTTACCCCCTTAGTTCTACCTCTTGGTCATAGAGAAAAAAGGTTAAGTGGTAGTCCTAATTCTTCGCCTTAGAGCAAAGGCTTTACTTTACTCTTAGTACTACATTTTAATCTTAGGGTTAACTTCGGGTACCTACAAAAATAATAATATTGTTAATAATAATAATAATAATAATAATAATAATAATAATAATAATAATAATAATAAGAAGAAGAAGAAGAAGAAGAAGAAGAAGAAGAAGAAGAAGAAGAAGAAGAAGAAGAAGAAGAAGAAGGATAACGACGACGACGACGACAACGACAACGACAACAACAACAACAACAACAACAAGTAAAATGTGAGCCCTAGGGCTGAAGAAAAATAGGCCTAGCCCGAAGTGATGTGTCAAACATTTCCAGGTTAGTGTCCTTGAAGAGGGAAGAGAGATCTCAGTGTGTTGTTGACCTTCGTAGTATGCGAGTGTTTGTGCTCATTGTGCTCGTGTTTTGTGATTGTTGTGTGTGCTTTCATAATACGTATTCACTTGGATAATTTTATTCTTCATTCTTAGTTCTACCTCTTGGCCTTAGACTAAAGGCTTTATTCTTAGCCCTACCTTTTAGTTGTAGAGTAAAGAGTTTACTCTTAGCACTAACTTTTAGCCTTAAAATAAAGTCTCCAACTTAGTACTACCTTCTAGGCTTATAGTAAAGACTGTAATTTTAGTGGTATGCTTAGGAAACGTTAGTGAAGTGAATGTATTTCTTTGAGACCGATACACGTGATTCGTCTAGTCCGTGATAGAAGAAGAAGAAAACACTGACAGGACATGGGTACGCAATAAGAGGTAGAGGTAACAGATGGATAGAAAGGGTAGGGAACTGGAGTCCTTTTGGAAGAATAGGGAATCCTCGAAGGGCCTAGAGATGTGACATGAACAAGGCGATGTAAAGGCGAGTTCTAAAAAACGGGGAACGAAAAAATTCAAAAACATTCTGAGATTGGCTGAGAGGAGGAAGACAGCGAAAACTGTAAAAATCCTACACACGCGCAGGCGTACACATTTTTCTAGCTGAGCTCTACTTATGTAATTCACGTTTATATAATACCATACTGTTGTTATACTTCATGAAGTTTTGTTTATCTCAGATTGTAATATCACAGCTTTGATTTTTTAAATAATTAGGTCTCTTGTTCAGGGTCGGGTAAGTTCTTGGTTTTTATATAATAACAAGTACCCGTTAACTCAAAAACGTTAGGTTCTTTATTTTAAGTGTTACTGTGTTATAAGCATTGTATATACACATTAAACGTTATGTTTTCCTCAACCATGACTTTTATTTATTTCAGCAGTAAACTAAAAACCAAAAACCGTTGTCACTTAACCTTACAAATGAAAACAACACATATTTTCGCTTTGCATTAAGAAATAGGATAATTTGCGATTAGTACACTTTTTCTTTTTCACATCGTAATATATCGATAGAATCGCACATTAAAAATATCGTTAATGTACTGCAAGAACGGATGAAGATGCAGTTCCGATGCCGCTGAATAGCATTTGTTTATTTACTAGTTACAATGGTAATTAATTCTGGTCTCCGTGGTGTTTTGACATCTTTATACGTGTCAACAAAAGGGCAAAATAAAAAGGGCCTAAATTGTGCGAACGGGGAAAATGTCAAATTCCAAGTTAAACAGTGGTTCTTGCCTTGTGTCAAGGGTTACCTGTGCAAACGTTTGTGGCAATCGGTGTAACGGTGTGGATTTTTATTCAATACAAACAAACAAACCCTCAGACTTTGAGTTTGATATATATATTGCAACGTAACAAATAGAATGCATAGTAAATTAGAACAAAATAATATCAGAGTCTTTTATCTGGAGGTAGGTATTTATTTAAAAAGAAATTTAGTATGTTATATGATTGGAACATAAATTATTTATTGTTAAATTTAAATAGTGTCTGTAAAATGGTTTGAATGTTTTTCTTTCTTATAGTCTATTTTACTTGTTCGGCGAATTCCGTTGACGAACCGTTGAACTGCTCCGCTGCTGCACTCGTCGCCTGCTGGATCAGCTGCAAAGATAAAACGTAGAACTCTCGCAACTCACGCACGCACGCCGTTTATCACCGATATAGTTTATCTCATTTACCTCAGGGTTTGATGATGGGTTTACCTATTATTAATTCAATTTCGGTGTGTTTTACGTACACCTTCCGGTATCTTGACGTGTCCTCGCATTCGCCCAGATGTATTTCGGCAAATACACTGATTCCTAAGCGGAAAATCTTGACCATCGCGAGGTAGCACTATTTAATTTATAATTCAATTATTTTGAATTCTAATACCCAATCGATCTAGCAAACGGGCAACTCGTTGCTAAGACCAAGTACTCTCGTAACCCTTATGAAGAACGTATACTGATACGACAAACTCCCACAGAGACAACGTCTGTTAAGGCCGAGCTGTTAGGTAGAACTGACAGAAACTTCTTCCGCAAAAGACAAAACTGAATGAAAATTGGAGCTTCTGATTGGTTAAAGCCCATAGCACGTGGTAAATGGGTTAGACATATGTCCTGCTCAATGTTGCTGAAGACTGCAAAAGCATGTATAGATTTTATCTAAAAGTTTTATGACTTTCAGAAGATAAGGATTCTTTAGGAAAGTGAATTCTGTTAAAAAATATATATATATATATTATTTTAATATTAAAATAATATGTTTTGAGTATTTGACATATGAAAAATGTAGCTCTAATTCAAAAATATGAGCTATGTAAGTTTCAATTCGATACGTTAATTTACTCAAGAGTTATTCATGTAAATACGAATAACACGCGCACTCGCGCACTAAATTCGCACTTGACATGGCAGAAAATAAATTTTTGGGCATTTTGACATACAACAGTTAATTACCCTTTTCTTATTTCAAAACTTACAGCTATTTTACAAAATGTTAACAAAATCAGTTTTCAACATGTCTATAACGTCATAAATTGTATAAAAGTATGTAGTCATTGCTACAAAGACCCTTTTCTGTGATGTTCCATTGCAATAGCGAAATGCAAAATCGCTGCATTGTTAATCCGGACAACACGCAGAGGTCAGAACAGGTATACCAACGTAATGCATCACCGTTTAATATGCTCGTTGCACGCAAATGCAAATCTGTATTATTAATAAGCGAACGTGGTTTTGTCTGAGCCACTTCCTTCCCTCCTATACTTGGAATATACAGTATTATTGTATGCCGGTTATCCATTTGGGCGCGGTTACCGGATTGGTTAGCGTAAGGTCGCCGGATTACGGTTGACTGGCCGAGGCCGCACGAAGTAATACACGCTGGGAATTGTTATTAGCTGGCTGCAACATGTAAGACTCACGTTTGAAGCCCGATCTCGAGCATATTTCCGACGTGAGTTTCCGTAACGAAAAGCCACAAATAATGTGTTTTCTCGTTTTGTGAGAATCAGATATTGTCTAGCTAAAAATTGTCATAGAGTTATTATCATATACAGCATTGGTAATTATAACTGTGTATAAAATATTCAGTACATTGATTTACGGCATATCGCTAAAGTGAGAGCTTTAATATTCATCCGTGTGTCAGTGAGCTTGAAGGTCGTAGTGATCACAAGGGTTTTGAGAAAAATTTCTCTGGTTTTCAGAACTTTCCTGACTGTTTAATGTATTCCATTATTTTCAGCAAGACTTAAACAAAAACTTGTTTTTCCCTGTCCCAAGCAGATAGACTGGTGGTGGCTCGAAAGCTTCTGCGGAGGCTGCATACCTCTCAGTCCTTTTGGCTTATAGTGGTTGCGGTAGTTTAATGATAAATATGTCCCCTGGATATTGTTACGCATTACAGAACGATCTCCATGTTTCTCGGCTATTCCAGCAGAGCCCAGTTGTAATGTGTGTGTGGTACGTGACACTTAACATGTAATATGTAATACGGAACATGCTCGTACATTCGATAGTGTTGTTCTACAAGCTTCTCAACTAGTCCAACGGTGCGTGTTTCTAATAAAGGCCGTGCTGAAGTATCCTCTAGAATTTTCGATTGCTTGGTAAGGACGAATATTATGGAACCCTGCAGACTATAAATAGCCCATACCTGCCGCTTAGTTTTCAGTTTCATGTCGGGCGATTTACACAGTGACAGTACGTCTCAAGTGGCGTATATGTGAAAAGTGATTATAGTGCGGAATGCTTTATAGTTGATATTATTATTTCTGTGAACAGATTAACTTGAATTACTGTACGAGTATATTCTTGTTGAACAACTTGTTGATTACTTTGTGATAATTAACACAATTGTGGTTATTAGTTATTTTATTGGTGTCTTGTATTTTGTTTTCCACTGTACCATACGACGATCAGTTAGACCTTCGTATCAGTATGTTATTATGATATAACAAGGTAAGCCCAAGGTAGGGGTGACACTTTCGGGCCCCAATTCAATCTGATTGTCTCGTCAGGGTTGTCTCCCATAAACTGGCCGTCTTACCGGAACAAAGGGACCAGTTTTCCCTGTTCACAGTACTACAGCCGACTAAATGCAACTACATTCACGCCTATAATATTCAAATATAAACCATGTTACCCACCTCCTCTAGGTTCCGTAACCTGAGGTGTGTAAACATAATACAACAAATTATATTACAGTAAAACACAACAACTACCAAATTTAACCAATACATATAACTGCTCTTAGTCATGGCATCCTCCAAAGTTACTTAACGGCAGAAATACGAGTAATGAGAATGGCGCATATTAAAAAAAAAACAAATCATCGATTAGTGAGCAGAATTGAGTAAGTTTATTGATATAAACAGAACAGAGTTTGCCTCTATTAATGCTTTTATAGTTACTAATCAGCCAGAATGCTAAATTTCAATCGTTCGATCCTTGGATCCAGAACAGCTAACAGCTAAATGATCTCAAATCCAAAATACTTAAATAGCAATGTTTAAAAGCGTCACCTGCAAGCTAAATTAACTAAATCAATGTCCCCTCAGTACCAGTGTACAAAGCAGATGCTCATGGCGAGCGTGTTACAGACTGTCACTAAGTTTGTCTTATTTATAAAAGTCTCTATTAGTACTAAAGTCCATACGTCCTCGTTTATTAATAAAGAGTGATCGCCACGAGGTGTTAATAAAATATTAAGGTGTTACTTGCGTAGCCTGCACGATACAAAGGCGTTGAAGAGATGGAATTGATGCCACGTGCTTATGATCTGCAGGTCCGAACTCTCCGAGTAGCTTGTTGAATCTGCGTGCTTCGGTAAGCTGAAGCCATGAGGAGCACTGGATTTTGTAGTTTTCTGTTTCTTTCCAAGGAGTTACCAGAATTAACGTCGCCAAGATGAATCTATTGTCGCTACCGTGAAACTCTCGTCTCCAACGTGGATTCTCCTCCCCAACGTGGAACCAAGTTCCTACTGCAAATTCCATAATTTTTAAAATACGTTCCGCATTATAGCGTTCACACATTAGATTTTCACTACATTAAACATCTATTCATAATACAAGAATTACAATTAGAAAGTCAATCTTTAAGTCCCCTAACAATATCAAAATGGCTTTAAATCACATATCGCTCTTTTCTAACGCATTTATTGCTACTACACAAAAAACAGCAAATTGACATAAAATTCACATAATTCTCTTTTGCGTTTTGCTGGCTGATAAAGGCTTTTGTTAAGAGGCTTCGTTTACAAGCATGTTACTTCAAGACATGTTGCAGATTACAATTATTTGTTCTTTCCTTTTTCACATAAGATCCATACAATATAGTTACAAAATGATAAAACCGTACTGTAAAATACTGGTACTGATTCATTATAAGCCAAACTGACAATAAATACCTTGGCGGAGAGACTCCGCATTTGTGTGCCGACCTGCAGACGAGGAGTAGTTCTGCTCACGGTTATTTCTGAAAGCCGACTGACTAATTTCGTCCGGTGAAAACCTTACCACACGACAAGCGGGGCGGGCGGCGTGAGATCAGGACGTCGGGAAAAGTACGGAAATGGTTATACGAGTAGGTATATCTCGATAAATTAATTTAATTTCGTTTAATTCGATAATGCGCCGACTGTTGTATTCGGCAGAACCCGAATAATTGCATCAACCAGTATAGGATCATTTCCCTTACACTACAAATTGCTACTGGTGGCTAATGATGACCTTCACCAGGAATATTTATCGACCTTCCGGTCTCAATCAGTAGTGTTCCGTATTAAGAGGAACACTCTTGCAGTACTTTACCACGCAGTACGGTGTGGGTTGGAGAGAGTCAGACGGCTCCTTTTTGACTTAACATCATTTCATCCTACCCTGGGAGCTTGTGAGGATCAGTGCCCAGTCAACTCGACCCTGCAGTCAGTGCCCTCTCCAAATTCGCTCGACCTTATTTTGAAAAATGTTAACCGTAATTGTTGTGTTTGAGTTTGCTATTTACGTCGGCGGTTAAGAAGACGTGGGAAGGATAATATCGTAAGACGAGTACCTGCCTATTCAACAGTTTCTCCTTGTTGCATTGCGTTAAGTCTCCGGACGGCAACTCTGTATGCTCTGTACATTACCTCTCAATAAATTATTATCCTCATCAGCTCAGTAGCGTTGGGATTGCGTGTGACCTCTGCCTGACCTCGATATTGCAATCACGTTTAATTGAGTGCGCTTCCACCCTGTGAAAAAAAACCAAACCGTTTTGGTTGCGTTTCCAGTAAAACTTTCCCTCTTAACGTTTTTAATACTGTACCGCAAAAATGCCGTATTGTATGGAATTTGTTATTTAAACTCCAGTGGAAGTCAGTGTTCTAGCCAGTTTGTGTTAATTGCACAATTTTCAGTTTCCACACATGTCGATTATTTTCTTTTGTACGCGAATATTTAAAATTGGTAATCCTTTCATTTTCATATTCGACCATTTTTATCATTGTCTCCATCCTCTCATTTTCTCTCACAATGTCAAATTTTTCTAAGCAGAATTTAAAGAGACTTCTTCTTCTTCTTCTTCTTCTTCTTCTTCTTCTTCTTCTTCTTCTTCTTCTTCTTCTTCTTCTTCTTCTTCTTCTTCTTCTCCTCCTCCTCCTCCTCCTCCTCCTCCTCCTCCTCCTCCTTCTTCTTCTTCTTCTTCTTCTTCTTCTTCTTCTTCTTCTTTTTCTTCTTCTTCTTCTTCTTCTTCTTCTTTTTCTTTTTCTTCTTCTTCCTTTTCCGTTTTCTTTTTCTTTTTCTTATTCTTTTTCTTCTTTTTCTTATTCTTTTTCTTCTTTCTCTTCTTCTTCTTCTTCTTCTTTTTCTGCTTTTTCTTCTTCTTCTTCTTCTTCTTCTTCTTCTTTTTCTTTTTCTTCACCTCACAGAGTAGGCACTTTGCCTGTTCCGTCTTTACAGAATATGTCTCCATCTAACTATCGGTCTACATCTCTTGTACCAAAGGATCTATATTGAAACGCAACCTTAGGTAGTCGGCCATCCTCCAATCTGCCCAGGTGCTGTAACTGTTCCCTGTTACCTGTAGCTCTTCTCTAATATCCTCATTGCGAAAAATGATCCTGTCTCGTCCAATCGTTTGTTCTTCTCCGAAACTTCGTTTCCGAAGTTTGAATCCGGTTTTTAATCTTCTTTGTAGCAACCCATGTTTCAGATCTGTATAGTAAACCAGGCACTGCCATTGTTTTATAAAATTTAAGCCTTGTCTCTTTCCTTGTCTTTGTCCTCAACGTTCTATGTATGACGCTATACATCGTCTGAAACCTCGATATTTTTGTAGCGATATGTCGGCCTGTGTCATTACCAATACTGATAGTGCAACCCATGTAATTGAAGTCTGAATCTTGTTCCAAAACTGGTCCCTATAGTTTAAAGAAACTACAGTTGTGAATATCTAGAAATTACTTTCACGTGGCAATCGGAGTGAGGGAGCGATGGGAGTGCAAAGGCTTAAACGCTGGTATTCTTTACCTTCACTGCGGACGGAGGATTTTCCTAGAAAAATTCATTAAAAGCGAGTTTTTCGCGATGTTATTATATTTTCACTAGAATTTTACATTTGAATTATTGCAGTTTTATGAAACATAGAAGTAATTTGTAGTGAAAAGCTACAATTGTTTAGTACGTTAGGAGAAGTGGAGAGAGTTTGAACTGTGGGGGAGCAGCGCACAGTTAGATAAACATGCAGACAAAACAAACTTTAACTTTAAGATTTCAAACCTTGAATTACGACCACCGAACGGTTTAATACAATTTTTTCTAAGGCTTTTACGGCCGGCGTCGGGCTGTAAGGCCGTGGTCCAATGTTGTTCGTTGTTCCAGCCGTCCCTTCGACGGCCATCTTCAGTGCTAAAAAGGCTACACAATCTGACACAGATGTCTCAGTCAGTAACCAGTGTACTGTACACGTACTGTACAGTGACCGCAGCAAGTCTCAGCCTGTACCACAGTACTGTGGGCCTGACGTTTAACAACCCGCGTTCAGGTTAGACTCGAATTCTTAGAATATCACGGATGATGGCAGCGAGTGGTGCTGTCGAAACGTTTGGTTTGTCTGTAAACCGTAGACCACGGCCAAACATCCCGGTAAACACTTCTGGCAATATGTTACTATTTGGCCAGTCAAAAGTAATTCTCGGGACATCTACGGCGTAACTGCCTTAAGTTATTACTCGGTATCGACTTCTGCTGAGAGTAAAATGACGTTATAGCGTTGTCTCCTGCGACTTGTATACTTTGAAACTCTGAATCGAAATAATTTGTCGTGTTTCAGTGAAAGTATTGTTTGGGCTGTTGAGCCGTGGTCCTCTTGTTCTAGATCCAAACGTTTCGTCGCCTGCAGCTGCGGCAGTCATCTTCAGTAGGCCTTCCGCTCTGCTCCTTGGTCGTCAGTTGCCAGATGAGCAGAGCGGAATACACACTGAAGATGACTGCCACAACTGCAGGCGAAAGGTCTGGACTTGTAACAATCGGGACCACGCTCAAACGGCCCGGAAAGCTTTAATGTTATCATACAATCGTCTTGTACCTTTTCCACTTCGACCCCTCCGTTACTTACGAAAGGAAATGAAACGTGCAAAAATTTGGCGAATTTTACGCACTTGGAATAACAAGGGCACACGAAATAAGACCAGATGAAGGATGCGAAGATACTGTAAGTAGGTCAGGAGAAGAGACGGAAAAGATAAGGTACGTTAAAAATTCCGAAGAATATGCTGGATGTAAAGAATAGACACAACATCTACACCATTGTACTCAGGTTTTAAAGGAATAAGACTTATGTAACCTAGTGAAGATTACACGTAGCTAAAATGTATGAAGGTTGAATCAGTCTCCAATTACTTTGTTATCAGCGCTGCTACTCATTATGTAGACCGCATGCTACTCATAATACCGGCTACAAATTAGCGGTACATGTAAATGCATTGAACGCCTTCATGGTGACTGAGCACTCTGGTTATTCGGTTCAAGGTTGTGGGCGCGCGCAAATACTAAAGTAAAAACAAATAAATATACTTTACATCTTATTGTTCTCCTGATAGTTCCTATTCGTTTCGGATGTTGGATATCATACAGACTATTTTAACTTTCTGTACTGGTGCACGGAATAAGTCAGTTGTATTCATGCCAAACCAGCTCCTTAAATTTCTCAACCATGAGATTCTCGGTCGCCCAACTCCTCTCTTTCCAAGTATTTTTCCAAGTAGTATAGACTGGGATATTGTTACGAGGGTCTACTTGGTCTTCGTATGGTACAGTGGAAAACAAAATTCAAGACACCAATTAAGTCACCAATCACCAGCTTTAATTATCACAATCAAACAATTTATAATTAAATCGTACAATATTTCCAGTCAGATTTGTCCACACGCAAAATAACAAAGTCTATTAATAGAGTTTCACACAATTATTAACACAATACTACTTCACTTATGCAAACACTCAATCCGCACTAGCAAAAATCGCTCACGTAACTGAGCTGACAATCCCGCTGCTATGGCTTTATACAGGCCCCGCAGAAGTGCAGTACAGCTTTGTCACCTTACTGCACGCCAGCGGCTTAATGCGTATCTCTTAAGTGTTCCTGGAACTCACTAGAACCACCTACGTGAATGACGCTACGCAAGCACATTGCCGGGGGGGGGGGGAGTGGAGAATTTTCTGGATTATTCGGTACGCTTCTCATAACAATATGTAAAATCTCTGTTCATTTCTAATGAGTTGTCCCAGATACTGAAGTTTTCTTATCTTCACCGTGTTAATATCTTGCCTTTACTTCTTCATCTTTCTACAATTAATTTCAACATTAGTTATTTGTGCTTTGCAGGAAATGCTCAGTATACTGTACATAGTAATGCGATATTTATTACAGATTCATAACGATACGACGGTTCTGTGTATGTGTGTTTTGGGGAGGGGGCTCGCATGCAAATTTGTAATCATTCTGTTAGCTGAACAAAAAATACTGTGCATACTGCATGGAAAGGTTAAAAGTTCATCAGTACGCCCATATTGTAGAATCGCATCGTTCGATTCGTCAGTTATTACATCGACGTGAACAAAATAAATTAACATATTTTTGTTTACACTTATTTTACAAAACAAATAAAGTTAATATAAACAATTATTATGCGTTATATTGCACAGTACAAACAACACATGCTTTCACTTGACGCGTGTAGATACACTTTGTTTAAAAAATTTTCCCCAGCTAATGTTGACATTAAGTGTGGTACACGAAAGCGACCAGTAGATGAATTACACAATACATTATCGAATTCAAATTCGTGGAATTAATTAATATATACCCGTGTGGTTGTTGGAGTACTAAGTTCCATTTTTCAAATGTTATATTAAATGAAACAGGTAACAGTAAACTGTAACCATGGCAAGAAAATACGGGAATCCACAACGATACAAGAACTACTATTAAGTAGTAAGCTCTATGAGCTTTACAAATCGTTGGCTATTTTAAACAAAAACACTTGGATTAAGACCACTTTGGACTGCGATCCACATTCTGTTCTTTTCTTTTTCTCCAGTAGTCTTTCATTCTTTTACTTCTCATCTTTCACTTTTCCTCGGTGATATCTCCTCGTCTTCCTTGTTTGTTGACCTTTCCTTCCCGGTTAAATTCTTCTAATATTTTTCTATATTTATTCCAGTCCTTAATTGTTTCTCCGTCTGTATTTGGGATCTGTTATACATCTTTCTGCGCTAACCAAATTTTGTTTTTACGTTTCTTAAATATTTACATATACGTTTAAAATAAGATCCGGGCCATTGGGCCGTGGTCTGCTAAAGTTATCGTTCTTAAAAATTTTATTTTCAGACGATTCGGACTCACCTGTGGAGACCATCTTCAGCGATAAAACGATTCTGTACAACTGGTACAGTGTTCGTCAGTAACCGCAGTACTGTGGCAAAGAATAGGAATATGAATATGTGGGCACAGTATGATTATTCTTCGCCACAGTACTGTGTTTACTGACGAATACCGTGTCAGTTGTATACAATCGTTTTACCGCTGAAGTCGTTTGAGGCCGAAACGTCTGAAAATAACATCCTTGAGAACGACAACTTTAGTAGGACATGACATGGCCTCAATAGCCCGGATTTTACTTTCAACAATACCGACACTGCTTGTGAAAGCCTTAGAAATTTAAATGTCCGTTTCTAAATTTTTTTTTTAATTTTCTTTTAACTTTTTTTCATTTTTAATCTTCTTCCCCCAATTCCTACGGAAAATTTAGAGAAATCTTTGTAAAGTTTCTTCGTTATATCTTAATTTAAATTCCTTGTGTTCAGGATCATATTAAACAATCATTTCTATTTTTAACATTTGTTTCTGCAAATAAGGCTCCGAAGCATTCACATGCATATAAGGCTTTAGAACATATTATTGGTTTTCATCATCATCATCATCATCTCCAGCAAAGATTAAACGAAAAATGGTTTGTTCAGGTCCCAAGCAGGTAGAGTAAAACTGCTCACCCCAACGCTTCTTCGGACATCACAGACCTTTCCCACCTCTCGGATTGTAATTCATTAATTTTATGGGTATGGGGCAGTCACCCATTCGGTTAAGATGTCCCAACCATTTTACCCTATGTTGGGTAATTCTATGAAGTATACTTTAATATTTAGTTCCTGACGTATACCGATACTTATTTTTACGATCTTGAAGAGTATAACCTGACACGTGCCTGAAAAATTTCTCTTTGGTCGCTTGAATTCGACTGGCTAGGGATTTCGTTAAAGTCCAATTCTCAGACCTATAGAGAACTATGGGAGGACTCATCACCTTGTAGAACTTCAGGCGAGGTTCATTACCCGTTGCTATAGAGTTCTGCTGAAGATTCCGCACATACAGTTGATCTTATGTATCTTCTTTATAATGTAATTGTATGTAATGTAAGACACATTACATCCCAGGTGTTCAAAATTACTGACCTGCCCCAACACAGTACCATCTATAACAGTTTTTGCTCGCAACGAATCAGCAACATGGAAATCCATCGTCTTGGTCTACAATGTGGAGGTCTGTAATCTGAAATCTTTGTAGATTCGATTCAGTGAGTATCAATGAGGTTTGTAATATTTTAATTTTCCGTTTCTGTGAAATTTTTGTTTTCTGTTGTAAGTCTGAGCTCTTTCGTGATAATCGATTTCCGTCTTTTGGCCTCATCTCTTCAAACCTTCTTTTGATGTTGCTCTTGGTGTTATGATTTCCTGTAGGTATCCAAATTTTTTTCCCCCAGCCGTCTCTTCCTGGGCCTACCTAAACATTTGTGACCTACAGGTTTGTATTTCCAGACCTGTTTGGCCAACCTTGAATCCGATAATCTTTCTAAGCGTTATTTCCACCGTTGTTTACAATCATTTAGTTTTTCGTTCAAGTTAAAACTTGTAATTCTTCTCTTATGGCCTCATTGTTTATACGATCAAGTTTACAGTACCTTTTAACTCCTCTTAAGAACGGCATTTCCGAGGCCTGTATTTTACTTTCTTGTTTCTTTGATGTCGTTTATAATTCACGCCCATAGGAAAGTACAGAGATTACCATAATTTTCTGAAACTTCAATGTTGTATCTCGACTTACCTTGTTGCAAACATACGTTTGATTGTCAACCAGATCGTCTGGAACTTTCCTAACTTAACATCAATTGTATAATATTTATCGTAGCCAATATAATTTTCTAAATAGCTAAAATATGTCACCTGTTCTGCAATTCGTTCACGAATTATTATTTTTTGTTATTATTGGTTCCTTTCTTTGAACTGTCTACCTTTGATTTTCTAGTAGAAATTTTCATATTGTGTTGTTTGCGTATCTGATGAAGCTTCAAAACACAGTTTTGTAAAGCAGATTCTGTATTTTAATTGCAAGCAAGTAGTCGGAAAACAACAAAACATTCAAATATCAAATATCAACACGGATTTTATTGATAAATGTAAAGGTGTCTATCTGCTACCAAATTATAAGTTAGCATCGTTTGATATAGTAAATTTGTGTACCAACATACCAGTAAAGGAAACACAAAATATCTTAAAAGAAAATTTATTAGAGAATAATCAATTAAATACACAGACGATAAACGAGTTAATTGGTTTACTTGAAACTATTTTAGAACAAAATTACTTTGCTTTCAATAACCAATTTTTCATTCAGGATGATGGATTGGCCATGGGTTCACCTCTCTCTGGTCTATTGGCCGACGTTTACTTGAATTTTTATGAAAACTCTCATTTGGTCTCACATAACAAATACAAAAATGATATAATATTTTACGCACTTTATGTAGACGATACCTTTCTAATTTTCAATGGTACTGTACGACAGATCGAAAACCTAAAATATATGAACATTTAACTATATGAATAGTATCAATAAAAAAAACATTCAATTCACGCTGGAAACCGAAGTGGATAATAAATTAAATTTTTTAGATTTGTCTATCATTAAACACATAGATAAATTGAAATTTAATATTAATAGAAAACCGACCACCACTGGTGTGACAATACATGCTGACTCTTATCATCCCTTTTCGCAAAAGTTGGCAGCTTATAATTACTTTATCCGCAGATTGTTGGCAGTGCCTCTCAGTGATGATGATTACCGTGAGGAGTTGAATACCATTAACCATATAGCTTTAGCTAATGGTTACAAAAACACGTTAATTGATAATCTCATCAAGAAACATACAATTCGAAAATCCAAGCCCCCAGTAGATAAGGATACAAAAATAACATTTATTTCTACCACATACACAAATATAATGCCAAAGATTCTAACCTCCACATTTAATAAATTGAATATTACCGCTACCTTCAAAACAAACAATAGTCTATTAAAAATACTACGTCACAGAAAACCCATAACTTTAGAAAAGAAATCCGGCATATATAAATTATCATGTAACGACTGCAACAGTTTTTACATTGGTCAAACGGGGAGAGGTTTCCTCAAACGATTTAAAGAGCACACACCAAAACGTCACCAAAATAATCTCACTCTGTTAAATAATATCAAGTCCAACTTTGCCCGCCACTTCATCTTACACAGTCATAATTATACCGATTTCAAATCTAATTTGATACCCCTACATGTGTGCAACAAAGGCCGTTACATGGACGCAATAGAAGAGTTCGAAATATACAAAGCATATAATAACATAAACAGCCGAGACTTCATATTGAATGACCATTTAAATTTTAAATCCAACCCGCTATACGATACACCATTGAACCTGCTTAGGCGTAATGACTCAGATAATAATTCAGTGTCCGATCGGCTTCGCTGTGGTACGCACCATTTAGAAAGCGAGTGAGTTACATTAGTTGACAATTATGTGTAAGATGTGATTTTAACTGTTAACGACCTCAATAGAATGATTTAATCTGATGATGGAGCATATGTTCCGAAACGCGTCATTTTAATCGACGTACAACGAAGTCACACGACGGATACAAGGTGATTTATTTATCTATAATCAAATATCTGTCTACGGTTCACTAGATGTTTTCATTTTCTTACTTGATCGTCCATATAAATGTTAAAAGGAGATCTTGCATCCTTGTCTGACACCTTGATTGACAGATATTTATTGAGGTGTTATTAAATTGAGGTTTATAATTATTTTAAACAACAACATTCTTGTTCCGGTATACAGGTTTTGTATAGTTCTTATGAGTTGTTGTGAGTAGGCTATCCCCGCTCTTCTATCATTTGTCACGGCAAATTTCTATTTACCCAATCGAAAGCCTTCTCGAAGTCAGTAAGAGGTACATGCGTTTAGTTATGTGGGTATTAATTATACAGGTCTTGGTGATGTCAATATGTTTTGTCGGGATGTGGACACAACATTTTTTTTTCATCGTAAGGTGCATCGAACCTTACAAAATCGTTCATAATTAATAATTAGACGATCACGTATAAACATATAGGTTCGACTGAATTATGGCGCACACTTTATACAGTGAAATATATAATAGAAAATATGTAATTTACTCAAATGATTAATGCAAAAAATAGATATGTGAAAAAAGTGTGGACAAACAATTAATTGAAGAACCCAAGTTATTAAATAAATATTCCCACTTTATTTTCTATTAGTTTCTGACAACAGGGAAGCAGAATTTTGCCGTCGAGAATTTTGTACAATAAGTTCCAGTTTAAATGGAAAAGTTAATAAAATTGTGGCTGCGTTAATCGTTTCCGTTGGCGTCGTGCTGTTCCATTATACTTAAGCTTGTGGTTTTCAGAAGTACGTTCTCCTTATTGTAACGGACTGTTTGCAGAATACGCATTACTTTAGGGGGTAATCTCTATAAACTTCCTAGTAAAGAGAGGGATTATTTTTCCAGGGACAGCCCCACCAACTCGACTGTGCCCTACATTGTAATGCAGCACCGTGCGTTATTTTTATAGTAAAACTTGTCGAATGAAGCTGCTCCATCAGAACGAACAAGTTACACAATTGTGTGCAGTTGGTGTTTAATTCGAGATTTTACGTATGGAAGACAAATCAAGTCGATTTTTTTTGCGTTTTTGCTGTTGCATCTCCCCTTTTTTACACGAACAGGCCAGCCGTGGACCACGCAAATATCATTTCCTTTTCTACTTCTGCCAGAAGGCTCTCATTCGCACACTATGCACCTCCTTCCTTTCCACCCCTTTCTCGTCTTCTTCTCACCGCAGAAAACCTCAAGATTTTGAATTTTGTTTTGTATGTATTTCTATCCACACAGTCGTTGAAAGAGATACCCAGTTTCATCATTTCCTCTTTGAGTTGTTTGGTGTATCCGATCAGACTGGAAAGTTGCTAAATACAGTTGAAAATTTGTTTATTTATTTAGGACCGATTTATACGAGCCATATGTCCAAGAAATCTCAGTCATTACCTTCGGAAAGCCGTTCCCAGATCTTCCAGATCCCTGTACCAAAGAAGAGGTTCCAAATTTTGAAAGCACATTGTTTCCACTCCATACATGATCACCGGCCTGATCACAATGCTATAATGGCGGACTTTCGCACTTCTGGAAAGGTTTTTCTTTCCGTACAGTTCCCGGGTTAGAGTAAAGGCCTTCGCTAATTTGAGTTTCGTTATCTTAAATGATCCTTTGTCTGTGGCGTTTCAGAATATGTTTGCCCAAGATATTTAAAATTATTAGTATATATTATTTCTCCATACGTAGTGTCCAGGCACGTTTTCGGTAATTTAAATGGTGTGGTCATAATTTCCGTTTTATCAAAGGAGATTTGGAGGCCAGTTTTTTCCGCTATCTCTTTGAGATCTTCTACTTTCTTTCTTGCTTCTTCTTCTTCTGAGTGGAAGATGATAAGATCATCCGCTAAATCTAAAGCTTAATTCTACGGGTTTGGATTTCTTACCTACTCTAACCTAATTCTACCTTTGGAATTGAGTTCATAGAATGTTTTCATGACTTTATCTAGGACACAGTTAAAGAGAATTGGGGAGAGTCCATCCCCTTCACGTACTGTTTCATCTCTTTTATTATTAATACTATTAAAAATTATTTTTTTCTTATTGTACTCGTGATTGATGTTGTTGTTTTGGTTGTTCTGTTTGCTTGACGCGATGCAAACACCAACGCTCTGGAGGTCTGTATTCCAGTTACAATAAGTTTGTTCAGTATTGGTTTACAACATGAAAATATCTCTAAAAGGGACAAACAATATGGTTCCCCTGGATAAACATTTAATGCAAAATAAATGTAATATTAAATGAAAAGAATTATAAGAATATTGTTATCACGGTTTCATTGATCGTTTAATGGTACAGTAGAAAAACAAATATCGGTATGGAGAACCATACATGATTTTCATGTTCTAATACGTCAAGTTGACGTACCCTTTCAACAGTCCGAATCGATCTGGGGGATAAAAACTAACTGTTAATTTATGTTGTTGTCCCGGAATGAAACATTGAACTAACAACTGCTCTCAAACGAACCACAATACCCACTGGCCTAATAAACATTGACTATGATTATTTTCATTAGTATTGTTGAGCTATAATACTTTTAACTTTATGAAACAGAATTCCATTTATCGTACTGTTGGATGTGAAATGATAAATAAGAAAGTATACAAATATTTTGAACTCTTCCTTTATTCTACGAGGGTCAGTCGAAAAGTTCGCGGAGCGACATCTATAGTTCAGTGGTACAACTAAAATCTTTCGTGTGCTGCAACGCTTACATTTCGCGTGAACACTTGTTAATTTCCAGATATATCTGTCAATTTATTCACTTTTCACCAGCTGTTTGAAATTCTCCTGTCATGCGTGTTTTGAAAATGCACAAAATCAAACATCGTGTTGTGATGAATTGTCTGTTAAAAACGTTTTAGCGCCAATGAACAATCTAAACAAAATTGTAAATGTCACAGAAGATGCTGCGGTTTCATAAACGACGGTAAGTGAGGGACACACGAGTTTAAACGTGGTCGTAGAAGCACTGAAGTCTATCCCAGCAGTGGACGTCCAAAACGTGCAACAAAAAATGACATTATTGAAAAAATTTCATAGGGTGTTGGAAGACCGCAGTTTGAGGAGAGGGGGACATTGCTGAAATCATAGATATCTAATATGAGCGTGTGCATCGTACTTTATCTCAAGAACTTTGTGTGAAAAAGCATTTTGCAAGATGGCTACCACATCTGGAGTTGTTGCACTTCTTGGGCGTCCAGTGCGAGAGGATCGTCTTTAATGCTCGTAGTCGTACTACCACGTTTAAACTCAAGTGCCTACTTCCGAACCGTTGGTTTTGAAGTTGCAGCATCCCCTGACACATTTACAATTTCATTTTGAATTTCCGTTGGCGCTAAACAATTTTTAACAAAGAATCACACCACGATGTTTGATTTTGTCCGTTTTTCAAAACACGCATGCCACGTCAATTTTAAACAGCTACTAAACAATGAATAAATTGATAGACAGATTTGGAAATTAACAGGAGTTTACATAAAATACAAATCTTGGAGAACACCAAAAAATTTAGTTTTACCGGTAAACAACTGATGCCGCTCCGCGAACTTTTCAGCTGACCCTCGTATTAACAGAATATAATTAGCGTTTTCCCAATTTGCTACCAGTAGAAATGATAACGTAGAAGAATACCAAAATATGGTAGAGAACGGGAATTTGTAAGAACTGTAAGCTTACCCGTGACAACCAAGGTAATTACAACGCACGTGAGCTTGTGTGCCTGCACACGAGACTTCACGATGTACCGAGCTCAGTTCACTGGAGTTTAATCACTTTCTCAGCAGACAATGCACCAGAGTATAATCAATATGAATTTACCCACATCAAACGTCAGCCCCTAACGAAGAACAACATATCATCACTTCTCCCTCTCTCTCTCACACACTCTCTCTCTCTCTCTCTCACACACACTCACTCTACCACACTCTTTTGCGCCCTCCATCACACACACACACACACACACACACACACACACACACACACACACACACACACACACACACACACACACACACACACACACACACACACACAAGAAATAGCGTGCGTGTATTACAACATTAATTATAAACTATTTACAACTCAAAATGTTAATTATTTTGATGTAAAGCGAATCGACTTTCTACATTAGAAACAAAAGCAGACTGCAGATTTAAATCCTAAATCACGTGAAAATTTTAATCAAATACTAGACTTTTATGTGTAAAATATTTAACGTCTTGCGGTTAAGGTAGTACAGGCGTACATTTATTTTATTATTATTTCTGGCTGTACAATGTTTTCACATTGTCCGGAACCAAAGATAACAGAAGTGATTGAATTCTCATCTTCCACTGCTGCTCGTCTATCCAAAGATCTTCTTCAATTTCTCGTTCCCTGAATATAGTCTGAATTTCTTTTATCTAGGTTATAGGTGGTCTTCCTCTTTTCCCTCTTCCTGGTAGGGTCCATCCTATAACTCTCCTTGGCAATCTTTCCTGTGCCATTCTTTTCGTGTGTCCATACCATTGTAATTTTTTTTTTTATGTATAAAATCAACGGATACTCTTGCCGAACGTCTCCAAAAGTCCATCTCTGCTGTCATTAAATTTGTTCTTGTGTGTTTATTAGTAGTCCAAACTTCTGAGCCGTAAGTCATGATACTTCTAACAATGTTTTTAAACATTTTGGTTTTAGATACGTAGCTTTTGTCGTTTATCTTTATTGAATCCATCCGGCTGCAGTGTACTTGGTTTTTTAACATTTGCTTTTTTGCCAATCAGTGGTGAGTTGGCCCATTGCATTTACCCCCAACCTGGAGGACCAGGCAATTTTTAATCAAGGTTTACTTCCTTTAGCCTTTGATAAACCAATATCCAACTACGAGGCAGCAGCTGCTAGTTTTGGTCCGCCCTGGCATTTTTATTTCCCCGGTACCCACCGTATATGGTGAGCATTCCCCTATTCGCCACATGGGGAGGCGCCCGATGGGACTAGCAACTCCACACGGGACATTAAAAGTGAATGTTGACAATGGTGGCTCTCAGTACTTATAACGTAACCAATTCTGTTCCTCGGTCCAGCTAATCCATTCGTCCAGCTACAGAATTTCGGGATTAGGCCGGGTCACACTAGGAAAAAGAAGTACAATCATTTTTGACCACCACATTAAGCTGTCTGGCTCTGCTGTCTTGACGAACCAATGTAGCCTTTACCGTTTTGTCGGTTTCGTCTCTTGTTGGAACAGAGTATTTCACAGAGTGGTTCGATACTGGTTAACGAACATTGTGAAAAATCTCAGTTTTTATCAGTGGCGGCACGTGGTTCTGACAGTTGGGGGTTCAATGTCTGAATGTTTCTACTATGATAAGAGGAATTATCCTGTTCCAAATAACACACGGGGTGGGTCTCAACATGAAGACATAACTATTGACAACTTTTAGTAGGCCTAATAAAAAGTTGTGTTTATGCTATTTGTAAATTATTCTAAAAATATATAGTTAAAATAAAAGGATAGGTAAATATTTCTGTTTAATATTTTAAACGGAAAGCGGCCTACCGAGTTCCTGAATTTTCCATTTATTTTTAATAGAGAGAGAGAGAAAGAGGAGAATTTTGTTTTTAAAGTAGATTGAGCACTATTCACTTTACCAAATCAATGTACTGAACACAAAAATAAGAAATACCTAAACACTTAACACACATAAATACCAGCAAACACTTTGAAGGTTATACTGTACACGCTTCGGTCAGCTTAACGTTACTATAATTACTTAATGACTACATTAAACACACTTTATTTTCGGAATACAATTACTTCACAATTTCATTTGATTTTAAGACTTTACTGGACACATTTTCATTGCATTCTCAATGAAACAGAGAAATCTAATACAAAACTGATGGTAAACGGACAAATCATGTGGTAAAAATCATAAATATGGGAATGACGGTATTACGAACTCGGTCAGTGCGTCTCTATCGCAAACACTCGAGATTAGGGACTGTTGTATGTAATTTTGTGTAAACTGGTTTTTCCCTCCAAAGCTGTCTACACAGTCCAGGAAGTCCTGAGAGTTGTTTTGCACCTCAGGGAACAGCAGAGAACCTATTACGCGAATCCATTACTGTTCAATCAACAAGATTATTCCCGCAAATCTTGTTATTTAAATATGAAACCACTATCTCAACAAGTCCTTAAACATATTTAAATTATTTAGGGAGGTTCACTGAATCATTGAAACTCATGGACGAGCCGCCACTAGTCTTTACGTATTTTTAGGCTTGTAAAACAACTTTACTCGCTTCTTTAGTGAGCATGTGCGAGGGTACGCAATCATTTTACAGGATATTCATTAAAAAAAAAAACGATAGTTTAAATAACTTTTGAGATATGGTGATTTTTTGAGACGGACTGACTTCCGTTCACAAAAAGAACACCTAACAGAATAATTTTTAGTTATTAATTTTTCTTCTAAAAATTAGTAATTAAATCTATGCGTGTTTTATGTAAAAAGATTTTGTAGCTCATTAAATCGGTCGTAAAATTATTCAGGTTTTTTGAACAAGAATTATTCTGTTCTGAAGCCTTCTTGGACGAGAAGGTGTATTAATATCTGTAAGAAAATAATAGAAGAGGGTTACCGAAGAACCAATTACATTACGAGAACGTCGGTTGGAGAAAACTACTTTGAACTCATTGATCACTCTCTCTTCGGAATTGATAACTAGCGAACTCTGTAATGGTTCAGACTTTAGATCTGTCACTTGCGACGAACTAAAGTTATAAGTTCCTGTTGAGTTACTCCAAAAGTTACTTCAATTACATGTGACGTGAAGAATAAAATACAATCAATGTAATGGCCACCTAATTAACTCATTCTTTACCGCAAATTAAATTAAAAACATTATAAATCTATAATGTTGGTAACAATAGAAGCAGAACAAACTGTAACCATAGAAACAAGAATCTCAAAAAATGTTTACACAACATAAAATATCGGTATGGAGAACCATATATAACTACAACATTCTAAGATTTATAATTGAAATCTTACGAAATGAAATATTTCCATACAAACTACTTCTTTCTTCAGCCTTAACCACAGTATTATGGTCACTAACTTATACCACCTCACGTTAGCACACTCGACTTTCTCTGATTATGGCAGTCGATGGCACCGCCGAAACGTCTGGTTTTGCAGACAACATTAGACAAAGGCCAAACAGCCCGGAAAGGAATTTTAACAACAAACTACTTCTTTGTTCCCGATAACGTAGTAAAAAATAAAATATCGGTATGGAGAACCAAACATAACTTCCATATTATAAGATTTATAGGCCTATTTAAAATCATTTTCGAAATGAAATATTTCCATAGGAACTACTTCTTTCTACTTATTGCTTCAGTTTTAACCACGTACTGTGGTCACTAACGTATACCACGTCACGTTAGCCCACTCGATTTTCACTGATGATGGCAGTCGATGGCACTGCCGAAACGACTTGTTTTGCAGACACATTGGACTACGGCCAAACAGCCCGGGAAGGAATTTTAACACCAAACAGCTTTTTTGTTCCCGATAACGTAGTACACATTTAAAAAATTATCCCCTCCCCCTTCAATTATCGTTTCCATTTATAGAAAATTACCCCTCCCCCTTTCAACTACCCTTTTCATTTGTAGATATCTCATCTACCTTCTTTCTACAGTGGATTATTATTACCTTCTTTTCAGGATACTTTATTTATCAAAATTAAGTACTTTACTTTTGTTAAAACATAAAACGTTGCAGGTAAACCACCCCTTCCCTTAACCGATATTCACCAAAATCAATAGGCCTTGATTCCTCTACAACTCGGGCACATATCCAAATAATTATTTGATTCTGTTTGAATTTGCGGCAGTTATCGTTCCCCAAATACAAAATTCTACACACACATTCTTTTTGGAAAATGACTTTCCTTCATGATTTGAGGGCAGTACATTCAGAATCTACAACGCGATTTTTTTCGCCATCACCATACTTCCATTTCCTTATTGAACATGGAAATAAAATTGTTAGTATCAAACTCCGCAGAATTCAACAAAATTATGGCAGAAAAGTACATGAGAAATTCATTTCTAAATGCCTTTTTATTACTGACAAGAAAGCTCAGCCCGATCCAATAACTAAAAATAGTACATGTACCAGCAAAATCACAAGAAATCCATTCTTGAACTCTGTGCGAAGTTTGAGGGCAACAACCCAAACACTCGTTTGCAAAATATATTGTAAAGGAAGGCAGTAAACTGTGGAAATGTATGAGTTATGAGGATAAAAAAGCTTTTATTGAACAGGTGCACAGGTACGATTTAGTACACGTACGATTTCCAGTTTTTGAATCTTTCTTGTCAGTAATCCGAGCAAAATTTATCCACACGCAATAGTAATGTCAACTAATAGAGTACATGTACTGCTAATTTGTAGCTGGTATTATGTATCAGTTATGTCTACATAATGAGTAGCAGCACTGATAACAAGTAATTGAAGACTGATTCAACCTTCATAAATTTTAGATATATGTAGTCTTCACTTGGTTAAGTAAGTATTATTACTTTCAAACTGGGATATACTGGTTAGGTTAGAATAAGTTAGGTTAGCTATGTAGATATTGTGTCTATCCTTTACATCCAGTATCCTATTCTTCAACCGCCTCTGATATTGACAACGTACCTTACTTCATCCGTCTCTTTTCCTGGCCTGCTTATAGTATCTTCTCCTCCTTATAATCATCATCAACTAATGTCTTCACATGAGGTCATCTCAATTGTCAGCCATTACTAAGTCTTTTTTAAACCTCTTTTAACAAGTTTAATTTGTATCATGGTTTTTCTCGTTTTTTCTTAAACATATTTCTCATCTCTCAATTTTCTTTCTTTACATTGTTACGAAGGTCTAACTGATCGTCGTGCAGTACAGTGGAAAACAAATACAAAACACAAATGAAGTCCTAATAACCAGCTTTAATTAACAGTTCGTAATCAACACGATAGTCTCTTACAACAATTCAAGTAAAATTTGTCCACAGGCAGTACTAATGTCAACTAATAGAGCCCCGCACAATAATCACTTTTCATTAATAGCCACTTGAAACGCGCTGAGTAATCGCCAGAAGTAAACTGAAACTGACCGTCACTGGATGCTCATATTTATACCGCGCTGAGAAGCCAGCATAATCTGTCACTTTTTTGAATGACGTGATAAAGAAGCGTCTTTTACAGGCGCTCTTGAATCCACTAGAAACAGTGTCGTGTCTGGCCTTGAACTCAGTACGCGGACCGCTGCGGTCTGGAACGGCCTCGATTGTTGACGCGTGATAAGTGTCACGTAATTGTCTTTCTTCTCAAATTAGCAACATGTACGCGCACAAAAGTTACAGCCGGGATCTGCTGGGATAGACTAGAAACGTGTGGAACGACACACTCCGTTGTTTGAGGATGTTCCGTTGCGTAACAATACGATGTACGAAGGGACGAGGATTCAATGCTGGAATACATACAAGTGGCGATTGCTGTGGTGGTGTCTACGATCTGCCACACAGCACAATACCGTCTCACTGTGGTGACTAACGAATAACAATATCTCTGAGGATACAAAGTAACGCATTTGCTCCACGTAGACCAAGTGAGTACTTGTGCAATTAAACTAATAATACAGCTTGTAATGTATGTAAGTAAGTGGTTGCTGCTGCTCATAATGGTAGACACGGAATAGATGGTCCCATGCGCATTGTTTGCCATTAACCTATGTGTTTCAGACTTGGACAGAACCGTTATACGTGAGCTGAGTGCAGCTGCACCGAGAGCGTACGGGGATTACGCTACATATAGGGCCGCTTAATTTTCGAGTCCCCTTCCTTTGTGCCGGTTTTATATTCCTTACTTCGTTTTATGTTGCAAAATGTAGAGCTGTTTTTTTTCTTTTGTACTTATGTAATTATGTTTTTATCTTCTCTCTATTTGTTTTCTGCGTTTAAGAATGCTTTTATGAATATCTGTTTGTATATTAAGTTAATTTTTTTTATTTATTAAGTTCAACCCTATTATGAGGCAATGGGTAGTCACGCTATTGAATCACAGGGTAATTCAAAATTGTTGGCAAAAATAAGAAAAAAAGTTTATGTAAACATAGGTCCGAAAACCGTTCATTAGCGTGTTACGGCTAGCGAAAAATTTCGCCCTGATTTCCGCTCCCACGGTAAAATGAAGCCATACTGAAATTCTTGATGTATAAATTGAACGGTAATACTGGTGGTTTCTTATGGTTTCTGATATGAAAAAGACGTCCCAGAACTCTATCTCAATTAGTTTCTAAGAAAAACTGTGTAAAACATACATATTTAGATTTGGGATAAAATAACTTCATTAATTTGCCTATAAATAATTTAAAATGTTGAACTAATTTTGTAGAGATTTTAATTATGAGAAAAATGATGTGTAAAATGTCTATTAAAAATTCGAGGAATTCGACTTTCATCAAAAACAAAACAGACCAAAGTGCGCTAGAAAAGTGTTACAATTTACAAGAAACGGCATTGTAAATTTTCGAAACATCCAGTTTTCTCGGGCATATGGCAGGGTATACTCTCCAAGATCGTAGAAGAAGTGCAGATATAAGGCAGGAACTGAATATTATGCCTATAGTCGATACGACCGCCCAATATCGACCATAGGAAGATCTTAACCTAATAGACGACTGTCTCATACCCCTAAAAAACTATTTAATTAGAAGCTGAAAGGACTGAGAGGTGCGTGGGCATTCGTAGAAGCGCTGGAGTCTACCTGCTCGGGACCGGAACAAACTATTTTCCGACAGTTTTGTAGTTAAATGTAATAAAAATACATTTTATTTCTTCAGTGTACGATATATTTCAGTTAAAATATACAAGTTATTACACTAATAGCTGCTATATCTGTTAATACAAGCATGCAGGGTGTTTTGCATCACAAACGTGGCAGCGTGCAGCGTGTAGAGCGGAATGCCTTTAAACAGCGTCGTAATTTTATTAAATCCAACCTAGTCGTGAATATTAAAGTCTCGTATACACCACACCACTTATGTTGTCCTGTTTTGTTTTTTTTGTTTTTTTTTTTTTTTACAAAAGCTCACAACTGTGACCTTTTAAAATATTCAGTGGAAAATCGTGTTAAACGCTTTCTCCACGATTACAGCTCGGAATCGTATGCATCGGGGCGTGGCAGTCTATTTTTATTCTGTTGTCTCTTGTGCTTTCAGTATGCTCACTATTTTCCTTCTAACGTTTTGTTTTCCATTTGCGTTTTTGTGGTTTCTAAAAAAGGGTTTCATACTAATTTTTACTATATTAGTGTATAGGCCTAATATGAGGGCTATGCAAAAACTAACCCCCGAACGTTGCTAAACAAAAACGGAGAAAATTATTTTATTAATGTATAAGCAAAAGATGTGGTAAAAATTATATTATATTTTGAAAACGCAAGAGCAGTGTACACTGGAATGAGCAGTTTATACAAATGTCACGATTTAACAATAAACACAATGATGAGACTTTTACGCTGCTACGTATTCTCGGTCCTCTTCTACGGTGTAGAATCTTCGACTTTGACTGAAGCCACAACTAAAAAATTGGAAACTTTCGAAATGTAGCTTTACCGTAGAATACTGAGCATTTCATGGACAGCACATATAACTAATGTTGAAGTTCTTAGAAAGATGAAGAAAGATAGGAAAGTTATTAACACAGTGAATATAAGAATTAAGTATCTGATACATCTCATGAGAAATGAACAGAGATTTTACTTATTGCAGTCCATACTGCAGGGAAAAGTATTTTGGAAAGAGAGGAGTTGGGCGACCGAGAATATTATGGCTGAGAAATTTAAGGACCTGGTTTGGCATGAATACAAATGACTTATTCCGTGCAGCAACACAGAAAGCTAAATAGTCTGTATGATATCCAACATCTGAAACGGATAGGAACTATCAGAAGATATTGTATTATTTACAGCACTTATATATCAAATTCAGGTTGTTTCAAAAGCTTTAAAGTAGCTCGTCTTCCGTTTGCTTAGGGTCCTGGTTTCTGAGCTACACGTGCGTGTTCTTCAGATGGAACTCTTTATGAATTTGTTACTGGTTTCCAGGAAACATTTCTGGATGCCACTGCAGCTTTTTTACCAAAAATTGCTGATTGACTGACTGAGTCAGTCATCATTATCATCAGCCGTGGAGCTACAACCCTTGGTGGTCTTGGCCTGCTCGAAGAATCGATTCTATTCCTCTCTATTGCGTGCCCAGGCTTTCCAGTCTCTTATGGTCAGCTTTCCAAGGTCCTCCTCTTTCTGGTGTTTGAATCTAGTTCGGGGTCTTCCCCTTTTTCTACTACCCATTGGTTTCTGGTAGAAAATATGTTTCGTAGGCTGTCCTTCCATTTTCTCTATGTATCCAGCCCACCTTAACCTGTATATTTTGATTATCCTGACAATGTTCGGTTCTTTGTGAAGATGAGTATAGTTCATAATTATAGCGCCTGCTGTTTATCTGAGAGCCAAGATATATGAACTCTTTTATTGCCTCTATATTTTTTGTGCCTATTTCAAGGTTTTGAAGAGTTGGGTTTAGTGGTAGTTTGTTGGCAGCATACATATATTTTGTTTCTACAAGTTTATCTGCATTCCAATTTTACTTGAGGCTTCCTCTAATGCTGTAAAGGCATTAATGAGATCTCGTTTTGTCCTGTCAATTAGATGAATATCATCTGCGTATGCTAAAAGTTGTATACTTTTGTTTAGGATCGTACCTCTTGTGTTTATTTTGGAGTCAGTCAGTCAGTACAAAACTTTGTACTAGCAATTTAGCAAAAAATGCAAAACAACTTTTTACTACTGCTGTTGCGGCTCCCGTCTGATGTAATGCAGCTCCCGAGGTATCGACCTTGCGCTAGCTTCACACCGTCCAGAAATGTTCCAATCTTCTGTTTTCCATTATCTGAAAGTTGAGTGACATTTTGTTCTTGGTTATTGTTGTATTGCATTTATCGTTTTGGATGTTGTTCATTTGGTGAAGTGCATTCTGCAGTTCTAACCCGGTGTTTCTTAAAAGCGGAATGCCGTCTGCTAAAGAGATGGTTTTATAGCATTCGCTTACAGTCCATTACATTTTATACATAACATTTTTTGTAAATAAGGATAACTTTTATTACATTTAAATTATATAAAATGCTCGCTCCTTTTTTAAAGGTAATCGTTTGGCGCTATTGCTGCTGCACACGTTAATGGGAAGCCGTGTATTTACCAGCGTAATCCTAGCGCGAGATAAAAATTTAAATTTAACTTAAACTCGGTCGTGATATTTACATAAACGGGCCACACAGCTTCCACTACATGTTTATTATATGGAAAACGATGCAATGTAATCTGAACCGTTATAATTGCAAACCCTGCGGGGGGGGGCATGTCAGTGCGACACGAAAACCGTTCGTGTTAAAACCGACATCACCACTTATGACAGCCGTTTAAATTTAACGTGAGCAAATTGAAGATACGTTCTTTATTGACTAAAAGAAATGAAAGAATAATTTCTTTATTGACTGAAAAAAGATAATTTCTATATTGTGTTACGTTATCTTACTATATTTAGCACTCGTAGATTATGGTAAAATATTGTTATATGCTAACATGTTAAATACTGTAGTTTGTAATTTTAAATATTACGTTTAACACTCGTGGTAACATGTGTACCATTTTTGGACACACAAAACTTTTTCAGAGCCCCTGTGTACCATATGTGAACATATCAAATTCTCCGTATAGCCCACGTGTACCAAAGTTGGACACATTGAATGACTGTGTTTTGAAGGTTTTGTCAACATGTGGACACTGATCAATGCTATTAGATAGAGTCTTACACTCTTTTTGGGCCAGAGTGAAATAAATGTGCCCTTGGGTTAAGTTGGCAGTACTGCACTGTCAACAAAATCAGCTGTTATAACATATATAAGAAAACATATCTGGGCCGGGGGGAAATTTACTCCTGAGAGATTTTCCTGTCACCGGTGTCTGGGAACAAAAGTGTTAAAAACTCAAAACAGGTTTGTGTGTTTAAATTAATTTTTACCAAACTTTGTATAAATAAACAGTTATGTTTATATTTTAAAAAGTTTAAGTTTTCCGAAATAATGATATCCATACTTGTAATTTTTTAGTGGATGGTTAGTGAGGATCGGTCAAAATAACACAAATTTTCAACTATTTTACATCGACGTTTCGATAATGTTTATTGTCATCTTCAGGACCTGTGTATGAAATACAAAAGAAATGTCAAACACAACGGAACCATTAAATATTTGGGTGAACGTGTTCGTGTATGTGAGTGTGTGCGTGCGTATGTATGTATCATTGTATATGTGAAGACTTATGATAGTTTCTTTACATCTTCCAATTATCATTAAGAAAACGAGCAAATTATGGTATGAGAGAACTTAATTTATACAGTATTACAATTTAAATTACTAAATAAATGTAATGATATTTTAATTAATTAAACAAACAGTAATCAACAATTGGATATTAGATTGGTACATAAATTGTTTATACCTACAGCAGTAAACATATAGCTAAGTAAAATATAGTACCTATAACTAAAACAGATTAGGGGATGTTCACTACGTAATTATTAAAAGTTATTTTTAACATACATAACACAAATTTTAACTATTTTGCGTCGACGTTTCGACAATGTTTATTGTCATCTTCAGGACCTGTGTATGAAATACATTGTATAATTATATACTACATTGTATACTTATACTGTTTGTTTAATTAATTAAAATATCATTACATTTAGTAATTTAAATTGTAATACTGTATAAATTAAGTTCTTTCATACTATAATTTGTTCGTTTTCTTAATGATAATTGGAAGATGTAAACAAACTATCATAAGTCTTCACATATACAATGATATATACATACGCACGCACACACTCACATACACGAACACGTTCACCCAAATATTTAATGGTTCCGTTGTGTTTGACATTTCTTTTGTATTTCATACACATGTCCTGAAGATGACAATAAACATTGTAGAAACGTCGACGCAAAATAGTTAAAATTTGTGTTATTTTGACCGATCCTCACTAACCATACACTAAAGAATTCATTGATTGACGGTCACTAAAAAATTTAAGGACATACTTCTAATATTATGTTGACATTTTGGGCGTGTAGATTTTTCTCACGAGCACGCTTATAATGTTTCAACGGGAACAGTTGTTATTACTGCTAAAATCGTGTATTATGCTTCCACTATTTCCAGTCCGATTAAAGCGTTTATATACCCTAATTGGATATCTTAAAGTTTATAGTAATTTTCACACTTATAACAATTTTTGCAGTAACTCTATGAAATGATTAACTTGTGTTAGTCGCGATTAGCGTCTTGAACCTCACGGCGCTTATATTACACGTTATAGATTCCCAAGTGAGACTTACCTGTTCGCTTGATGACATTGTCACCGACTCAATTCCCGTAATCTGCTTGGCTACTCGGTAATCCGTACTCTGATTTTTCTACAGATAATCAATATTCTTGTTCAACAAGGCTTTCGAACGGAACAATTTTTGTTCAAAAAACCTGAATATTTACACGACTGACATTATAGCCATATAATGTTTTACTTAAATATGGATTAATTTAGTTAATGATTTTTAAAATAACTGTTGTCATCACTTAGGTATTTTTATTACGAACAATATAATATAAGTACATACATACACATACATACATCCTTGGCTCTACAGCCCAGATAGAGCCTTGGACTTTAAAAGAAATGGTCTCCACTTGTTCCTGTTCTCAGCCATCCGCCACCAATTCACTGCACCCACCTTCCACGCATCAGTGGCGACCTGGTCCAACCATCTGTTCTTCGGTTATGATATAAGTCCCATCTAAAAATCTCCCATATCATGAAAGTTATTTACATTAACGTGTCGAGATGTATATTACTGGAATGAAGTGGATTTATTAATGATGCGATCTTTTATGACAATCTACTGAGATTTTAATACAGTTTATAAAAAATAATTAATTTATCTCTGTTGGCTTGTAACACAACTACATTTTTTTTTCTTTCTACACAATGGAAAAAATTATTATTAAAACTATTAAAATATTAGAAGTTGGCGATACACACCTGACAATAGTGTAGAGTGCGGATCCAGTGATTGTTGCAAATTAGTAAAAAGTGATTATTTTGTTAATTAGTGCGGTACTGTAATAAGGTAACATTATAATCGCGTGTGGACAAATTTAACTTAAATTATTGTATGAGAGTATCTTATTGATTTCAAATTGTTATTTGTGACTAATTAAAGCTGGTAATTAGTGACTTCATAACTTGGCCTCTTCAACACACTGGATATTATTTTGAATATGTCGTAAAATAATTAGGTACACTTGCACACGCGTGCTACACACGTGGCTAATAATCGTAGCGCACCATTCCACAGCACTTAAAGTTTCTTTACAAGCCTAAAAATACATCAAACTAATATGTTTAACCATATTCATTATCAACAAATTTATTATGTTCAAACCTGTAATCTCGACTTAATCACACAGTGTTGTCATATGCTTTTACTCTCTGCTATATTTCATATTTCAATTATAATGTCCATACACGCGCGGTTACATAATAATAAAATATGATTAATGATTAAAATTAATTATGATTAATACAATATAACATAAATAATAATGAAATACACACACACGTTATTCGGTAATAAGTACTCATGCTTTGTCTACAGATAATGAATATTCTTGTCCAAGAAAGCTTTCGAACAGAACGATTTTTGTCAAATATATCTGATAATTTTTACGACTAAAATTACAGCCATAAAACCTTTTAACCTAAAATATACATACATTTAGTTACTGATTTTTAAAATATCTATTGTCATCAGTTAAATCTTTTTTTTTTTTTGATGATCATTCCGATATAAGTCCCAACTAACAAAAATTCCCATATCACAAAAGTTGTTTACATTTAGGTGGTCGTTTTTTTATGAATGTTGTTTGTTATGAAAGTTGTTTTTTTTAGACTGGCACACGCACACTACACATCATCGTATTTCACAGAACTATAAGTTGTTTCACAAACCTAAAAATATTTAAAACTAACGTTTTTAATAATGTTCCTTATCCACTAATTTATACTGTTCAGACCTGCAGTCTATGCTTATTCACACGGTGTCTTTACATGCTATCATATGCTTTACAATGTCTATTGCCATACACAATACACACATATACTCGTATGTTGTATATGTGTATGTTAGAGAGAGAGAGAGAGAGAGAGAGAGAGAGAGAGAGAGAGAGAGAGAGAGAGAGAGAGAGAGAGAGAGAGAGAGAGAGAGAGAGAGAGAGAGAGAGAGAGAGGGACAGAGACAGACAGACAGACAGACAGACAGACAGATAGATAGACATATAGACAGACAGACCAGATCATCGATGTATACTAACTTATATGGATCGCGTCCTCACAGGCAGAAAACGGTCCGAAGCACGTATAGCTTCACACACAATGGTTGGCAATAAAGCGTTTGGCGCTATTTAACACGTGTATTAAACGAGTCATTCAGTCAGTAATGCACTTGTTTTAACTGCTTACAATTATTACATTTGGGACAGTTCTACTGAAAATATGTGCTTATGAAGATTTTATTATTATAATAGTTTGTTTTTACTTTTGCCTAACTGATATAACAGATGACAATAACTTAAGCGTTTACACTCATTTTACTGATTTTGTATGAAGCGGAAAATTAATTTGAGCGTCATTAGACGTTTTAAAGATTGTAAAATATATGTATAATTTATTGATTATATCTGACAGTAAACTTAATACCAAAAAATGATTATATCAGCTTGCAAAAACTTTACAAAAACTTTTTATGTTTAGAAAACATATTTCAAACAATGATTTTTCTGAAGACAGCCACGAAGTGAAACTTATAAAATTAATAGTGACATTATTTTATAAAATCTTGTGCTATAATACTGCTAAGGAAAGAACCGCTGCAGCTACCTTCTCTTAGCTTGGTGTCTGCCAAAAGTTAAATAAATTTGTATTATTTAGTAATGTTTAATGTAAACGATTTTTATACACTTAATAAGCAGCTAATAAAATAAAATAAAAAATAATGTAAATTAGCATTGCTTATTGAACACTTTAACGACCATGGCGAGCGTATACGCCAGCTTCATTTACGCAATAAACATTTTAAAGTTTACGGCTCACGTCTGTTATTCTTTGTTTCACTTATTCTTATCTTTATTCGTCTGGCTTCAATAATAAATGTTCATAAATAAGAACGCAACAGAACTTAGCGATAAACTTAAATAATGTGTCAGAATACTGAAATCTTACAGTGAAACAAATGAGTTTATTTTGGAAAAGAACTTATTAAAAACCTTCCCACTTTGGAGTCATTAATTGTTAAAATGACACAGTTATACCATTTAAACCAAAATATAATCCCCTAAAGCAACAAAAGCTATAAGAGTAGCCTAGTTTCAAAACCAGCCACATCCGAAAATTTTCGATTTTGATTTTTTAGTGTATTTGACAAGTTATTCACTCAATACATGCAGTAAAACAAGATTTGTGCTTCAAATCTAGCTACATCACAAGAAAACTGATTGAGAATATCTTGATGTGTTTCAAAATCAGCCACATCCAGTTATTTCTTTTATGAATTTGCTAACTGCTATAATTTTTTATTGTTCGACTAAGCTTTTCGTCATTACTGACATCTTCAGGTCTTAAACAACCTTCGTTTAAACGAAGGTTGTTTAAGACCTGAAGATGTCAGTAATGACGAAAAGCTTAGTCGAACAATAAAAAATTATAGCAGTTAGCAAATTCATAAAAGAAATAGTAAGGATGGCTGCTAATTTAAACAATACGAAGAATAACACATCCAGTTAGTTGCAGCAGTGTCCACTAGGAGCTCTGCTTCAGGCATTTATTAAACAGTCGTTGATTTGCTTTGGAGGTTATGAGGTATTGAATTATTTCTGTATTTATTCGTTTGAATATTGTTGATTGTCTAATTTATAATTAAGTGTTAATTCGAAAAATGGAAAAGTTTCCTGAAGTGGAAGATAATTATACTAGGAAACGTAAAGTGAACAAACAAAACTGGGAAACTGAAAAACATAAGCGAACAAGGTAAATTCTGTTATTTGTTGACTTTCAAGTACCATTTAGCTCAACCATACAACCAATTATATTTTGTCTAATTTCACAATACAGTATTATGTAATGTTTTTTGTTAGCCTGTTTGGTTTAATTTCCTGATTTAGTTGTTAGTTGTCTGAAATTATTGTTGGGTTAAACATAATATTACTATTATCAGTCAATAGGTTATAATAAAAATAAATTTGTATAATTTCTAATGAAGCAGTTAACACTAAAGTATTCCCTATTCTGTTTACTTTCAGGTATTCTGCACCTGGTTTGCCAAACAAAATAAATTGTAACCATGACAAAAAAGGGAATACTTACAAATGTGTTGATGTATCACATGCAGATCAAGTTAATTCTCATCAGGCATTTTATTCTGAACCTAATAAACAATTGCAGGATAGTCTTATTCTAAAATACACTGATACAGTAAAACCGTCTCGCACTCTGATCGCTAACACGAGGTAACACTTGGTTTTTCTGACAGTCTAGTGTTAGCGATCAGAGTGCTTATTACTCACGACAGATCTATTTGTATAATTTGACTATAGTAATCGGACACTCTAAAAGTCCGCGAAACAAAGAAAATGTTTTTAATTATTACTGGTGTGAAACTGAACATTCGAGAGGTTCTAATGAAGTTGCTTCGGCTCTTCATAATCTCGTATGTACAAAATTAAATATTCCTCCAACTGTGGAAATTCTGAGAATCGCATCCGACGGGTGCGGTGCTCAAAATAAAAACACAATTATGATGGGTATGCTGGCAGTATGGTTTCTTAGAAATGTACCAAATAACATCAAATTAATTGAGTTTGTGTTTCCCATTGTCGGCCACTCGTTTCTACCTTCTGATAGGGTTTTTGCCCGTATTGAAAAGGTTATCAAAAAGAAAACAGTCATAACAGACCCTAAAGAATATGTAGATATTTTTTCCGAGTTTGGCACGACTATACATTTAGCAGATGTTTATGACTGGAAGAGTGTCGTGCAAGAGGTATTTAAGACACCTGACCTGTGGAATTTTCACTTCAATAAGTGCAAAAGAATTTTATTTCGAAAGTGTAAAAAACAACAAAATGTGCTGATCAAAGGAGAGGTAAACTATAACTCAGACTTTTGTAATTACAAAAGTGTTTGTAAGAAAAGCAAGACTGTTTTTCACATTAATTGTCCTGAATTGATACCAGTACATTCAAATTTATCAGCAGTAAAACTTAACGACCTTAACAACTTATTAAAGAAACATTCTGGTGACCAGTGGGTGGAATTAGATTCTTTAATATTTTATAAAAATGCACTTCTTTTGGGCACAGATAGTACTGATAACAATGAACAAGAACACTGCATTGAAAATAATAAATAGAACAGCTGATGATTAATTTTAGTTCAAGAAGAAATTTTTTATAACAATATAAAATTAAGTTTATGTAATGACTTTTTTATGTCAATACAAATATTTGAAAGAATAATTATTATTACTTTTTTAATGAATTGCAAAATGTTTATGTTTATTTATATTAAAATATTTTAACATTACAATGAAAATTACCCAATGATGTTTATGTATTTTAGTGAAGAATATCTTTATCATTATAAGATTAATTTTATTTCAATTTTTTTCTTATCGGATTTCACTACTAAATATTTCAAAGATTAATTATTTTCACTTTTTGGTTCAATTTATTGTAAAGTATGTACTTTTTTTAATAAATGTAATATTATTTTGTGGTCAGAAGTAAACTTTTTTGTTTCAAAACCAGCCAAGTCCCAAATTCTGTTTCAAAATCAGCCACATCCAAACAAAAAATTGGATTTTCTGCTAAACGTAAATAGTTATCAAAATAAAATTTTTACTATTTGATTAGAAGTGACTTAACTAATATATAATGAAAAAACCAACATTTTAGCTGTGAAAGTGTTACTGCTACCAGTTCTTTTGCTTTCCTGAAAAATTTAATGAAATGGATGTGGCTGGTTTTGAAACTAGGCTACTTCAGAAATGTCAGACTTTGTACAGGTACAGTATATAGTATACGCAGTGTTCTTGCCAACCACTGATGCAGCGGTCGGACCGAATTCAGTGAATGCAGCACGCGATCCATACAGTATACATCGATGGACCAGATAGCGTGCGTGGTTGTGTGACGGTGTAATATATTCTGTTATATACGTTGCCCTTTGCTGCCACTGCACTCGTTAGCACCAGGTCACGTAGGCGGACCCGTTGTTACAATAAGGAAATCCACGTAATACTCGAATAACGTTTGTGAGCGTTGTGTTATAGACACGGAGCAACACTCCAGTACGTGCTGCACGATTATCGATTATCGCTTTATGTTCACTTGTTGTTTACAATTTACTGTTTGACGTGACAAATAGTTAGGTTGCAAAACGGATCACTACCTGACCACGCAAGGAGAGAGGATGATTGCATATTGTTGCGACGGTCTCACGGATCACTACCTGACCACACAAGGAGAGAGGATGATTGCATATTGTTGCGACGGTCTCACGGATCACTACCTGACCACACAAGGAGAGAGGATGATTGCATATTGTTGCGACGGTCTCACGGATCACTACCTGACCACACAAGGAGAGAGGATGATTGCATATTGTTGCGACGGTCTCACGGATCACTACCTGACCACGCAAGGAGAGAGGATGATTGCATATTGTTGCGACGGTCTCACGGATCACTACCTGACCACACAAGGAGAGAGGATGATTGCATATTGTTGCGACGGTCTCACGGATCACTACCTGACCACACAAGGAGAGAGGATGATTGCATATTGTTGCGACGGTCTCACGGATCACTACCTGACCACGCAAGGAGAGAGGATGATTGCATATTGTTGCGACGGTCTCACGGATCACTACCTGACCACGCAAGGAGAGAGGATGATTGCATATTGTTGCGACGGTCTCACGGATCACTACCTGACCAAGCAAGGAGAGAGGATGATTGCATATTGTTGCGACGGTCTCACGGATCACTACCTGACCACGCAAGGAGAGAGGATGATTGCATATTGTTGCGACGGTCTCACGGATCACTACCTGACCACACAAGGAGAGAGGATGATTGCATATTGTTGCGACGGTCTCACGGATCACTACCTGACCACACAAGGAGAGAGGATGATTGCATATTGTTGCGACGGTCTCACGGATCACTACCTGACCACGCAAGGAGAGAGGATGATTGCATATTGTTGCGACGGTCTCACGGATCACTACCTGACCACGCAAGGAGAGAGGATGATTGCATATTGTTGCGACGGTCTCACGGATCACTACCTGACCAAGCAAGGAGAGAGGATGATTGCATATTGTTGCGACGGTCTCACGGATCGTCGTATTGTACAGTGGAAACAAAATAATTTACACTCACTTATGAAATCATTAATTATAAGCTTTAATTAGTTACAAATAACAATTTGAAATCAACAAGGCACTCTCATACAGTAATTCAAGTTAAGTGTATCCACACGCAATAATAATGTCACCTTATTATAGTACCGCACTAATTAACAAAATAATCACTTTTACTAATCTGCAACAATCACTTGATCCGCACTCTACAATATCAGCAGTATAGTTAGCTTCTAAGCCGGCCGTATAGCTCGCAAACCTCCCAGAAAAAGTTTTCTTTTTTTTGGCTGTATGTGCCAACATGAGAACGCCCTCGTATCTACTTGCGTAGTTATAAGTACTTGAACTGTCTAGATGCTACGTAAGTGCATGGCATTAACCGAGAAGCTACACCAGCTCGGATAGCCGAGAAACGTGTAGAATGACGCTCTCGAAAAGTATATATTGCCATGAGAAGAAATACAAGTTTTCAACTTGAATGAAAGATTAAACGATTATAAACAACTGTAGAGAGAACACTTAGTAAAAATAAAATTCAAGACTAAATTCAAGACGTAGTAAAAATGTAAGATTGAAGACGGGGCAAACAAGTCTGAAGATACAAGCCTATAGGATACAGGTATGTGGGTAGAGTTAGGAAGAGATGGCTGGAGGATCTTTGAAGGCGAAACAGGCAGCTTCTTACCTATGCCGTGATGTAAGGATGATGATGATGATGATGATGATGATGATACTGAGTGCTATTACTTACAAAACATTGTAAGTATATCTTATTAATGAAGAATAAGTTGTTAAATAGCATAAAAGAAGTTCTAAATTTAAATATCGAGGGGAAATTATATCGAGTAGATAGCTGGAGGATGTTTGAAGGCAAAACAGCACCAGCACCTTGTCTATGGCGTTCAGTGAAGATTGTGATGATGACAAAAGGACTATATGGGAAGAATCGAAGAAGACAGTGAGCGAGAAAAAAGTGTTGAAGAAGTTTGCAAAAGTTTGAAACGGACGAACAAAAAGACGAGAGAAGAGGGGGGATACTTTAAAGTTATTTAACGAAGTTACACAGATGCCAAGATGCAAAAGAAGAATGATAAAAACTAATACACTGGCTTCAGGTAAAGGAACACACGAGTGGCAGTTACGGTAATTACATTTTTAAAACAGTTTGTAATGTATCTAATTAAAGCTGTGTACTACTCATAACTGTAGATTAAGTCTACATGTGCGCATGCGCAGTGTGTTTGCGTTTAATCTGTGTACGCCAGGCACGTACAGAGTCTGTGTACGTGTACAGAGTGCAGCTGCACCCAACGTAAGAAGATTATATATATTGTCGCTTTATATAAGAGTTTACTCCCTCGAGCCAATTTTACGTTCTAAAACGTCCCACTGTTTCCTTCGTCTCGGACTAAGTTTTGTTCTTTGTCTTTCATTTCTTTATTTAAGAATTTAGTAGAATTTTCTTTACTGTTGGGACTCATTCATTTTTACTTCCATGTTCCATAAGGAAATGGAAGTATGGTGATGGCAAACAAAAATCGCGTTCGAGAGAAGGGCTGATTCTCATTGTACTACCCTCAAAACAAGAAGAAAAGTCATTTTTCGAAAAGTGTCTCTGTGTGTGTCTGTGTGTTATATATGTAGAATTTTCTATATGGTGAACGATAACTGCCACAAATTCAAATAGCATTAAAAAAAGTTTTCCATATGTGCCCGAGTTGTAGAGGACTCAAGGCCTATTGATTTTGTTGTGAAGATCGGTTAAGGGGAAGGGGTAGTTTACCTGCAACGTTTAATGTTTTAACGAGAGTAAAGTACTTAATCAAGTATGCTGAAAAGGTCATAATTATCCACTGTAGAAAAGTAGATAAAATATCTATAAATAAAAACGGTAGTTGAAGGGGAAAATGAAAATGATAGTTGAAGGGCAAGGGGATAATTTTTTATATATCTACTATGTTATCAGCAACAAAGAAGTAGTTTGTTGTTATAATTCCTTCCCGGGTTGTTTGGCCGTGGTCCAATGTTTTCTCCAAAACCAGACGTTTCGGCAGTGCCATCGACTACCATCATAAGTGAAAATCGAGTGCGCTAACGTGAGGTGGTATACGTTAGTGACCACAGTACTGTGGTTAAGGTTAAAGAAAGAAGTAGTTTCTATGGAAATATTTCATTTCAAAAATTATTTTAATATAAATCTTTGAACATGGAAGTCATGTATGGTTCGTCATACCGATATTTATTATATCCTAACATTGTTGAAGTTTATTTAGGTTATATCAAAGCTTCTTGTTTGTGTCTTATACGTTTTCAATAGTAAATGTTAGAAAAAGCGTAGTATGTAATAGCCAAATAAGCTTTTCTGAATAAGATAAATTCCTCAAAAATAATAATATATACTTAGAAGTTTGGACAGGTGGCTAAGGAGGTTCTGAAGACCTAGTGACAGCAGACGCACGCTGTCGCTTCTCTACTTGTCAACAAGTAGAGTTTAGGACACCTCCTTGCCCTTGGGATAAGAAATTATCCTTAAAAGCGGATGACCGTTTGTTGGTCAACGGCATAACATGTGGGAGAAGGAGAAACCACCACATTGAAGATCCTTGTGAACAGCTCGAATAGGAAAAACCATAATGCATTTGCTGGAGGTTGAAAAATGTAAGTAGGGCAGAAGAAGCAAGAAAAATAAAACAGCTCCTTCAAGTAAAGCTGGAAAAATGAGAAAAACAAACAGAGATCGCATTAGAAATGAGGCGATTAGAAGAAATTTGGAAATAAAATCCCAATAGATTTGCTCCAGGTGAGTCAGTTCAACGTTCAGTACGAGTCCTAATTCATGTCTTTAGCTCTTATTGTCCGGGGCTCGTTTTTAACAACAAGATCTTCTATTGAAAGTGTTGAATTCTGTATATCTTTCAATTATTCGTTTTCTAAATTCATTATGCCCAATTATTTGTCCAGTTATGTGGGGTTTTCATTTTTAAATGCTTTAAGAAGCTTCTACTGTCTTGACCTTTCCAAACAACCTAATAATTGGAAGCTTTCCTTTCCAATCTCTACACTTCATTCCATTATAGTGTAACGCTTCCAAAACTAGAAAGTTTTACGTTTCTTCATCTGCGTTGTCCGCGAAAATTGTCCGTCGCGAATACATTAACGATCAAGTTTTCACGGGTCTTGTACAAACTGTCCTCTGTTTCTGTTGTTAAAGGTTCTGTCGCACTTCTGACCCACTGTTGCGACGGTCTCACTGATCGTCGTATGGTACAGTGGAAAAGAAAATTACAGACACCAATGAAGTCACTAATCGCCAGCTTTAATTATCACAATTAAATAAGTTGAAATCAACAAGTTGTAAAACAACAAGATTAGTCTCGTACAGTAATTCAAGTTAAATTTGTGCACACGCAGTAATAATGGTTGTCACTTCAACAGAAGGAAACATCTAAACTTGAGCCTTTAACAAATACGTGTACTTTCCTGCATTTATATTGACAGTCTTCGAAGTGAATACGACTCCCTTTATTGAATGCATTTTCATTGTATGTAGACCAACTCTATAAGCGTGGGTTCCCTGCTACATGCGAACGACATAGTTCTTATTCAACAAAATGAGGATGATTTACAAAGAGCTATGTTTCAATTACAAGAAGTGGCAAGAGACTACTCACTGACAATTTCAGTAAGAATGACCAAAACCATGACCTTTAAAGATAAATATCCAGTTAGAAATAAGATAGTTATAAACAACAATACTTTAGAACAAGTGAGCCACTTCAAATATCTCGGCTGTGCAGTAAGCTATGAATCTGATATAAGAGAGAAGATAAATAAATTTAGCAATATTTGTGGTAGGATTCATAGAAACATTAGAAATAAAACAAGACACAGCACTAGGATTAAATTTTATAAGACAATTGCAATGCTCACGTTGATTTATGCCAGAAAGGAAAGCGGCAAGATTCACAGTGTTGGAAAGCAGTTTCTTCGAAATATTTTAAATTACACATTGGAAGATAGAATAAGGAATGAAGATATCTGAGCAGAACTCGAAGTAAAGGACCTAAATGAAATTATTTCAATTTACAAAAAACAATCCTGGGATCATCTGAAAAGGATGATAGAGGATCGATTGCCAAAAGCGGTACTGAAATATAAAGCCGTTGGTAGAAGAGACGTGGGTCATCCAAGGATGAGATGGGTACCAGAACAGATTTATACCGTATAACCAAATCCTTGAAGAAGATAAGAAGTTACACGGTGTTAAGAAGGATTCTGAAGGAAAGATTAAGGGGAAGGATATAAGAGAATTATTTATAGTTATATAGAAGAACGTATGAAAATTAAACATACAGTTAAGATTCAAAAAGCTTAAAAGTGTACTCTTGATTAGAAATATGTGCAGATGCCAAGAAAGTTCAGCAGCTTTGCATGCTGGTTACCACCAGGGCAGCTAGTTAAGCGCAGTGAGCAGAAGTGGTTCAGCTCTTTTAACTATTGGTAATAACGATATATTTGATCGTATTATTTAACTTCTCATGTAAATCATTATCATCACGAGGAAGTGTTAGTAATCTGTAAATTTTATTATTTGGTTTTTTGCCCTAAGGCAGGTCTTCAAATGGTAAGAGCTCTCCAAGCTGTCCTGTCCCGTGCCAGTCTTTTCGTTTCTTCATAACACCCTCTGATTTTAATGCTATCTATTAACTTCATTATTCTACTCCCTCTTCTTTTTCTCCTTCTATGTTACCCTCCATGGCAGTTTTAAGCAAACAATGACCAAAGCAATTCCTTTTCCTGTTTTCTATTACCTTCAGAATTCATCTCTCTTCCCCTATTCTTCTTAAAACTTCATCACTCCTTACTTTATCAACCCACCTCACTTTTTCCATTGCTCGCCAAACCCACACCTGAAATGCTACTAATGTTTTCTCATCTTCTTTCCTCAATGTCCATGTCTCTGCACCATATAAAGCAACGCTCCACACATAACATTTGGCCAACGTTTTTCTTAAACTAATCTGTACATAAAGCTATATAATAAGCTTTCATTTTTTGTGAGGAGGGGTGACGGGAGTCCCCGTGTCTGGTTGTATCGGTGGTTATTTGATTTCCTATAAATTTTGAACTTCAAGTCATTCAATTGTTTAGTGACAGTTAAATATAAATAATTTTAACCTCTTATTAATTTCAGTTTCAAGAGTAAATTTGTTGTTTAAAAGGTTTTTATTTTCGCCGATTTCAAAAGGCTTTTACATTTTAACCGATGATGACCTCCTAAGAGGGATTTGATCTGACCTCCTTTTTTAGATCTGATTATGAAGCATATGATTTGAAACACTTCATCAAGTATAAACAAGAAGTCACAAAGCGGATGGAAAAAAGCGTAGTTTAGGATTATATCTCTCTTTTCATATAGAGAAGAAACCAGGAAGATTCAGGAAGAAGATCCAATCAGAAAAGCTCTTGGAAATAATGTTCTCCAGGCAGTTAAAGAATATAACTATTTAGGAAGTGAAATCACAAGTAATGGACGTAGCAGTAAGGAAATTATAAGCAGAATTAACCAGGCTAAAATTGCTTTCAACAAACAGCAAAAACCTCTTCACTTCAAACAATATCAGCCTAAAAATAAGTAAGAATCTAGTAAAGACATACATGTGGAGTGTTGCCCTATACGGGAGTGAATCTTGGACAATTGGAGAAAGTGATAAGAAAATACTCTAAGCATTTGAGACCTGGTGCTACAGAGAATATTCAAGATAAGCTGGAGGAAGAAGATAACGAACGAGGAAGTCTTTAGAAGAGCTGAGGAGGACAAGAGCTTCCTACGAAATTTAAAAGGCAGAAGAGCTAAGTTTATAGGGCATGTACGACGACACAATGGGTTGGTTAAGAGAATAATAGAAGGAACAATTGAAGGGAAGAATCACACATAGGACGACCCCGTTTAGACTACATGAAACAGCTTATGGCCGATACGAACTGCACATCATATTGTGAGTTGAAAAGAAAAGCAGAGAAGCGTGAAGAATGGCGAGCTGCTGCCAACCAGCCTAGGGGCTGCTAACCTAGAAGAAGAAATGGTAGAGTCTAATACTTGAAGAGGAGGAGAAGAAGAAGAAGAAGAAGAAGAACAACTTTATCAGCCGCGCTTAAAAAGTAATAGTAGTTTATCGAGGAGAACTGACTTTATTAAATCGATTCCAGTGATTTATATTGGCAGCGCATCACCCGTAACCACTGTAACAAAAATACCTGTATTAATTTGGCAGCAGAGAGGTCAGTCTACCTTGTTGACAGCCCATTGTATACGAGTAAACCTGTTTAAAATTCTATCGGCGCATTTTGTATTGTTCTGTAATTTATTGTAGGCTGCACAATAAACATTCTTTCGCAATGACAACTGTAGATTAACGGTTTATTCTACCGTGGGTGTACAGCGTAGTGGGGGGCGGGGCTCGCTTTGCGTTTAGCTGTTGCTGGCCGTGATAAATGGATTTTTCTATGTGCAGACAATAGGCTCTAATTATCTGTACAGTTATCAAATGAAGCACCGCATATTCGTACTAATAACAATGGTGTCACTGGAACTCTTAACGTAGTTTCATGCAAACCAATTAATATTTTTTAAAGTTATGTTGGGACTTGGCTACAATTTTATTTATAACAAATCTTGTCTAGATAAAAACAATAATTTACACTAATCGGATGGTCGCTCGGCAATTGTAACTTGTAATTGGGTTAAATTATAAAAGAGATATATGCCATTTATAAACATTTAACAATTTGCACTATACTTTATTTGTATTAGTTTAACAGACACAATCTTTCTCAGTTGTAATAGTTATACGTTGTACATACGAGGACCAGTTGAAAAGTTTGCGTAGCGACATCTGTAGCTCGGTGGTAGAACTAAAATCTTTCGTGTGCTGCAAGATTTATATTTTGCGTGAACACCTGTTAGTTTCCAGATATATCTGTCAATTTATTCACTTTTTTACTAACTGTTTGAAATTTTTTTGCCATGCTTGTTTTTAAAATGCACAGATCAAACATCCTGTTGTGATGAATTCTCTGTTGAAAATGTATAGCCCCAATGGAAAATCGAAATGAAATTGAAAATGTGTTTGGCCTAGTAGATGCTGCGCCTTCAGAAACAGGCGTGGGGCACACTCGAGTTTAAACGTGATCGTACAAGCACTGAAGACGATCCCAGCGGTGGACGCCCAAAAAGTGCAACAAAAAATGGTATTATTGAAAACATTTCATAGGGTTTTGGAAGACCGTAAATTGAGAAGTGGGTGACGGGGCTTCTCATATGAGCGTGTGCATCATACTTTAGCTCAAGAACTTGGAGTGAAACAGCGTTGTGCAAGATGGCTGCCGCATCTGCAGTTGTTGCATTTTATTGGGCCGTCCAGTGCGACCACGTTTTCAATGCTCGTACGACCATGTTTAAACTGAAGTGCCTATCTACAAACCGTTTGTTTTGAAGTCGCAGCATCTCCTGACACATTTACAATTTCGTTTTGAATTTCCGTTTTCGCTAAACCATTTTTAACCAAGAATCACACCACGATGTTTGATTTTGTCCGTTTTTCAAAAGACGCGTGACACATGAATTTTAAACAGCTTCTAAACAATGAATAAATTGATAGACAGATTTGGAAAATAACAGGAGTTCACATAATCTTGTAGCACACGAAAAATTTTAATTTTACTGCTAAGCTACAAATGTCGTTCCGCGAACTTTCAACTGACTTTCGTATAACAATGGTGTGACTCAAACTCTTGACGTAGAGTCATGCGATCCAATGATATAATTTTTTTACCGTTCGGTGGAGACTTGGCTGCAATTTTACTTACAAAAAGTCTTGTCTACATACAAACGATAATTTAAATTGCTCGAATGGTCGCTTGGTATTTGTAAACTTGTAATTGGGTTAGTTACTTTTAATTGGGTTAAATTAGACAAAAGCTATAAGTCACTTATAAACATTTAACAATTTGTATTATACTTTGTTTGTATTAGTTTAAAAGACACAACCTTTCTCAGTTGTAATATTTATACGTTTACCCTTACATTAGTGTAAGTAACAAGTTGTAATTTTTCTTCACACATAGATGCATATGTATACGTTTCATAATTAGCCAGTAACGGTACTTTCTGTTAACAACAATGAATACCTTTATCCAACCGTTTACGTGGGACTTTGTCATACACTACCTCCAACCCTCCACCGTCTAACATACATTTCAAACCTGTCAGTTGAAATCCAACCTCTGAAGTTGTCGTAACTGGTGAAACAATTGTCAGGGCAATAAAATCATCTGTAGAACTTACCAAGTGTTTGTTTACTGAATTCAAGTAATAACGATAAAACTGATTACAAAGCAATCCAATGTGTTAAAACCAATGTTAAAGCCAATTACAAAATTCTATGTACTGCCCCTCAGAGGATCAGATTATCACCAGTTATTTCCAACACGCACGTACGCGCGCGCACACATGTCGAGAATATATGCTACCATATAATTTTAAATCTTAAGATTTTCTTCTCCTATAACTACTATGTTTGGTTTTGTGTTCCTGCTGAAAGTGCCAGCCAGCCGTACATTGCTCAGAAACATGATAGTCTTCACATGCATAAAACAAGAGGTTACGGGAGCGTACCTCAAGACGAGACTATTTGCTCTTGAGGATAACATAGAAAAGCCGATGGTAAATCAGCCCGATAAAGTAAAATTTTCAAGCGAATTAGAACAATAAGTGTAAACCCTTTTTAATGAAAGTCGACCAGACATGACGTGAGTAATGCGAAGAACTTGGAATTTTTTAATCAGAAGTGAATCAGACAGTACAACAGCTAAGAGACAGAAAAGGTGTGAGCTAAGTTCCTGATAAAATCCGCGATAAGTTCTGAAACTTAATAATAAAGAAAGTGTTGATAAAATTATAAGCGTTTGTAATGATATACATGATACTGGAGCAACTGCCAGGATTGGCTGACATCTACCTTCATTCACCTGGCTAAAACATTGTTACGAAATTACAGGACATCCTACGTGTTTCTCAGCTGTTCTAGTGTTGTGTCCGTACGTGATTCTTAACAGGCGTTAACGAGATTGCTCCAGAACCACCGGTCCGCGCGCGGTGTGTTCAAGGCCACAATTAATCACGCTCTAGTGTTTTCTAGTAGCATTGACGCGTAGTATAGATTATTCTAGAATTTCATCGGGGTATAAATATAGGCATTCAGCGGCGCATAGTTTCAGTTTTAGCGGGGATTTATTCCAGTGCGGTTCGAAGTATTGTGGCGAAGTGTTACGTGTTCTACCATTGTGCGGAACTCCATTAGTTGACATTTTTATTGCGTGTGGACAATTTTTATTTGATTTTTTGTAAGAGACTATCTTGTTGATTACAAACTGTTTGTGATAATCAAAGCTGACGATCAGTGACTTAATTGGTGTCTTGTATTTTGTTTTCCACTGTACCATACGACGATCAGTAGACCGTCATAACAATATTATGTTCTAAAAGATGTAATGCCTACCGTCTTATCGACTTCACGAGTTATCTCTTAAAAACGTGCCTACGAATAGTTCATACCACAATAAGTAGTAACTGTAAAACGGACCTAGAAAAACTCCGTTTTAATTTAAAAAAGTATTTCTCGGACTCGGGAAGACCTTTTCGGAATAAATGTGGAAGACCTATTACAAGGATGTAATTACGCGAGGAGGACGAACGAAACCAGATCTACCCCCCCCCCCCACACGGGAGGGCCGAATAAAATTGATTAGGAATTTTGTTATTTTTTTTTTAATTTTAGCTTATTTTTTTCAGCTGTGTACGCTAACATAGTTGAAACTCTTTTCCAAATATACATAATGTTTCCATAATATACATAATGCAGTTGTGTATGCATTAAAAATACGGAATATAAGAAAATCAATTCAGTCAATGAGCACCTTGTAAACGATGTTCCGATAACGCGTTCTTTTATTGTTTTATTATCGTTTACATGTGATGGGATCGATTTCGGGATATTATCACAAGTTTTTCAGCAACTTCAAAGAGAGTAATATCGATTAGTCTTAACTTGTTTTTTCTTTTGTTAGAAGCCTATTCGACCGCCGTCCCCCGCTCGGTCTAAAGAATGTAATGATTACGCGCATATAATGTTAACGCAAGACAACCTAAATTAAGTCTGCAGCATACGCCATCATGAAGGAAACACCTCCGCTAGGTAAGGATTGAGACGGTGATTAAATTAGAGAGAGGCGTAAGAGACCCAAGACCTATCCCGTAAAGCGAAGGAGAAGAAGAACAAAGAAGCGATCTAAAGTTGTGCGAAATTCTCGGAAGCGGATTGAACGACAGACCCAGATGTGTCTCGATACCGCGACACTCGATCTTCTGACCCGGTCGCGCGACATTCTATTGCACCGTTAGCTGCCGCCACACGATACACTCGCACGCGCACAACCAACACTTTCTTTGTAACTGTTGTTGCCGCCTTTACAGTGTCTGCACTGCTCGTCGATATCATTTGACTTGGCTGTGGTTGTTGTACGAATATTTATTGTATTTTCAACGTATACACAGTCAGTAACTTTATAAATTCTAAGAGTTAAACTCATGGTTTTATATATATAATAGGGTTGCTACAGCTAGTGCCGTCACCCTTCCTTCAACTTGGCTTTCCAATTCTCCCGATGTTCCCATTGTCCTTCCTCAAGTCCTATGCGTTGCATAGATTCATTCACTTCGTCCCTCCAAGATCTTCTCGGTCTTCCCCTTTTTCTCCTTCCTAATGGACTCCATTCCGTCGCTCTGTTGATCCACATATTTTGGGCTCTCCGGACATGACCGTACCACACCAATCTTCTTTCTTCGATGTAGTTAATTACACTTCTTTCCGTTTCCATTCTTCTTCTGATCTCCTCTTTTGTTATTCGGTCCGCTCTCGTTATTCCACAGCACCTCCTCCAATATTCCATCTCTATTGCAAGAATCTTTCTTTCATTCTTTTTGTTAATAACCCATACTTCTGCTGCATACGTCACAATGCTTTGGACTGTGGTCTGATATATCATTATTTGGTGCTTTTTCTAATATTTTTCTCCCATATAACACTGTGTAATTGTCTAATCCCTGTTCTAGTCTGCCCTAATCTACTTTTTATTTCTTCTTCCGTTGTGCCTTGTTTAATCAGTGCGAATCCTAGCTACTTGAATTTGTCTGTTCCTCTAATTTTAACATTTTCGTCTACTTCTAGATCTGTTGTTTTCTCATCTCTAATTGCCAAGTATTCAGTTTTTTTTTATATTTATTTCCAATCCCATCTTTGTGTATTTTTCATTCAGCTTTCTGACCATGAAGCTTAGATCTTCTTCATCCTGGGCTATAACTACCTGGTCATCGACGAAGCATAGTGTGTACAGATGTTCGTTTCGTATCGGTATTCCCATTCCATGGCATTTTTGTTTCCACATGGTTAATGCATGTTCTAAAAATATCTTAAACAGCGTGGGTGATGCTGGGCAGTCTTTCAATAACCCTTTGGATGTTTTAAACCTACAGACAATTTTGTTACCTACTTTAATTTGTACGTTGTTGTTTTTTATATAGATTTATTACTCTTTGCGTCAGGGCTTTCGGTATTTCCAATTGTGATAAAGCTAACTCATGGTTTGCAGGCAATAAAGTATACTTGATTCATTATGTATTCCGGTGGAGATTATTACTTCTTCTTCTTCTTCTTCTTCTTCTTCTTCTTCTTCTTCTTCTTCTTCTTCTTCTTCTTCTTCTTCTTCTTCTTCTTCTTCTTCTTCTTCTTCTCCGTCTCCGTCTCCTTCTCCTTCTCCTCCTCCTCCTCCTCCTCCTCCCTCTCCTCCTCCACCGACCCCTCCTCATCCTCTTCCTTCTTCTTCTTCTTCTTCTTCTTCTTCGTCTTCTTCTTCTTCTTCTTCTTCTTCTTCTGGCTCTTATGCCTCTCAGCTTCAGGTTACAGGGACCCTCCGTCCGTCTATTCATGCACGCAGCCTTCATTTTCTGTAACCTCTTCCCACCGTCTTGTCCTAGTCTCTCAATATTGATTGATATGTCATTCTTGGCCTTCCTATTGGTCTCTGACCTTCCGGCTCTACATTAAGAAACTGTTTTATTTTTTCATCTTTCCTACTTATTCATCATCATCTTCTTCTTCTTCTTCTTCTTCTTCTTCTTCTTCTTCTTCTTCTTCTTCTTCTTCCTTCCTTCCTTCCTTCCTTCCTTCCTTCCTTCCTTCCTTCCTTTCTTCCTCGACGATTAGTTGAAAAGCGTGTCGGTCTCGCCAGTTTGTCTTATTATATTACCTTTCTCTGTAATCTACGAATAACTCTGCTATCTCGAAGTACATAATTTACTTATGTCCTCCCTAATCTCGCCGAGCGTGTTCTAGACGTGTAGTCTGTAATGTTAGCTGCGACTTTGACAGGAATTTAAACAACAAAGTCTATAAATTTTAAGTTGTGTGAGTGTGAGGACATTAAGAGCGGAACCATACAGGAAACACAACTGAAGGTTTGAGACCAACTTTGTCGTACTTTGTAGCTGAAGTGCTAGCTGCATCTTCCCTGCAGCACTAGGCATTTCAGTATCTCACTACCATTATCAAGTTCAAAACGACGTATCTATTGAAAATGGTGGTGACACCGAAACTCCCTGCTCAGCACGAAGCTGCAGCTACAAGGCACAACAAATATGGAATGAAAGTTAATAAGATCATGGCTTTCCCCATGTTATTTTATGGTGAAAAATTCCTGTGTATTGACTACGAAAGATGTCAATCGCACATACAAGCTAAGGAAATGAACTCCGGTAAATGTGTGAAAGGGTTTAGGACAACGGTTAGAAAGAGCAGATCAGAAATTCCTAAAAAAAATTTCTTCCCATCACTGATAAAATAAATAAACATAGGTAAAAGCCAAGAAGACATTTCGTTGGAATATAGAACGATAAAATGCCGAAAATGGTTTAATATCGTACGTAAAGCTGGAGAAGATGGGTTGGTAGGCCTCAGAAGCGCTCGGAGTAAGAAAACCGAACTCTCAACTAGGCCTACGCTCCATGAAAGTGATGAAGAAGAAGAGTATGAAGAAGAAGAAGAAGAAGAAGAAGAAGAGTATGATGATGATGATGATGATGATGATGATGATGATGATGATGATGATGATGATGGTGGTGGTGGTGGTGGTGGTGGTGGTGGTGGTGGTGGTGGTGGTGGTGATGGTGGTGGTGGTGGAGAGGAGGAGGAGGAGGAGCAGCAGCAGCAACAGGAGCAGGAGAAAGAGAAGGGGAAGCAGAAGAAGAAGAAGAAGAAGAAGAAGAAGAAGAAGAAGAAGAAGAAGAAGAAGAAGAAGAAGAAGAAGAAGATGATGATGATGATGATGATGATGATGATGATGATGATGATGATGATGATGATGGAGAGGAGGAGGAGGAGCAGCAGCAGCAACAGGAGCAGGAGAAAGAGAAGGGGAAGGGGAAGAAGAAGAAGAAGAAGAAGAAGAAGAAGAAGAAGAAGAAGAAGAAGAAGAAGAAGAAGAAGAAGAAGAAGAAGAAGAAGAAGAAGTCCAAACGCGAATCAGAATATGCTATACAAATTACTGTTTCGTAGTCGTTAATAATGAAAACACTACAAAGCGTAAAGTTATTAAAACGGTAACATTAGCTCGAATGAGGAATGACAGTTACGAAAATCATTTCGCCGAATACATACAGCAATGATGCAAATTAAAATCTAGCCCGCGTTGTCTTTGAAGACAGTTATTAATGGACGTATGCGAGAATGTTTCGCATTAAAATTTATTAACTCGAGTGTGTGTGTGTGTGTGTGCGTGTTGTGATGATGATGGTTATCAACCATTTTTGATGTATTACAAAATGAGAACGACGCGCTCTGGCGGGCGAAAGCGAAGCGTTCGGTTAAGTGCTTCATATATCACGGCGAGAGCGGTCGCGGCCGTGTGCCTCTCATCTGTCTTACACACAAACTGCTATCACTCAGCGCGCTACACAGGGATTGCCGTTACACGCTCACCCACCCACACACACACACTCACGCAGACGCTCATAATTCATTTTAAATGAATACCGTCATATCGTAAATTATAACATGTGTACATACATCATCTTCTATGTCATCTCATGTGTGCGCTTTGAAACAACTGGAGAGACAAGCGCCCTCCAATATTATGTTGTATACGCTTTCATTTTGGCAGAAATTTGCTTTCGTCGTGTTTACCACATCTTTCCATCTGAATATACCATATGATTGCTAGTCTGCTTGTCTTTTTATAATTCCAATTCGGAGACCGTTTGTTTGCCGCTGTGGAAAATACTTGTAAGTGAAATCTTCTTCTTCTTCTCCTTCTTCTTCTTCTTCTTCTTCTTCTTCTTCTTCTTCTTCTTCTTCTTCTTCTTCTCTATTCTTTTCTTTTCTTTTACTTTTTCTTATTATTCTTGTTCTTGTTCTTGTTCTTGTTCTTGTTCTTGTTCTTGTTCTTGTTCTTGTTCTTGTTCTTGTTCTTGTTCTTGTTCTTGTTCTTGTTCTTGTTCTTGTTCTTGTTCTTGTTCTTGTTCTTGTTCTTGTTCCCGTTGTTTTTGTTGTTGGTGATGTTGTTGTTGTTGTTGTTGTTGTTCTTCTTCTTCTTCTTCTTCTTCCTGGCAACCTTAGATTACGTTTGGTGGGCCACACACCTTACCCGGTGTCAATCGGACCCAAATCCAGCAGATATACCGGTTGACCCCCGGACAGCGTTGAGACAGTGTGTCAAGCGTAGATTGCAGAAGTCGGAGTCACCGGGAGGTGACGGTGTAGGGTCCTTGCTATTGTCCCCAGGAGGTTAACACCCAGGAGCCCACCTTCGAGGAGGATAGTATTAAGACATGGTAATACGAAGAAATCTCCTGTATGAAGACAAGACGGAAAAGTAGATTGTTCATGCACAAAAAGACTGAACGACCTCAAAGTAACCAGATCACTTTTTTTAGTTCAGAAACGGCCTCTGGCTTAAACTTTGTGACTAATATCAATTGTTAATGGTATTATGAAGTCAATGGTTCTTATTAAAAATCGTCCCTCCTCTTGAAATACAGTCTTCTGTTTGTATATATATATATATCTCTTTTGCCACTTGAGCGAAGAACAATTTTTCTGGATTTTCCTTTAGAATTTTCCCATCAAACTTTCTCTCATATGATACAATAATAAACACATTTAATATCCCAAGCTATCTGTAAAATTATGTTCACTAAGCTGAATGCATATTGTTGGTATCTTGTACAAGCTCCTCCTCTTCTCATGAACTCGACTGTTGGTGGGAAGCAAGATGATGGTAATCATCATCTTCAAGGATTAAACCAAGGATGGTTTGTTCCGGTGTCAAACAGGCAAAGATTAGAATTGGTCACTCCAGCGCTTCCTCGGACGTCCCACATCTCTCCGTCCCCTCGGCTTATCCGTCAGGCTAGTCCTTATTTGAGGCAGTTTAGTAGTGAATATGTCAACTGGATATATTATTAGCATATCGCAGGGTAAGACGTATGGTGGGGCTGCCATAAGATCTTATTATCTATAAGATCTTAATTATGGTGGTTTCTCCTTGCCTTCCACATCCTACGTCTTTGACCAATGGAAGGTCATCCATCTTTAGGTGCAATTTCTCATCCCAAGAGCAAGAGAGTGCCCTAACCTGTACTTGGCAAGTAGAGGAGGGAATCTTATACCGGCTGTCACGCGGTCTCCAGATCCGCGTTAGCCACCTGTATGTATTGCCCATCCCCCACCACTTGCGGCTGGATATTTCCCGTCATCAAGGAATGAGACCGTAAGGCATTACTCACCCTCTCCAGTACTTGGGGGGAGGGGAAATGATCTTCTACAAATCCCCCCCATTTATATTTCTTCTGCAACAGCAGGACTTCAATCCGGTTATAGAGATGTCCACCTTTAATGAGTTGAGCTCGAGACCATCCTATTGTTCCAGTTCGTCACTGCAACTTACTCTCAATGTTCATGGGCGGACAGAATGCCACAGCAAATGCCCAATAAAAGTGCTTGTTTTTTTTAAAGAAACTACTCTTCTTCCGTAATAGGCGTGAACGCCTGTATTTATTAATTTTTTACTTCTATGTTCCGTGGAAGTATGGTGATCGCAAAAAATCGTGATAATGGCTGATTCTGATTGTACTACCATCAAAACATGAAGAAAAGTCATTTTTCGAAAAGTGTCTGTGTATGTGTCTGTCTGCGTGTGTGTAGAAATTTTTCTATAGCGAACGATAACTGCCGCAAATTCAAACAGAATCAGATAATGTTTTGCATATGTGCCCAAGTTGTAGAGGACTCAAGGCCTATTGATTTTGCTGAAGATCGGTTAAGGGGAAGGGGTAGTTTACCAACAACATTTTAGTTTCAACAAGAGTAAAGTACTTAATTTTGATAAATAAAATATCCTGAAAAGAATGTCATAATAATCCACTGTAGAAAGGTAGATGAAATATCAAAAAATAAAAAGTGTAGTTGAAGGGGGGGGGGGTAATTTTCTATAAATTAAAATGATAGTTGAAGAGGGAGAGGATAATTTTTTCTATGTGCACTACGTTATCGGCAGCAAAGAAATAATTCTTTGTGAAAATTTGTTGTCGGGCTGTTTGGTCCAACGTTTTCTGCAAAACCAGACGTTTCGGTTGTGTTATCGTCTGCCATCATCAGTGAATATCGATTGCGCTAACGTGAAGTGGTATACGTTAGTGACCACAGTATTGTGGTTAAGGCTGAAGAAAGGAGTAGAAAGAAGCAGTTTCTTTTTGTAATGGAAATATTTCATTTTGAGAATTATTTTAAGTATAAGTCTTAGAACATGGAAGTCATGTATGGTTCTCTGGTTCTCCATATCAATATTTAATCCATGACATTCGGAGAACTCGGCGCTAACACCACATTTAACTTTGCGACTTCGGCCCTTTGCAGAGTCCATGTTTCTGAACCACTGCCTACGACACTTCAGTAAAACCTTTCAGCGATTTCTTATTAATTTAAAACACATTGACTTGAAAGCAAGCAAATTTCCCTTCCTACTAAACACATCTTTAGCTTACAAAACACTCGAAGCAAGTTTCCGCTGGCGCCGTTTGTGAGACGAAAGAGGCTATATTTTATAATGACTTTACCTCAAGATGTGTTCCCATCTTCAACCTTCCTGATTTTGAGCCTTGTGAGGTATTTGGGTGTTGGCTGGTTGTTGCTGTGGTTTCCTGTTGGTCTCTGGTGCTTTAAATTGGTATTACTGTGTGTGATTGTAGTGTATATATTAGTATTTTGTGTATTTTCTATGTTGAGTGCTTTGAAAATTGTGTCATGTTTTGTATTGATTTGTATTTGTTCAGGTATTAGTTCGTTTTGTGTTTTATATTTGTATATTTGTAAGTTTTCCCAAAAGTTCATTATGGTCCCTTTGTGTGGTATGTGTTTTATTAGTGTCATATTGGTTATGTCTGGGAATTCATGTCCAGTGTTTATTGCATGTGTGGCCAATAAAAGAAGGACAATAAAACAATAAAAGAAATTAAAATTAAAGTAAAGAACAATAATTTAATAATAACTAAAGTAGACAAAAGTCAAGCAACAGTAATTAATTATTGACAAAGCAGACTACATCAGAAAAACTGAAGACTTCATCAACAATAATAAGTGCATACAACTAAATAAAGACTCAAAAGAAAAAGATCTTAAACAAACAATAAAACTAATAAAAACAGCTAAAAACATTCTCAACAATAAAAATACAGACATAGGTTATATATAAATAATAATCCAGAACCACCTAAAATGAATAGCCTAATAAAAATACACAAATTAAACAACCCAATACGTCCATTAATCAACTTCAAAAAAAGCACCTATATACAAAATAGCAAAAATAATAGCACAAAAATTAAAAAGTTACCATCTAACAAATAATCATCATAACATAAAAAATACATACAAATTAATAGACAAACTAAAAATAATAAATATAAATGAAAATACATTTTTCACATCATATGATATCACAAACATGTACACCAACATTCCATTAGATGAAACAATAGACATAGTAATAAACAAACTTAAAGAACAAAATGAAGACACACAATATATAACTGAAATAAAAAGTAGCCTGCAACTAATACTAAAACAAAATTGCTTTGAATTTAATAGCAAATTGTATCAACAGCAAGAAGATTTAGCAATGGGATCTCCATTATCTAGCATAATAGCAGAAATATTCGTACATCACATAGACACGAAAATACAAAATATTATAAATTCATTTGATCCAAATGGCATATGGATAAGATATGTAGATGATGGGCTATATGTATCAAATAACAAAAACACAAATGCAGATAACATATTAAAACAAATCAATAACATACATCGTAAAATACAATTCACAGAAGAAAAAGCAAAACATAACAAAATCAACTATTTAGACATAACCATCACAAGAAACAGCAACCACTTACAACATGCAATATACAGAAAACCAACTTCTACTAACATCATTATACCATTCTGACCACCCACCACAACATAAAATGGCAGCATTCTATTCGCTATTTAACAAAATGTACAAAATTCCCCTAAACAAACAAGAAACTGACAAAGAAAGAAATATAATATACCAAGTTGGTTATGAAAATGGATACAATAAAAATACTGTGAACAAAATAGAAAATAAAATCAAATATAAAATAAAAACTGAACAATTAAGAATCAATCAAAATGAACAACACATAAATAATAACAACAACAAAAATGGGCCACATTCACATACATAAATAATAAAATGACAAAACTATTTAAAAACACAGATATAAAAATAGCATACAAAACTAATAAAAATAAATTACAAATTCTAAATAGCTCACAGAACAAAGATAATATAACAACCAACGGTATATACAAAATTGAATGCCAAGATTGCAATAAATGTTACATAGGACAAACAAAAAAACGTTATTTTGAACACATAAACGCATACAAAAAACCAGAAATATATAAATCCAATTTAGCCGCACATGCAATAAACACAGGACACGAATTCCCAGACATAACCAATGTATCACTAATAAAACATATACCACACAAAGGCACCATAATGAACATTTGGGAAAATTTACAAATATACAAACATAAAACACAAAACAAACTAATACCAGAACAAATACAAATCAATACAAAACATGACACAATATTCAAAGCACTCAACATCGAAAATACACAAAATACAAAAACATATACCACAATCACACACAATAATACAACTTTAAAATACCAAAGACCAACAAACTACCTTAATGACATCCAGCAGCCAACACACAAATACTTCACCAGAAACAAGATCGCGAAGGCTGAAGAAGAGAGAACAGGAACACTCGAAACATGTTCCAAATAAAGAAAAGAACATCTTGAGGTAATATAAATATAAAATTTTAAATACTTTATATATATCAAGAAACGAACTGTAGCAGAAAGTGATTGTATTACATTTATATATTATCGCACGGTAATTACTTCTGCAAGTAGTTGAATTGTATTTTTGTTTCGTTTCAAATGACTTGACGTACGTTTCACTAAATATATCAGTATACTCAGAGCTTTGTGAATGAATTAACAAAGAAAAAAGGAAAAACTATTCGATAGATTCCAAGCATAATGCTGCAGTTTCCTCTGTGTCATTCCATTCCTCATGCCTTCCATCCAATTCTGTCGCGGCCTCCATCTCTTTCTTCTTTCATGCCATTTCTTTCTATTCTAGTAATTTCTTTGGCATTTCTGTCTTTGCCCATACTCATACCATCTTAATCTTCTAGCACGAATTGTGTCATTTATATTGATTCATGAATATTAATTCTTTCTCCTATTTCATCGTCTTCGACCCTAATCAGCAATGTAAGTCTATAGCACCTTCTCCAGTATCTCATTTCCATGGATCATAACCTTTCCCTCGTATGTTCTGTAGTCTCTCACAACTCAGCACCATATGTTGCAATACTTCTCATACTTGCCTAAATGTTTACTTTTCCTAAATTAAGTCAACATTTCCTCGCCCGGTGTGACTAGGATTGTTTACCCCCTATCCTGGGAAAACCCTCATTACTTTTATTTTTAATTTGTGTATTCTCATGCCTATTTATCTTAAAGCAATTCAATTATCTGCTTCAAAAGAGTCTCCAGATCTTTTGCAGTCTCTGCCACCAAAACGTATATCTTTCAAACATATATGAACTGAATGTACATGTCCACCATTCGTTCATTTCTCTTGGACCTCCCCTAGAATACCTTTTCTAATACCACAGAGTCGTTTAGACACCTTGTCTAAATAGGTTATGTGCTGCATTTATGTGTACTTATTAAGTTTTAACGTCACGTCAATTAGAATTAAATGTTTTACTGCCTCATCTTGCATACGTAATAATTTTAGTTCAGGGACACTATTATTCATCATCACCACTATCTGCCAAGATTAAACCAAGAATGGTTTGTTCCGGTCTCAAACGTACAAAGAATATAGCTGGTCACTCCAGCGCTTCCACGGTCGTCCCACACCTCTCAGTCCCATCGGCTTACAGATCCGTAGTTGGTTGGGGATGCGGCAGTCATCCATTCGGTAAAGATGTTCCCACTAATTCAGCCGATACTGGGCGAACCTGTCGAGTATACTCATAATATTCTGTTCTTGCTGTATGTGTCGTGTTTCATGGAGAGTATACCCTCCATGTGTCTGAGAAATATAATTTTAACCGTTTAAATACGACTGGCCTGGCCTTTCGTTAAAGTCCAATTCTCAGACCCATTAAGAAGTGTGGGAAGGGCCGTCATCTTGTAGAATTTTAGGCGTGTTTGTTTACTTGATGACTTAAGAATGGGCCTTATGGTCCCACATATAAGGTTGAACTTATGCAACTTATTCACAACGTCGTTGCTTGTATTATAAAACACACTGTAGTTCAGGTATGCAAAATTGCTGTCTTGTTGTTCACTACTTTTTGATTCTGTATTATTAACTGGTGTTTTTATGTTTTCAGATTTGTGCGTGTTTGTGACATCGGGTAGCACTCGCGTCATCTCAATAACAGGTTAGTGGAATTTTACAGACGACACTACTTGGCACATCACTAAACCTGATTTTTGAGCTTAGCTAAATAGTTTTAGTGTATCTTTTGAATAATACAATGAAAATATTGGTTTCTTCTTTTATCAAGACTAATCCGATTTCATCGTCAAACAGAAATGACGGTCAACACAAAAATTATGTTTATAGTTTTCACGATCTCCTTACAACGCAATTTTATAAACTTTCCATATGCATCCTTATGCATTCTTCATTACTTCATTACTACTTAAACCACACTCGACAAGAAAACCTGATCTTTTTTGAGAAAACCAGTCGGTGTATCTTTTGCTTTCTTGTTTTTTTTTTTTTTATATCTGGACCATAATTCATAGCAACTTATGCCAAGACTCTGAAAATAACATCATAAGACAAAATTGTGTTTTCATTTAAGCATTACACCATGTTAGCTACTCTTTTCCTGAAGTCTCTACCACAAACCAGCTAAAACTTAGAATATTGCTACGACAATAACGGAACCTTCTCGAAAGGACGAGAGTGTCGTTCTACGCGCTTCTCGGCTAGTCCAGCGTATGGCGTTTGTGTCAAGGACGTCCACTAACCTAGCAATCCAGACTGTTCGAGAGCTACTACTACTACTACTACTACTACTACTACTACTACGCAAGTTATGCTGGCACGCCGCCAAAAGAATGGAAAGTTATTCCGGAAAATATGCGGGACCTATATAAGCAACAGTCGCTGGCTTAGTCGCTCAGTTACAGTGGGTGATTTCTTTGGTGCGGAACAAGTGATTGGTGGAAAGTGACTATTGTGTTATAATTATGTTACGTTCCGGGCTACGTTACAAATCCAGGGAACCCGTGATAATTGACGCTAGCCAATTATAAAGGCTGCCTACGTTGTAACAAACTGAAAATCAACTCAACACATAGAACAATAATATTTACTCTAATTATTAGGACACAAGGGAAGGTATTTTCACTGATTTACGCACTCACTTTAATCTGTAATAAGATGACATCTCTTTATTAACAAATTATATATATAGATCCCATTACATAAAAAATTTATACTGAAATATTTAAAAAGGGTTTTCTGTCAAACAAGGGATCATATTGATCATGTAATTTACCTCGGATCCGAGTCTCTTTAAATCTAGTAAAGACGTCTGAATTTTACTTTGCTTGTCAAGGAGCTTGCATGATTACATGAACCATTTGAAGAATGGTATTATTTAGTTAAGGGATTATAACTTATATTTCAAGATTAATGTTACAACGTATGATTTTAGAAATTACTGTTTACATTTATTTTTGTTTTACTTAATGCTTAGAGAAGATTATTGTCTCTAAAAGTCTCTGCCATGTATGAAAAGTTATATTTTAAATGTACATAATTCTCGGTAGGCAAGCCACCGAGTCACGTCTCAAATAAGCCTTCGTTGTCCTTGTCCTGGGGCTTGAATCTTCGGAACTATGGTAGTCGGGGTAGTCATCTGGGTCGTGTTTCCGGTGAAAGTCTTCTAGGTGTATTAATGAGGAGACGGATGTTATGCTGCGTGAAGTCGGGTTGATCCTCGGCGGTTCTGGTAAGTGTTGTATAGGTGGTAGTCGTCCGTATATGCAGTTGAGCACGTCACATGTTCACTGGTAGAGTAGTACTGGAGTTTGCATCTTCTTCTTTTTTACATTACTATCTGAATTACATCACTCGAACAATATTCGAGAGATCGTCTTTTAATTAACTTGAGACATCACCTTATATACGAGTTCTTTTTTTTTTTACATTAGCACATTTCTTTAACGAATTCCTCACTACATCTTATATATAATTAGAACTAGCTCTCCACGTTTTTAGTGGTAGCTAACACTCATTTAAAAATTTAAAACAAACATTTTTTGAAGAGCCCTCGCTTGGAGGTGTTTACAGTCTGAACGCCGCATCGTAACTCTTGCATTGCTACGACAGGTAGATTGCAACGAAGCGGAGTGAGTACTCCGCCATAATATAGTTCCAACTTTTTATTAAATATACATTCTTATAGTAAGACAAAACAAATTATCTAGACTTATTTAGTTTACAGGGATTATTATAACTACTTCTTGTGACTTCAAATTATTAATTATTTACATTACGATTTTCAGATATTTCTAAGTTACAGACGGTTCGCTATGCACGTTGTGTCCGGAATTAAGCAGGTCAACGCATGATAATTTACTAAAGGGTTAACTGCATTATTTTTAACTTTTCACATTTCGATTTTTTTTTATTACTTATTTAGTTAGATTTTCTTAATTTAATTCTCATAACTATTCTGAGTTAGTTCAGGGGAATTTGGTTTAATCGTGCGATTTAAAATACTTACTTACTTTCGTTTTCTTTTTTTTGTATTATTAATTCTTTTTATTACCATTTAAATCGTCACAATTAGTGCAGAAGTCTTATAGGTGACATCATTATTGCATGCGGACAATTTTATTGCATTGTGTCTGAATTACTGTATGAGAGTACATTCTTTAATACAAATTGTTGTTTGTAACTAATTAAAGTTCGTAATTAGCGACTTCATTAGTGTCTGTATTTTATTTCCACTGTAAAATACGACGATCCGTGAAAAACAGTAGTAACAATATTTATTTTGTTAATTAGTATGTTCCTGAGATGCACAATTTTCTACAACTTATACTAAAATACGTTTACTATTAACGAATATTTAAAAAATCAAATTAATGTATTTTAGTTTTGAATTCTATGAGTAAAATTCGTCATATATAAGATTCCTAGCGTTATCGTTATCAGATACGTAACTGATAACAATATATAATGTTCCTTTGAAAACATAACTTACTAAATTTTCGAAGGTGGTTGGTTTCAAGTTTTCAAGGGGTGCTGACCGACATTACTTTTGTCAAATCCACTACAGTTAGCGTTTCAGAATAAAATTGCTTATAGTTTGATGGTCCGCAGACTTTAACATTAGATGATATTTGAAATCTGGAAATACAAGCCTTTTGAACGAAGATGTATAGGAAGACTTAGGAAGCTTTCATGAAGTGGACGTATTCCTTTGGGATCGAAAAAGTGATTCGCCTAGTCCTTAATGGAAGAAGAAGAAGAAGAAGAAGAAGAAGAAGAAGAAGAAGAAGAAGAAGAAGAAGAAGAAGAAGAAGAAGAAGAAGAAGAAGAAGAAGAAGAAGAAGAAGAAGAAGAACGATAAATAAGCCTGGCGTAGTCTTTTTTTAATATCTTTATTCGCATCATTAAAGTTTAAAGTTTACGATGTCCATTACATTCACAGCACTAGGAATTACCTGCTCACCACGTACTGCGAATAGTGACAAGTTAAGTTTTATTTAACCTTGCTGTATAATTCTTCTTCTTCTGATAGTTCCTATTCGTTTCGGATGTTGGATATCATACAGACTATTTTAACTTTCTGTACTGCTGCACGGAATAAGCCAGTTGTATTCATGCCAAACCAGGTGCCTTAAATTTCTCAGCCATGATAGTCTCGGTCCCCCAACCGAGTATATCTTTCCAAGTACTTTTCCCTGTAGTAAATATATAATTAATTCCACAAAAAACAATCCATAGGTCCAATTAGCTCTTATGGTCACTAATTTTGTCAATATTTATTGTGCAGACACTGAAACCTTATACAGATTATACTAAATTTTGATATGTACTAAAAAAAGAAAAATCTTTAACATTTCAAAATTAACCCCAACTGAAATAATCCTTTCTAACTTTAATTCACATCAAAGATTACAACTGACATATAGTATTAGCAATTATTGTTAATACTATAAAATAATTAACCTAATTATTGGCAGTTCTTGCAATATTCAACATAAAGTCAACACTTTCACAAGCAGTTAAATCTGATATAATCTTTGCAAATTAAATGAAATTGTTATACCGGTGGATTATCCTAAGATAAATTACCAGCAAAATATACTACCTGCTCGAGTGGCAAAACAGATAGTAAGTGTAGGTAGTTTACTTAGTTAAGAATTAAAAATCAAAGGTACCAAAAACATAGTATATTTATTCCTACAAAAGCTCCAATGTAATTACTCTTCGATATTTCTAAATTAATCTCAGATTACTAGTTAACAGTATCTTTTTCCAATTTATTACATTCATTCAAACTATTATTCTTTAAATTACTATTAATACAGAATATTACCAATGTGTCCGTTTCTTCACACGCACAGGTATGTGCTACGCACGGCAGCCCTCTGGAGTTGGAGCTTTACCTCGCTTTACGCTTACCTTATATACCCAATCTTGTTTACAAAGTTGAAAGTAAAACTTGTTTACAAAAGCGGCTCTGTACTCGACGCAATGACGAATTTACCAATTATGAAACTACGTTATGCTTCTCTACGTTATGAAACTAGTTTACTCAAACATACCCCGTAACCCGATTTTAAAACATATGTAATTACAAAACACAAAAATTTTAAATTATACAAAAAAATTATTACGATAATTTTTAGTAAGAAGCAAGTCATGAATGTTTTCACATAACAACTAAATCTAGCTATACTCTTTATAAATAAAATACAAACACAAATTAAATTTCATCTGTTAATGACAGCATCTCGCCTGGTTAAAATTATTATTAAGGATATACAGGACGATAAAGTTGCTCAACGGAACTTCTATTCATTTGCAAATATTTCAAATGTTTGAGAAAAAATATACATTACGTTCTCTGTTACCAGGTTATCGAGTGTAGACTTGGCTTATTCCTTTGTCCTCAATGATTGGTTGAGGTAGACCTACTTGGTCATTGCATTTGATTTTTATGTTTTGTGGGAGATTAGTAAACTAAGCGAATACGTACATTTACATTTAATAACCGTCATCTACACCTCTCTCTCTGTCTCTCTCTGTCTGTCTGTCTGTCTCTCTCTCTCTCTCTCTCTCTCTCTCTCTCTCTCTCTCTCTCTCTCTCTCTCTCTCTCTCTCTCTCTCTCTCTCTCTCTCTCTCTCTCTCTCTCTCTCTCTCTCTCTCTCTCACACACACACACACACACACACACACACACAGACAAAAGACAAGTACGGTATTCACCAATAAGTTGTTTGTGAGCAGGTCCTAACAAGTTACTTTGACCGATTCCCGGACGAAGGTGACACTTAACGGAAAGTTCTCAGAGCTCTCGCATAGCGGCAAACTAAACAAAACTAAAGTCTTATAATTACTGAAATTAAGATGCGGGCTGCTGGACCGTAGTCTACTTACTGTAATTATCATTCTGATAGATGTTGTTATCAGACGTTTCGCCCTTACCTCTGGAGGACATTTTCCAGTATCGTGGCGTCCATGTAACCGCTGTTGCCGCGGCAACAGTACTGGAAATAAGAGAAAATTAATATCAATTATATTACTGAATAAATACTTTAGTTATTGAATAATTTCAAATCAGAACAATATTAGTAGGGAAACTTGAGAAAAGCGTAGCATTGCTTTCTAACTCCTGGGCACTTGCAGCGTCTTTTATTGCCGCCTCGGACATCGGCAATATTTTACTCCGTACGGTCATTGACTTCCTAGTAGTTGTGACTGTATAAACTATGGAGGGGGGGACACATTCTTCCACCCAATGTGTTGCCGCTGTATAAACCGGCAAAACGCTCAGTTAGCAACCATGTTCGTTTTCGGAACTGACGTGGAACAGACACTAAGTACCGATTTGTGTTTTTTCGTTTAGTTATTTGTTCTCTGTTTGTCTTTATTATTTTTAATTCGGTTATTTGTGTTCTGATTTATTATGTGTAAGCATAATGAGAGTCGGATCCCGTTGAACCGGGACCCACTTCTTCTCCCATCGAACGATAGAAAATGCTCTAAAAAGAACACTTGGTACAAGAAATAATTCGAATTAATTTTTAGGTTAAGCTTTAGGCCTATCACAACCGGCAACAGGTGTTATGCACCCACTCCACGCCACGCCACTGCCATTTTCATTGATGCCCACACCACGCCACTGCCAACGGTTTTGAATGCAACTGACATGGTGTTGGTCAGTGAAACTACAGTAGTGTGCTGACGCTGAAACCTCTGATAACAACGTCCGACAGAATGATAATTATAATAGATCACGACCCAATAGCCCCGATCTTAATTTTAATAATTATGCCACATGCCGTGAAAGCCTCAGAAATAGATTATTATTTGGTGTTCTGCCCTAAGGCAGGTCTTCAAATGGTAAGAGCACTCCAAGCTGTCCTATCGCGTGCCAGTCTTTTCGTTTCTTCGTAACACCCTCTGATTTTAATGCTGTCTATTAACTTCATTCTTCTACGCCCTCTTCTTTTGTCTCCTTCTATGATACCCTTCATGGCAGTTGTAAGCAAGTAGTCTCTTCTTAAACAATGACCTAACGAGTTCCTTTTCCTATTTTCTGTTACGTTCAGAATTATTCTCTCTTCCCCTATTCTTCTTAAAACATCATCATTCCTTAACCAGAAATAGGTAAAGTCTTACAATTTGGTAATTTGCACAATGTACCAAACGTTTCCGTCACATGGACTCTATGTGTGCGTGTGGGGGGGGGGGGAGAAGATATGACGACGCTACAAAACTCCGAACTCAGAGATAGAGTAAAAAAATAAAAATCAATGTTAAAGGGTAAGGGTCGGTTATCATATGACTGGTTAGTTAATTTGTTTTTGAAGTAATACAGTTAGCTAACTCTGAACAATTAAAAAAACTATAAATAAAGCATTCTCAGTTGAATTATAATTTAGACAAACTAGAAATATTGGAAAGTCGAATTTAATAGGAAAATATTAGGCCCACGAAAAACTTCAGAAGGTTGGAAATTAAGAAGTAATGATGAAATTTATCAAAGTATAGAAAATGTACAGAAACAGTGAGCAAAAGAAGACTAGTATTTTTTAGACATTTCTGTAGAATGGACGACAATAGATTATCAAAACAGATTTTCAAATATCTGTGGGGAAAGAAGTCAATATCAAGTTAGATTATAGAAGTCAAAAAGGATATAGAAAAAATAATATAAACGCAGAAGAAGCAATTGAAAGAGAAACTTTTTCGGGCAAAAGTGTTAAAAATGAAGGAGTTCAGGATAGGAGAGAGAGAAAACCGCAGGTTCAAAGTGGACTGATGACAACAAGACGAGACACAGTGAAAAGATGAAAGAATGTTGAGGTAAAAGAAAAGAACAAGGAATAAAAATTCAAATTAGCACGTGGTCCTCAGATGGCCGATACAAATAGAAAAAGCATTTTCAGGCAGCATTTGCATGACTTACTTCTCTTGACCAGCGGCGGGCGTCTGTGGACACCCCGCAAGATTTTTGTGAGAAGTCTAAACGTTTTGCCGCGCACATAAAGTATGCTCGAACGGTGCAAGCGAGATTTCTTGCTTGTATGTCTTTCTTGTAATTCACTGCGCTTAAGAGAAAAACGATGACAAACCGACTGAAACGACGCCTTTCGCTCTTAAAAAAATTACGATACCATGGTAACCATACGAACGCATTCTGTAGCAAGCTCTAACCAAAGAATTTCGACGAAACCGAAACATCGAAGCATGATAATGTTTTTAGGCTTTTGAAACTTATAATGTGCATAAACTGCAGACTCTCCTGTTCAGCGATGTTCTATGTTGATATTTACTATATAACAAACATTATCATGTTAAAACAACATAGACCGAAGATTTCTAGACTGTGGGGAATCGAAAGTGTGGAAAAAATTTAGTGTTAACATCACTGGAGCGTTACATTTTTCGATGACGTTGCACACTTTGGATCACGCATTTTGTGGAATGACCCCCAGCCTAAAAACATTATCATGTTAAAAAAAGAAACAAACGAAACTTCTAGAAAATACGAGATTTTTGCCTTTGTTCCGCCGGAACTGTCTCAACAAACTTTTGTTTCCTTTCCTCTCATCGCCACCAGCTTCAAACAAAAGAACCGTTTACGCCGTTTAGTTTTTTTCCCTTAAGGCTATACGGATTGTTCCCGTGACGCGTGATGTATGCATGTTTTTGACACTTCTTAAATGGGCGTTGAAACTCCGACATCGTAGCAGACAATAGGGTACCATTCATACACCCGGCCCAGCTATTACCAACGCTTAAAATTACTTTATTATTTTGCTTTGTCCTTCTTCATGATTTCTGAAATTGAGTATTTTCGCATTTACTATGTTTATTTCATTTTTTTCCTCGAACTGACGCATGATAAGAAAATCTCATACAGTGCTGAAATACTTTTTTTTTTGTCACATGGTCAATAAATTTTGGGCGTGTATGTATGTAGGTGCTGACCGTGTAACTTTCCATATAATTAAATATTATTAAATTGATAATGTGCATATAGAGCTTCTTAAACGTCTTGATGACGACAGTATAAAATGGCTGACTGCGGTATTCAACAATATACATGACACAGGAAGCATCCCACTTGTTTGGCTTAAATCTGAATGCATTACATTCAGACCAGGAGCAAAACAATGTGATGAACATAGAGCTGTTAGCTTAATGAGTCACTTTCTCAAACTCTCAAGATCATCCACAAGATAATATACAAAATCTGTGAAGAACAAGAGTATCAGCCTCACAGTTTGGTTTTAAAGATGCAGTAGGTACACGAGAGGTTCTATTCAGTATTCAGGTGCTATTCCACCTATGTAGAGATGTAAACTGTGATGTTTTTGCGTGTTTCATCAATTTCCAGAATTATCAGAGTAGATAAAGAGAAAAATGAAGAGATACAGATTCTGCGTGGACTAAGACAAGGATGTATACTATCTCCGCTTTTATTCAACACCTACTCGGAAGGTATTTTTAGAGAAGCTTTAGATGAATGTGATGTGGGAATTTCTCTGAACGGTGAAAGAATAAATAACATATGTTATGCTGATTATACCGTCATATTCGCAGATAGCTTAGAGGGGCTGCAAAAACTAATGAATAAAGTGACAGAGAGCAGCCGTAGATATGGTCTAGATAATAGATAGTTATTAATGTTAATAAAACGAAGCTAATTATTGTATCTCAGAACAAGTTAACAAACTGCACCCTTAATATAAACCAAAGGCCAGTTGAACGTTTAAGCCAATTTACATATGTTGGTACTATAGTCAATGAACAATGGGACCACTCTCAAGAAATAAGGAGCAGAATTGAAAAGGTAAGAGCTGCGTACACGAGAATGAACAGTCTATTCAAAAGTCACAATTTAACAGTAAACACAAAGGTGAGACTTTTACACTGCTACGTATTCTTGGTCCTCTTCTACGGTGTAGAATCTTGGACTTTGACTGAAGCCACAACTAAAAATTTGGAATCTTTCGAAAAGTGGCTTTACTGCAGAATACTGAGCATTTCATGGACAGCACATATAACTAACGTTCAAGTTCTTGTAAAAAGATGAAGAAAGAAAAGGAAGTTGTTAACAAAGTGAAGATAAGAAAGCTTCAGTATCTGGATACTGAATTTTCATATTCATGAAAAATGAACAGGTATTTTACTTATTGCAGTCCATACTACAGGGAAAATTACTTGGAAAGAGAGGAGTTGGGCGACCGAGAATCTCATGGGTGAGAAATATAAGGACCTAGTTTTGGCATGAATACAACTGACTTATTCCGTGCAGCAACACAGAAAGCTAAATAGTCTGTATGATATCCAACATCCGAAACGGATAGGAACTATCAGAAGAAGAAGACCGCACTTTTAAATGTACAAGCGTCACTCAAAATCACGATCTCGGTTGACTGCCATGTAACAAGCGATTAAGAAGAAGAAGACCGCACTTTTAAATGTACAAGCGTCACTCAAAATCACGATCTCGGTTGACTGCCATGTAACAAGCGATTAAGTTTTAAAATATCGTTTACTTAGAACTGACAATAGTCCGATAATTTTATTCTTCAGCGTCGGGACATATTACTGTCTTGTAATTTCTAAATTTTGGGTTTCTACTTATGGACTTTGGTTACAAGTGTATCCTATTAGATGGTATACACAGTAAAGATGAGAACACTTCAGTATCTAGGACATCTCATGTGTCCATACTATAGGGAAGAGTACTTGAAAAGAGAGGAGTCGGGCGACCGAGAATATCATGGCTTAGATATTTTAAGACCCGGTTTACAACTGACTTATTCGGTGCAGCAGTGCAGGAAGTTAAAATAGTCTGTATGATATCCAGAAACGGAAACGGAAACGGAAACATCCGAAACGGATAAAAACTGTTAGAAGAAGAATAATATTAACTTAAGAATTTTTTACCTTGTATAATCCACTATGCGATCTCAGTTTTTTACATACAACATGTTTCAGGGACTAAATCCCCATCTTCAGGTACAGTAAAAAATTTATTATTCCCCTAATACATAGGAAACAAAGTAAACATACATAGTACATAGGAAAGCAGACAAAGGAAACACAGTGGTTATTATGGAAAATACAGATTATTTACGTAAATGTAACGAATTCATTCAAGATAATAACATAACAATGTTAAATGATGACCCGACCGAAAAACACACTAAAACCATAAATTCAGCTATTAATACATGTGTAAATTTACTTGACACACAAACCAGACGGAATGTGAAACAAATCAAACCTAAGGCACCTGAATTTACGGGACTGCCCAAATTACACAAACAAAACATACCTATACGACCTTTGATTAACTATACGACCGCCCCTAATTATAAAATAGCCAAAAAACTTCAACAAATTATTAAGAACAGCATAAAATTAGAAAATATCCACAATGTAAAAAACACCTTTGACTTCATAAATAAAATTAAAGATATGGAGATTACACCTAGTTATAAACTTGTCTCGATGGACATTGTCAATTTATATACAAATATTCCGGTTTTGAAAACATTAAAAATTCTAAAGGTAAATTTAACTACAACAGGTATTCTAAACAAAAAACAGATAGATGAACTCCTATCTTTGTTACAGATTATAGTACAGCAAAATTATTACACTCATGACAGCAAGTATTTTAACCAAGAGGAAGGTTTGGCTATGGGTTCACCTCTAAGTGGACTTTTGGCCGAAATATATATGAACTATTATGAGAATAAATTTTTATTGTCTGACTATAACCGATTCTATGATAAAATTGTTTCTTATACACGGTATGTAGACGACACCTTCATAGTATTTAATGACACTCATAGACAGATGGATATGTTTTTCAAATTTATTACCGAAATTAACCACAACATAAAATTTACTATGGAAATGGAAACCAATAATGGCTTGAGCTTCCTCGATGTACTGATGTTAAAAAGAAACAACCATTTCGGTTTTAAAATATACCGAAAACCTACCATAACAGACATAGTTATAAATGCTAAATCGAATCATCCATACACACAAAAAATGGCGGCACTTAATGCACTAGCACATAGACTAATAAGCGTACCAATGAATACGGAGGATTATAAGGAAGAATATAACATAATAAAACACATAGCGTTGAAAAATGGATATAACACAGAAATTGTGGATAAAATGATACATAAACAATTACGGAAAATAAATGGTGACAATAATAAAGTTAAAAATACAACGCAATATGTCTCAGCATTATATACGAACATACTCCCCAACATAATAAAAAATGAATTTAAAAAATTATATATAAATGTTTCATTCAAGACCATAAATAATCTAAAAAATATACTTAAGCCATGAAAACCAATAACTTTGGAGGAATGTTCAGGAGTATATAGAATCCAGTGCAGTGAGTGCGATAAGTTCTATATCGGACAAACGGGGAGGAAATTTATCGAGAGATTTAAAGAACACCTACCAAAAAAGAAACCCCAAACCACCTCATCAAATTACGCACTTCACCTAATAAACGGAAACCATAATTACACCGGATTCAAAGAGAACATGGAGCCGATACATGTTTGTAATAAAGGTCATTTCCTGAATGCTTTAGAAGAGTTTGAAATATACAAGGCATCCAAAGTAAATAAAGAGCAGTTACTCAACGATCAGCTATCATTTAAATCCAATAAATTATATGATACCGCGTTGATGATAAGCAATGAAGCACGAACACGGGCTAGTTGACGATCGGAGGTCGACCGGTGCACTGAGTCGCTTTTAACGTGTTCATGTGTTTGTGTTATATGTTAATTTATTCAGTGATTTTTGTGCGTATGTTTTTATGTATAAACATTTTAATCATTTCGACGACCCCTATGTATTAGGGGAATAATAAATTTTTTACTGTACCTGAAGATGTATTTTTAGTCCCTGAAACATGTTGTATGTAAAAAACTGAGACTGCATAGTGGATTATACAAGGTAAAAAATTCTTAAGTTAATCATAATTGCGATCTGGAGACTGGAAAAAATGTATCTTGAAGAATAATATGATAATAAACCTGGCTGCCAGGCCGAGGTCGGTTGCTACCTACTTACTGGTGACATCGTCGTCTGCGTTTCAATCCCATCCTAGTGGACGACCTTATTCGGGCCGTAAAGCGACAGAGTGCGGCAGATCTTGGCCGAACTACACCCGACAAATTTTTTTCCGGGGTTGAGGCTGTGAGTGTTGTTGCTCGTACCTGGAAAAGTTGTCGGGTGTCGTTCGGCCAAGATCTGCCGTACTTGTTTGTTTCACACTCTGTCGCTTTGAGGCCCGAATAAGGTCGTCCACTAGGATGGGATTGAAACGCAGACGACGACGTCACTAGTAAGTAGGTAGCAACCGACCTCGGTCTGACAGCCAGGTTTATTGTCAGTTTAAGAATGTTGACACCGACCGCGTGAGCTTACGTTGTAAATAATGAAACATTTTACATTTACGTTTTCATCGTGGGAGTTAGTTTTCGAATAAAAAAATACCGGTATGGGCGACCATACATGACTTCCATTTTCTAAAATTTATATTTAATATCATTTTTGAAACGAAATATTTCCATAGAAACTACATCTTTCTTTAGCATTAGCCACAGTACTGTGGTCACTAACGTGTACCACCTCACGTTAACGCACTCGACTTTCACAGATGACGGCAGTCGATGGCACTGCCGAAACGTCTGGTTTTGCAGAAAAACATTGGACCAAACAGCCAAATAGCCCGGGAAGGAAGACATATAAAAAATTATCCCCTCCCCCTTCAACTATAATTTCTAATTATAGAAAATTAGCCCCTCCACTTTCAAATACCCTTTTCATTTACAGACATTTCACCTATCTTTTTGCAGTGGATTATTATGACCTTTTTTATCAGGATACTTTACTCTTCAAAATTAAGAAAGTACTTTTCTCTTATTAAAAGAGCAAACGTTGCAGATTAACTACCTCTTCCCCTTAACCGACCTTCACCAAAATCAATAGGCCTTGAGTCCTCTACAACAGAGGCACATATGCAAAACATTATTTGATTCTGTGTGAATTTGCGGCAATTATCGTTCGCCATAGAAAAAATTCTACACACACACACACACACACGCACACACAATTTTCGGATAATGACTTTTCTTCATGTTTTGAGGGTAGTACAATTAGAATCTGCCCTTGTCTGGGACACGATTTTTTCGCGATCACCATACTTCTATTTCCTTGCGGACCATGGAAGTAAAATGATACCAATGAATAATTAGAGTAATAACAACAGTAATAAGACAATTATAATAACATAATGACGAAATAATATGACTACTCGGACAAGATAGGTAACATGCTTGGCTTTGTGATACTTTGGATGCGTTGTATGCGTGCAGGAGATTTCTCAGACGCATGGCAGGAGATTTCTCAGACGCGCCTTCCGGAGATTGGTCGATTATTCTACCGACACCCAGGTCAGTCTTGTGACGTACTACACTACACAGGCGAAGTATGAAAAAGCTTGGATTCGAAAGCGGTGAGTTTATCAGTCTGAAAGTACGAAGTGGACAACAATTAAGGACTGGAATTGTTGTGCGCTCGTTATTACAGCGGTTTAGTGTAAAGTAGTAAATTATAAATTATTGTGCGCGAACCTCTTTAATTGGCGGCTTGTAATGGCATAGTGGTAACTGGGTGGCACTTATTATTACAATAATCAGTGTTGAACAAACGTGGACTCGAAGAATTGTTGTATGCAAGTGTTTATTTTCATCTTTATTCATCGGAGCTGCAATTGAAGTACAAGAGCTATTCAGAAAGTAAGTTCCGAAAGGGTATTAAAGGAAAGAAACTAAGAATATATTTACAAAACATTTTTACTGTTATTGGAAATACGCACCTTAAACTACTTTTCTATATGGTTTCCGTCATTTTTTAAACAATTTTCATATCGAGGCACCAGGCGTTGTATACCTTTGTCCTAGAAATTTCGCGCATGTGATTTGAAACATGTAGTAACAGCTTGTGTGACATCGTTGTCGTTATGTTATGAACCGCTGGCCACCAAGGAACGATTTCTGATACTAGGAAAGGTGATATTGGCTTGGTGTAACGCGGATAATCAAATTGTTGCGAGCCAAACTTTGTGAGACGATGTTGCGTTGCAGAGGCAGTGTGTGGACGGTCATTGCCACGATTCCTACGTCGCTTACTTTGGATCGGACTAAGCAAAAACGCGTATCCATCTGCTCACTGCTTCTCCACTACAAAAATCGAAAATCTGACGATGAATTTTAATCGTTTTAATGCCTTTCGCATCAAGAACCGAATCAAATAGGTACCTAGTTTCATACCCGGCGGGCGTCTTGAATTTCTTCGACATTATAAACACGTCAAACGAAGCTTACCCGGTGCACAGTTGTTTACAGATGGCGTTGTCGGTTTGCCAACGAATCAACAAACTGGTCGCGCATGCGCAACATCGTGACTGCATCGATACCGCGGTAATATTTTAAAAAACGGAACTTACTTGACTCGTAAGTTAACAACGAATCTTCTGATATTTAATCATTTAATTTTTACTATTTTAAAATACGACGATCGTGCGACTGTTGTAACGCAAAGAACAAGTAAGAAAAAGAAAAAAAAGAAGGAGAAGGAGAAGGAGAAGGAGAAGGAGAAGGAGAAGGAGAAGGAGAAGGAGAAGGAGAAGGAGAAGGAGAAGAAGGAGGAGGAGGAGAAGAAGAAGAAGAAGAAGAAGAAGAAGAAGAAGAAGAAGAAGAAGAAGAAGAAGAAGAAGAAGAAGAAGAAGAAGAAGAAGAAGAAGAAGAAGAAGAAGAAGGGGGAGGATGAGTAAAAGTCAGTTGTGACTATAAAATATCTTACTATCGAAGACCCAGTGTTCTGTATTTGTACCCCAACCTCAATAAACTAAATCAAGGATCAAGAATAGGAAAATAGGAGTAAAGTGTAAATGATTTTAGACAGCGAGAAACAAGAGACACGCTAAGTACGGCGGAGAGGAAAGTTTAGCAAGATTGTTAGTCCGTAATGGAGTGTGTACTTCACTTTCGCTATGCTTCGCTGATAATGAGCTTCATTTTGAGCAGAATTAACGTCACTTTCAGCGTGGAACAACTTGTCACTCGTCTTGTCTGTGTTATATGCTGTTACGCTGATAACGATTATCACCTTTCAAATAACTCGTTTCATCCAGCTAGTCTCGTTACAATCGAGCAGGCGAACACATTAGCTTAAGGATACTGTTGTTTAGCGGAAATAGTCTTATAATTCCGTTCTCCCATTTATGTGCGAGAGCATGTATACAGTCTCGCGTACTGCTAGCCAGACGTGTCAGTGACACCATTTTCATCTTGGTAGAACTTTTTTCCCATTCCCTCGTAGGCCTAAATGTCCTCTTTCCACGGCATCCTGGGTCCAACTCTTTCATTTACTCTATGTAGAAGCCTAATTAACACCTGAGCCTAACGATTATGAGGTATCTTCCTACGTGGCGATACCAGGCCGTATCAGGCGCTGCAAACTTACACTGCCTAATATTGCTCTGTCTCCTGATGTGTTCCATCTCAACTGCTTGCAGCTATTTTATGACTGATAGTGGAAACAGCAAAAATTAATGAATCTTCACCGCAGGACTGAGTAACAAAGCTACGACTTTCAAACCTTCGCATATTTGCCACATGTGTGCCACATAGGCTACTTTACACTGTCGAGAATTCTTTTCATAAGTTTATACGATTCTCTTAAACCTACAGAATGTTTATCATAAACGGAAGCTTCTTTGCTTACATTACTGTGTAGCAGGATGGCCGTCGACGCCCTCCAAACTGGGTTTTGAGAAACTTAAAATGCACTTCATTTGGAAAAAAGTTCCTCATTCCCTGAGTTGGAGTATAACCCGTTCAAACTTTACATAGTCTACGACTATTGTTTTCAGGGTCTTCTGCGATTCCCCCTACCAGCTGGTATATATTTGTGCTTTTTTATTCTATCAATAACGACGGTACCTTGAGGTCTTTCTTTGTATCGTCATTTCGAAGATAGCCCCTCTAACAGCTTTTAAATTTAATTTCAGAGGCCTGTATTTTAGAAATATCTTCTTACAACAGAGTTCATGCTTCACTACCACAGATTAAGATTGAAGTTGGTACTGCCATCTAACTTTTGTGGTGTTCCACAAGTATAACTGAATTTATTTCATTTTCTTTCGAAAACTTGGTCTTCGTGAGATATCACAGCCCAAATAATTAAAACGTGATTATTAGAGATTTTAAAATTTTATTTCTAGAAGACTGTATTCGATATGGTCTTCTTCTTTAACTTCCTTATCAGGACTCTGTCCTGTTCTATAACAACGATCCTACATGCTGTCACTCCACCTCTTCCTTGGCCGACCAATGCTCCTCTCCGTGTTTGGTTGGCTATCTCTTGTCATTTTCACTAGCCGTGTGTCATTCATTATTGACATGGGCACATTCCATGTCCCTCTTCTTTCCGCAATCCAAGAATTAATATCTGTACATTACACGTTTATCTTATACTATATTGTTTGGCAAACTATCGTTCATTGTCTTTCCTAGGAGCCTCCATAATATAGTAATTTCTATAGTTTGTCGTTTTCTTTGAGTTGTTTCTGTATCTGGCTTGGTTTCTGATGCATAGAATATTGCTGAACGTATTGTGCTTTTCTAAACCCTAGTTTTTGCTTCTTATGTGTGGTATTTATTATTTCATATAAGCTGATTCAGCCATTCAGACAATTCTTCTTGCTTTCTTCAATTGATGTTTTATTTTTCCATCTTCCCTATTGTCATTTGTAAGCCTTGTTCCTAAGTAGTCTATATGCACTACTTGTTCTATTATTCTGTTATTTATCACAAGCTTACACTTTAATGGGTCATGTGAAATTGTAATTGGTTTTGTTTTCTCTTCCGCTATCTTCATGTTATATTTCTGGCATGCTTTGTGAAAATTAAATTTATTCAATTCATGTATTGGATATAAAATTAAAAATTTGTAATCCATTTCCACTTTTTGATAGAAAACGAAAAGTTGTTTTTATGAATTGTGCCACAGTGATTCACGATAGGATCGAGCCAGCCAAAAGCAAGTTATACAGCACAGTCTCGCGTTCCGCGTTCACGGATATATACGCCTCCATAAAATACGTTTCCATATGCTGACCTTGTAATTAGCAGCTATCTGCCGAGTCACTAATGGAATCTTTTCCCATAATTTCACGGACAGCGGAGGTAATTATATAACCTTGCATGACTGACAACTGGTTTATACAAATAACAGTTTTAAACATCTGCTTACGTTCAATTAACTAAAAGTTAACAAATGAGTTAAAGATGCTAATAATGAGTTAAATGTTAATTTTTATTAAAATTTTAACAAATGAATTGAACGTGATGATCCCATCAGTATTTCTGCATTGCGGTAAACTATTAATTTATTTTTAAGTTTTGGGATTCCGTGCTCTCAGTAGATAATGAATTAGTACTGTACTTCGTAGACCGGTGCGTATGTCGCTTGGACTACTAGTCTCAAACGTGTCGGATTCGGTTCCCGGGCGCATCGCAACATCAATTAGCGACAACCTTTGGAGATTCCTAATTATCTGAAATACTCTACCGGAGATAACATGCTGGAGTATTAATGGGTACAACACATATTCGGTGTTACAAACAATAACCACTACTGAACTTAAACTATCTGCCAGGCTGTTTGGCCGTGGTCCAGGGTTTCCATTAAACCCAAACGTTTAAGCAGCACCACTGGCTGCCATCTTCTGTGGAAGTATCGAGTCTACCTAACGCGGGCTGTCGTAAGTCAGGCTCACAGTACTGTGGTGAAGGCTAAATATGTCCCGCGATGCTACTTGTACTTATAAATTCATCAAGTCCCACGTACACGTAAAAAATTGCACCAGAAGAAAGAAGGTGCGTGTGAGGCTCGCATCGCACTCTGCCATAAGGTACTTAAAGAAATGCTTTGGCCCCACCCATTCATTGTGATCACAGCATACTTCTGACTCAAGACGGACTCCATTTGATGGCAAGTGAAGTACCCACTCACCGCCGACAACAGCTTCCTCTCATCGAATAGTAACCACTATTATTATCATTATTAACATTTTTAATATTGTTATTATCATGATGATGATGGTGATTATTAATATCATCATCAACAACAACAACATTATTATTGGCATTAATATTTTCTGTGATTTTTGCACTACTATGAACTACGTGAAACAACGTCTTCATGATTTTCTTTCTTTACTCGATTTTCTGTTCTAGTATTCTTTCATCCTTTGACTACGTTCTCATGTCGTTTTTTCTGTCCAGATAGTTTTCATTTCTATGACTCTTTATCCTGAAAACCTCTAACTGTTTTGTGTTTTGGGATTTTTATCGACATGTTCGAATATTTTTGTCAGTTTTTCTGGTTTCATCGGGAAGTACCCATATATATAATTTTTTTGACGGAGTTCTGGAAAAAGTCATCATTATCATCATCATATCATATTAAACCAAGGATGGTTTGTTCCGGTCTCAAATAGGTAAAGATTTAAGCTGGTCACTCCAGCGCTTCCTCGGACTTCCCACCTTCGGCTTATAGGCGGCAGTCATCCATTCGGCAAAGATGTTCCCACCAATTTAGCCGATACTGGGCGATTCTGTCGAGTATACTCATAATATTCAGTTCCTGCCGCATACCTGTGTTTCTTCTATGATCTTGGAGAGTATACCCTGCCACGTGCCTGAGATATCTCATTTCAGCCGCTTGAATGCGACTGGCCTGGCCTTTCATTAAAGCCCAATTCTCAGACCCATAAAGAAGTGTGGAAAGATACCATCTATAACAATTTTTGCCAGTACGGAGTCAGTTCCACGAACTGGTCTTAAGTGTGGATAAGTGTGGATATTTGCAATCCAGAGTCTCTGCAGATTCGATTTAACAAATGAATATCCATCTGTAATCTGTTTTCAAAGTCCGACAGAATACCCTGATCGTCCGCAAACAACAAAATGTCAATTGTAGAGTGACCAGTCATAAAATGTTCCGGAAGAAGCATCTGCCAGTCTTGTGTGACATCGTCAATATATAAATTAAAAAGAGGAGGTGCTAACGGACACCCTTGCCGTACTCCACAATTGATCAGGCCAACTCTAGGAGCTGTTCTCGGTTTTCCTGCTTCTATTATGATTTTTTATTCTCTACATAAAGACTGTGTATTGCTCTAATTAGATGTTGTGGGATCTCTTTCCTTGCCATTACTGCCCATAGTTTGTTCCGATTCACTCTGTCAAACGCTTCCTCGAAATCGATGAAAGCTATGTATGTGGGCAGCTGATATTCTAGACGCTTTTCAGTGAGCTGGGCTATTGTGAATATATACTATTGGTGTAAATATACAGTGTATACAGTATTCTGGAGAAAGTTGTATAGAAATATAGGGCAAGATAAAATACATAACCGTATTGTAAAAGAAGGGGTACAAAGTCGTTTACAAACGACTGTGCTGGGACGGATATTTAGGCCTAAGTTGAATGTAATAAGCTAAATCAAATTGTTTCGGAACATAACTTGGAGATCTGCGCCGACAAAAGCAATGCTATAGCTTTCCATTGTGGCTCTCAAATACAAACAATGATTGCAATCGATGGCAGCCTAATTGAGCAACGTTATCTGTGATGTAACGTTAGCTATGGCTGTATTTCTACAACAAGCTTCATAAATATCATGCCGTGGCAGCACAATAGTAAACATGTGAGGAGGAAAATTTGTGCCTTCATAGAAGATACACAGATATACGGCAGGAACTGAATATGATGAGTATACTCGACAGGGTTGCCCAGTATCGGCTGAATTGGTAGAAACATCTTTGCCGAATAGATGACTGCCGCATCCCCAAACAACTATGGAACTATACGCCGAGGGGACGGAGAGGTGTGGAACGTCAGAGGGAGTACTGGAGTGACCAGCTCTAATCTTTCCCTGTTTGAGACTGGAACAAACCATCCTTGGTTTAATCCGTGAAGATGATGATAATGATGAAATCTGTCCCACAAAAGAAACGCATTTGAACATTTATGACACGGCTGTTTCACCGTCACTGTCTGGGACCCAATCTCGGGTATTAACTAAGAAAGACGTCATTTGAATGCAAGACACGGAAATGAAATTCCTTCGATGTGTGAAAGGGTGTACGAGATTGGATAGGATGAGGAATTAGAGATTAGAAATGATAAGTTTTGTATAAGGGAAATTAAATTATCACAGGTGAAAGAGGAGAATATAACAAAATGGGGAGTGGAGAACACCAAATACCCAAAATGGTCTAACACTATAAACAAAGGAGAAAGAAAGATATTTGTCGACAGAAGTGTTGTGACCAAAGAACCTGGAACAAGCAACTAGGCTATAGTCTACGGAAGGAATAAAAAAATAAGAAGAGGGAGAAGAAGCATAAAAAGGAGAAGAAGAAAAGCGAGAAGAAGAACAACTAGAGTAATAATAATAATAATAAGAAGAAGAAGAAGAACAACAACAACAACAACAACAACAACACCGAGAACGAGAACGAGAACGAGACGAAAGCAAGAGCAAGAGCAACAACAAGAGCAAGAACAAGAACGAGAACAAGAAGAAGATAGGTATCTGTTCGAATTTTGGATTAGACAAGAACAAGAACGAGAATAAGAACAAGAAAAAGATAGGTATCGATTCGAATTTTGGATTAGACACAGTAACGTAATAATTATCATAGTAATGCCTAATTCAATGATCGTTTTGATTCATCTGTCACAGAAAATTATTATTTTTTTTATTTTTCTTATTATAAAACTAACATTGTATTATTCTAATGTGTTACTATGCCACTTAATACTATGCCGCGAAGTTACAATAAACGAGCGCACTCCTTCACCAAACGGATTAAATTAATTTAAATAAGTCGAAGTTTTGTGATCTTGCAACGTCACTAATTTAGAGAAATCCTAATGAAATCAGAAGTACAATAATTGTCCTGTATATTAGTTTATGAATATATATATAGCAACAGTAACGAACTTTACAGTAAATACGAAACCGAAACACACTACAGTCTTATCACGGTAACCGCAGGTTTGAGTCGAAAAGACATTAACGATAAATCAAAGTTGACAGGGGGATGCAGACACATGACGTCCCAGCAGTTAATAAGGCGCGTGTGCATCAGTTTAAACACGATGAGGCATCGCAGCGTGACGCTCAGCAGTCTGCCACAGCCTTGTCCTCTATTCAACACTCAGTTATGCAACGACGAGATTATCTCCTTCTCACACAACTGCTTTTTATGTAAATTGTTTTATATAATTTATTCATAAGATGCTACCGCGCCGCTCGGCTCAAGGCGATCGACACGGCTTTAATCTCACTTCTTCGAATTATGTGTATTTAATATACTTTTTTATTAAGGTTCGCCGGTTTCTCTAACGCTGTTCGAGCCGTCCAGATTGTCTTGACAGCATTATTGTCTATACAATATTCGCTAGCCTTACTTCACTCGTGGTGAACTCAATTTTCGAAGTAATTTCTACTTAATCAAAAGTTTTTGTTACTTTTTGCAACTTATTCAACCAAGTATTACATTATAATCTGTGAGTTTTTGAGGGTTAACACCTCAGAGAGGTGTAAATTAAAAATAAATGTTTAAAATTTAAAAAAGTATCAATATCATGGTAAAAATGTAGTCATAATGGTGGAAAATCAATAATTAATTATTGATTAATTAATTTTACTGTTGGTTAATTAGTTATATGATGACGAATCTCACGTAGTATCGTAAACAATTACGATATCTTTAATTAATGTAAGAAATAGCTTTCTTGCAGAATACTTCGTGTTAACATTCCTAGTTACCTGATGATTAAAGCACTGTATTGTTTTTATCGTAGTTTATGAGGTTATGTTCTCTTAGCGAGTAGGGAAGAGGTAGTCATCGATAATGTATTCGGCCCGCAATGTATCCAATTCGGTTTACGATATTTGTAGTGCAGTAATTTATGCCGTAGTAACTTACAATATTCTAAATAACAGGTTAATCTTGTACAACATCTTGTACGGGTGTAGAGTTACAAAGGAACAACAAAAGAAGGAGCGACATACCGCCCTACTTACACAGTCGGTAAATGAAAATTAAACATCAGGATACGAACACGATTTCCATTTCCGAAAACCAAAGAAATCCTTAAATCAAAGTACTCATGATACTGATTACTTCTACTAATTTATTTGCTACTGCGTTAGTGTGATTATTTAATTGTTTCTTTCAATGCATATTCAACATGTATACATCGATTTTATTTATGCCATGATTTGCTTTAAATATTGGCATTGAAACATGTACTGTCACGGTATTGATTTCAACGAAAATAATACTTCCACTAAACCCGTGCACTGTTCAGCAGCGAGATTAATAACTAGCAAAAAACCTTTTACCCACTAATTGGATCCGTTTCGTTTATCAAACACTATGAGTTGGATATGTGAGTTATGTTTTTATCCTCCATATTTCTATATTTGTTTTTGTAATTACATTCCGTAACGACAAAACGTAATCTTCAACAATTACGTTTTCAACGTAAACAACGTTAGAAATATCTGTCACTTTACAGGTTATCTTAGTAAGGTTATTGAAACACAATAAACGTGAAAACGTGTTGGTCATCAGTTCCGCGAATAGTTTTACGGCGATTTGTGGGCGACGTAATCAATTTGGCAAGCGGATTCAATAAAGACGGAGCGTCAAAATGTTATGTTTGAGACGACAAAGTGTTGGATATTGTTACGTAATACGGAAAGTTCTACAAGTATCTCGGCTATCCCAGAAGAGCCCAGCTGTAATGTGTGTGCGCGTACATATTGCTGCTACTTTGAGATGAAAGACAATTACGTGACACTTATCGTGCGTCAATAATCGAGGCTATTCCAGACCGTACCTTTCGGCGCATCGTGTTCAAGGCCAGACAGTTTGCACGGTTTCTAGTGGATTCTACAGCGCCTGTAATATTCAGTTTGCTCGACACGTCATCCAAAGTGACCGAATATTGTGGTATTTCAGCGGGGTATAAATATAAGCATCCAGCAAAGGACAGTCAAGTTTACTTCAGGCGATTTACTGAGTGCGTTTCAAGTGGCTATTAGTGAAACACGATTATTGTGCGGTACTCTATTGGTTGACATTATTATTGCGTGTGAACAAATTTAATTTGAATTATTGTACGAGTATAATCGTTTTGAATAACTTGTTAATTACAACCTGTTAACTGTGATAATTAAAGCTCGATATTAGCGACTTCATTGGTGTCAGTACTTTGCTTTCCACTGTACCATACGACGATCAGGGAGACCGTCGCAACAATATCGTAGAAATTTTATATAATAATGTTTGACATCCTTTGTGTTTGGTGATACTAAGTGCTTTTATTTGTATATTATGCTAATTAGATGTCCGTGTAACATATTATATAAAATAATAGATGTGTTATTACAAAGTGGTAACAGTGTTGGTTCACTGGGACAAAAGACATATTTTGTACTATAAAAGCGTGATTACAAAATGGGTAATAACTGTGTAGTAAGATAATAAAATTATAATTAGCTGTGTAGTAAATTATTTAAAAATGACGTATCGCTTTAAGTTGTCACGTGTCAGTACTGACTACAAGAAACATGTGGAATTTCTTCTGCTAAAATTCTCTTTGTCATGTTCCATAATCTGGAAAATTGTAAATAAAAATTGTCTTCTTCTCCTCTACAAGGATTAGGTTATATAAACCTGTTCCGGCACCGATCTCATCTTCGAACGACCCACGTCTCTTCTACCAATGCCTTTATAGTTCCGTGCCGCTTTCGACAATCGATCCTCTGTCATCCTTTGCAGATGATCTCACCATTGTCTTCTGCAAAATTGAAATAATTTCATTTATGTACTTTACTTCGAGTTCTGCTCTGATATCTTCATTCCTTATTCTATCTTGCAATGTGTAGTTTAAGGTATTTTGAAGAAACTGCATTTCAGCACTCTGAATCTTGCCGTTTTCCTTTTTTGTCATGACCCACGCCTCACTCGCATAAATCAACGTGGGTATTGCAATTGTCTTATACAATTTAATCCTTGTGTTGTGTCTTGTTTTATTGCTAAGTTTTCTATGAATCGTACCACAAGTATTCCTAAATTTATTTATCTTCTCTCTTACACCATATTCAGATTCATAGCTTACTGCACAGCCAAGATATTCGAAACGGCTCACTTGTTCTAAAGTGCTGTTGTTTATAACTATCTCAGTCCTCACTGGATGACTTTTAAAGGCCATGATTTTGGTTTTTTTTTACTGAAATTGTCAGTGAGTACTCTCTTGCCACTTCCTGTAATTGAAATACAGATATTTGTAAATCATTCTAATTTTCTTGAATAAGAACTATGTCATCCGCATATAGCAGGGAACCCATAAAATTTATTTGTTAAGCTGTACTCCCGAAGTCACCCTGGATATAACAAAATAATTTATCTTAAGGTATCTTACATTGCTTTGGTTGTTTTCAGTCGCTGATTTTCGGGTATAACGCGGTGAAAATTTGAGACAGTTCTGTTGCATTTATTTTTTTTAAGTAAATACATGCTTAAGGCCAATAGAATGTGAAGACAGAGACAAAATGTGTACTTTTGTTTTAATGACTAGGAATTTTGCTCTACCGTCAGTATACATACACCAATTCCTAAAATTTATAAAACAAAACTTGCATTAAATGGATTTAATGATAACCACGAAATCTGCAACACCAGACATTAAGTATTTTTAAATTTTCCAAGTGATATATATCAACTTTTCAAAGAGAACTTAATTATATGAGTAGAACAATATGCAATTTTTAAAGATTGAGGAGGTGTACAAATCTTTAATATTTTGTTTTTTGAGAGTTACGGCATTTTCATTAGAAGACAGTTTATATGTTTCAAATAAGACCCTCGATTACTTTTTGTTAATAAATTAGATGAGTTTTAATCGTTTACTTGATCAGTTGTTTACTTGGCGATACAAATGTATTTATATAAAAGGCTGAAGGTGAATATATATCCCCTATCTCTATTTTATTGTAGTCTATTCTGGTGTTTAACAAACTAGTCTACTATTCAATAATGTAACGGTTTACGCAATCTTCATAACAATACTTTGGTTTAGGGCCTCACAATTTCATTCAATTATCCAGTCGTTGTAACAAACCGACCGTAGAGATATAGCATGAGACAAAACAAATCCAATTATGGGAACGTTGTGTGGCAGTTGGCAATTAAGAAGCGTCGAAATGGGTTGAAAACGAAACCCTTAAACAAGACGAGATACGTTCTCGTCGGGCAAGTGCCCGGGGAGGACGTCTGTCTAGACGTCGGCGTCTTCATAAATGATTAAAGAAAGGACGTGACTCAAGTAAATAAAATGTAAGTGCAAGAGAGAGAGAGAGAGAGAGAGAGAGAGAGAGAGAGAGAGAGTGAGAGAGAGAGAGAGAGAGTGAGAGAGAGATGAGTGTGCCCCGACCTTCGCTACACTACCGCGCTCTTGTAAAATTTACAGAAAACTACACAGGTTAACTGTCTTTGTGCGGAATCCGCTAGTTACGTATTCCGCTGACTGTCGATTGAAATGCATCGGAAAGCCACGGGCTTTTTGATATCAGTATGACACCAGTGGTTCATTGATTTCATGTTGTCAGTGGATAGGTGGGGAAGGAAACAAGAGAAATACCCCCCCCCCCAAAGTTAGACATTTCCCATCTTGAGGAAATTACAAATATACGAGGTGTTGTAAACAAGACGGCACTATTTGTCTATCACTTCAACTTAACACGTAGAGCTAGCTGCTCGCATTGAGTTTTGATAACAAACTGCCGTTTATTACTTCCATGTTCCATAAGGAAATGCAAGTATGGTGATGGCGAAAGAAATCATGTTCGAGATAAGGGCTCATTCTAATTGTACTACCATGTAAACATGAAAAAAGTCATTTTTCGAAAAGTGTGTGTATGAGTCTGTGTGCCTGTGCCTAGAATGTTTTATATGGTGAACGATAACTGCCGAAAATTCAAATATAATCAAATATTTTTTTTGTATACATCTCTAGTTTGTAGAGGACGCAAGGCCTGTTGATTTTGGTGAAGATCAGTTAAGGGGAAGGGGTAGTTTACCTGCAACGTTTTATGTTTTAACAAGAGTAATTTTTTTATGACGAACGACAACTGCTGTAAATTCAAACAGAATCAAATAATGTTTTGCATATTTGCCTGAATTGTAGGGGACTCAAGGTCTATTGATTTTGGTGAACATCGGGGAAGGGGTAGTTTACCTGCAACGTTTTATGTTTTAACAAGTGTAAAGTACTTGATGTTGATAAATAAAGTATCCTGAGAAAAAGGTCATAATAATCCACTGTATAAAGGTAGATGAACTATCTATAAACGAGGGTAGTTGAAGGAGGTGGGGGTAATTTTCTATAATTAAAAATGATAGTTGAAGGGGGAGGAGATATTTTTTTGTGTGTAGTATCGGCAACAAAGAAGTTGTTTGTTGTTAAAATCCCTTCCCGGGTTGTTTGGCCGTGGTCCAATGTTTTTTTTTGCAAAACCAGACGTTTCGGCAGTGCTACCGACTGCCATCATCAGTGAAAATCGAGAAATCGAGTGCGCTAACATTAGGTGGTACACGTTAGTGACCACAATACTGAAGTTAAGGCTGAAGCAAGAACTAGAAAGAAGTAGTTCTATGGAAATATTTCATTTCGAAAATGGTTTTAAATAGAAAGCTTAGAACATGGAAGTCATGTATAGTTTTCTCCATACCGATATTTCTGTTTGGCTATAAGCATATTTCTTCGGACTACACAAGCTGCAGTGGGCCCGTGCACACACCGTCCGACGGATTTATAACTAAGTAAGAACAAATATTTTAGCACATCTTGTGTTTCTACAAAATTTTGGTGCTAACTTGGTAAAATCTTTACAGAGAAACCTCCAATTCATTCCAAAGCTGACCGATTTCAAAACGTGTCGCTTTCTGATCGTCAGTAAACACACGCAAGACGAGTTTCTCAGCCATACGATCCATTTACGTGTTTCTATCAAAATTTAGTTTTACGATCATATATTGATGCCCATTTTTCCCGGAAGTATCGGAAGTTAAATAACGATTCACAGTTACCATATCACCAGCCCTCTTGTCATGATCCGCGACATCGGTTTGATCTGCATCTACCGATGTTTTGCCCGCTTTAAAAATGCTTAAAATAATCGTTTGCATCAAGCAGCCCCCCCCCCCATACGCTTAGATGAGCAACCAGAATGTGTCTGTAAAGTTTTAACCCAGTTTTGCCGCAGAGAGCATACGCACACATTGTTCTTCCAGGGCTTTCTTAGTCACTTTGTCCTAATCCTGGGCATATCCTCACTCAGTCTGATATAGTTGAGAGACTAGTGCTTTTAGGAACAGAATAAATGGCAACATGTTATCAAAATCTCTCGCTAGGTTGCGTTGATAGTAGCGCTGTTGCGCTGTTAAGCTTAGTTTGTAAAATATTTAAAATTTTTATACCTGGCTATTTAATAATGCCAGAAACTGTATTTTAAATTATAGATAAAATAAAACAGATCTTCATTTAGCGGACTTTCTATACTACGATTGAAATTGAATAGAGTGCAAGAGTAGTACACGTGCACGAGCACGTGGCCTACAAGTACACGAACATTAAAATTGCGGCAGAATTCCTGCTAGCAGATATTGGTCGAACAGAGAGGGTTTGAAAATTTATGTAACTAGGGGAAATAATTCAAGAGAATGGCTTAGAAAAGTTTGCTATAGAAGAAAGGATTCATAAGATGGAATGGGCATATGGTATAATTAAAGATATTTGCAATAAAAAGTGAATATCTAAAAATGCGAAAATAAGACATTACAGTAGAGTAGTGATGCCAGAATGCCTATAAGCAAGTGGTCTAGCATTGAGTTATAATTTAGACAAACTAGAAATATTGGACAGACGGATTATTAGAAAAATATTAAGCCCACGAAAAACTTCAGAAGGTTGGAAATTAAGAAGTAATGATGAAATATATCAAAGTATAGAAAACATAACAGAAACAATGAGAAAAAAAGGTTAACAAAACAGATCTTCAAATATCTGTGAGGTAAGAAGTCAACATCAAGTTGGATTAAAGAAGTCAAAAAGGATTTAGAAAAAAAAAATATCATAAACGCAGAAGAAGCAATTGAAAGAGAAGTTTTTTGGGCAAAAGTGTTAAAAATTTAAGGAGTCCAAGGTAGGAGAAGGATAACGTAGGTTCAAAGTGGACTGAAGACAGGAAGAAGAGACATAGTGAAAAGATGAAAGGATATTGGAGACAAACAAAAGAACAAGGAATAAAGAATTGAAAATGGCATGTGGCTCTCAGATGGCCGATACAAACAGAAAGAAAACAATAAATTATAAAAAACACGTACATTTAATTAAATTTATAAAAACAGTGTACGATACAATATCGGTAACAATAAGCATTGAGCACAGGAGAACAAGGAGTGTTTCCACAAACCGACAAGTGTGTAGTTTACCGCCAACATTACTAAATATCTACTCCTGCGTTGGTGATATTGTCCAAAAGGCTAAGAATGCAGTCAGCCCTCGAAATAAATTTGGAAGGACACTTATTTCTTCAATGATAATAATTTAACAATCATATATGCTCATTTTTTGTATTTATATTTTTTATATTTGAATAATAATAAAAAATTTTACAAGAATATATATATATATATATGTATATATACACATACACACACACATATGTGTGTCTTAAAATGAATGCAACGACGTTGTGAATAAGTTGCATAAGTTTAACCTTATGTGCGGGATCATTAGGCGAACCCTTAAGTCAGCAAGTAAAGGAACACGCCTAAAATTCTACAAGGTGATGGCTCATCCCACACTTCTTTATGGGTCTGAGAATTGGACTTTAACGAAAGGCCAGGCCAGTCGCATCCAAGCGGCTGAAATGGGATTTCTCAGGCACTCGGCAGGGTACTCTCCATGATCATAGAATAAGAAACACAGATATACGGCAGAAAGTGCAAGTATTATGAGTATACTCTTCAGGATCCCCAGTATCGGCTGAATTGGTGGGAACATCTTTGCCGAATGGATGACTGCCGCATCCCCATAACAACTCTGGAACTATAAGCCGAGGGGACGGAGAGGCGTGGGACGTCCGAGGAAGCGCTGGAGTGACCAGCTTTAATATTTGCCTGTTTGAGACCGGAACAAACCATCCTTGGTTTAATCCGTGCAGATGATGATGATGATGATGATGATATTTTTCATTATTTTGTAAATTTACATATGTTTCAACAGTAATTCAACTATCGTCATATTTTATTAAAATATTAAAAAATTAACAATCGTACAGACAAATGAGAGAGATATGCAGTTACCGCTGAATGGACTGAACCAATCTGCAAAATATCTTGACATAATTATATCATCCTTTAAGACGAAACTGGTTGTTGTTTTAGGAGAAAAACTTAAATTTATAAAATATATTAGGTAGGCCTATAGTCTAACGGATGTTTGTAAGCTGTAACATAAAGTAAAGCCTGGGGAATAATTTAAACTTAAATGAGGAAAAATTTAAGATAAAAACTTTTATCCGTAACTCTTTGTTAAAAAATATACTTTCTTCATACAAAAACAGACAGTATATATACTAAATACCAAAATTATTTGCAACGTACTTTACTCAGCTATGTTGTGTACTCTCTTTATATTTCTGTAGGGCACATTTTTACAGATTTAGGTCATACTTCGGTATTTAGTACTTTTAGTGCAAAAAAGTTCGCGTGTTTTAAAGTTTTTTAGGTCATATAAATTCAAACCTTATTATTATGCATTTGATTTTATGTAACGTCTGCAATCGATCCGCGTCTAGTCTAGTTTTCATGAACTCACTTTAACGTTTAATTTCCACGGTCAGTTTGCCTGGATATTGTTTGCCGCGCTTTCGAGTGGTCGCGAGTGGTTCTAATTAAAACGCGTATCGATTGCCCGAATAAAGGGCGGAGCGGCGTTTACTTTTTCCCGTCAAATATTGACAGTGCCCTCAGCGGTGACGACGACCACCGCTCACTCACGCCGACCCCCGTCCGTGCCCTCCGCCCTCCACAACACGTTTACCCCCCCCCCCCCGATAATTGATAATTAAAAGCGGAACCCTGACACACGCACTGTTAATGTTACTCCGGTAATGGTGTGTTAGCGAACGGTTCCTGTGAAGACACACGGCAGTACGTTAAACATTTCAGTGGGACTTCCACATGACCAGTTAATAACTTCAAGTAGCACGAGCACTAGACAGGCTGTCAGGTCTTGTTTTCATTGCGGTAAAACCACACGTTTCGGCGTCATCATCGGTGGTTATCTTCAGTGGGAAAAGTTTCGGGAGTTGTTCGCCAAATAACCCCAGTACCGAGGCACAAACTATGTTTCGCCCCTAAGAATGCCCTCTTCAATAAATTCCCATAGTAAGCACGATGTAAGCTAGTAGGCATCGTGGTGGCTATGAGAATTTATTTAAGTGGGCCTTCCGACGGCCGAAACAAAGTTCGAAGATCGGTACCGTGCTTATTTCGGCGAACAACTCCCAAAACGTTTTTCTGCTGAAGATGGCGTCCGATTGTGTCACCGAAACGTATGATATTGCCGGCATGAGAGCAGGGCCTAACCGTGCGCCGCTCGTTCTAATAACATTGACGCCGGTGGCCGGGAAGGGCTTGGGGCTGTATTTTTCATTATCTATAATTATGGTTATGGATGTTATTCGTAGAACGCATGTATTTATCAGGTGTAAGTATAAAGTTATGCTTAATCTGTATATTTACGTGCTTAAGTTGTTGTTATTGTGTACTGGATTACTGGAAATTTCCCCTTCACCAACGTTTCAATGGTTGTATCGTTGACGTCACTCAGTCTTACCATTTAGGTATACCATTTAAATGTGTTCTGATGACGTGTCTTCCCATTCCGGTTTATACCCTTGAACTTTCTCTTCTACTGGTTCCACAATCAATGTACTCCTTATGGCTGCATTTCTCGTCCTATCCCCTTTCTTATATTCTTCAGTTCTTCGAAGGAATTTCACCTCCAAAAGTTTGGTTTTCTAGATGTCTCCACGTTTCATTTCCCGTACAGGGTGAGTACCTATAACCATTAATATAATTAGTTATCTAACTGTAGAACAGGTGACTCATTTTAACTATCTGAGAAATTATATTGGCTGTGAGAAGAATTATGATACTGATGTTAAGTTTGGCAAGTTCCAGACGACCTGTGGGACAATCAACCGTATTTTTAGAAACAAGGTACGGCGAGATACAAAATTAAAGTTTTACAAAGTTATGGAAGTCCATGCATTGTCTTGTGAATTATGCACAACAACCAAAAAACAAGAAATTAACATACAGGCCTCGGAAGTGGCGTTCTAAAGAGAACTTAAAAGGCGTTCTAAAACTTGACCGAATTCTAAGAGAAGAATTACAATTTTGCAACTTGAATCAAAGACTAAAAGATTATAAACAAGAGTGGAAAGAACACTTAGAAAGAATGTTAGATTCAAGACTGGGCAAAAAGTCTTGAAATATAGTTCTGTAGGACACAGGTCTGTCGGTAGACTCAGGAAGAGATGGCTGGAGGATATTCAAAGACGGAACAGGCAGCACCTTCCCAATGCCGAGAGAGAAGATTATGCTGATGATGATGATTATGATGAGGGACAATCAAAAGTATTATATAAGGGGCTTACGTCTCTAATCTGGCTTAATTTGTATAGGCCTATGTCTTTTCTAGTATTTCACATACCTCTTGATATTTATTAATCACGTTGACAAGTCCCATGTTGATACTCATTTGTGAAATCGGAGCCAATATACGTAAAGTGGGAGCCTTGCTTTAGGGACTTACCTCTTAGAATTATTTTTGTTCGGAATTCCTCTTTTCCACAGTAAGCTATTATCTTTGTCGTCTTGGGTGATATCCTTACATCATACTCTGTTGCTGCTTTTTGTGGAAGATTAACCTGTCGCTAAAATAAACTAATAAGTATATGATATTGAAACTACGTGGCGCGGAATCTAAAGAGATTCAAGCCACAGACTCACAGGCTAAATACAACGTGAAAGAATATGATAAACCATAAAAACCTTTAGTTTTTATAACTAAAACGGTCAACGGTCTCAAAGGCGGATGAGACATCTCAGTTCATAACGACAGAGAGAGCGAAATAACCTGGTGGTGTAAACCACGAAAAACAATCATTTCGCACTAACAATCCGATCTTATCTCGGAATTTAATAAAACTGTTACTTTTGCACTCTATACAATTCCAATTGCAGTACCTATGGAAAGTCCGCTAAATGAAGGCACTACCCCAGGTGGTAACTTGAAATGAAAAAACAAGGAATAAAAAATTGAAATTGGCATGTGGTCCTCAAAGGGCTGATACAAAAAAACCTTTAGATTTTTAACTCTACCATAAAGCATTAAACAAAGGGCCTCTATCGGTAGATAGGCGCTTCACACGTGGTGTATTATTTTTGCCACACAATTTTACTTGTTGTCCGTTAGGGCGGTAGATTGCAAATAAATAAACAATAAAACACGTAATAACTGATAGGCAACATTCATGTTTGCACACGATACTGCAATTTACAGTTTTCGATAACGCAGTAAAAAATAACACAAGTCCAATTATTGAACACATGAGACTGGGATATCGGAATTGGATTTTTGTTGCGGATAACGAACGCGGTATTGGTTGCAGAGTTGTTGCGAACACTAAATACAAATCAGAGCTCGGCTGTCGATAACACTCTCGGTACAAATATCGTGTAACGGTTTACAAAAAAAAAAAATCATTATCTGCGTTCTGATTATTGGAGGGCCCAATCTTAATATTGTGTTTCCCTTACGGAGACAGCTTGGTCAGCTCCGTCTCATTCATTCTTCTTCTTCTTCTTCTTCTATGGCGTCACATTTCCGAGTCGAACCCCAGCCTCTATAATCATCCTCCTTCATGTTTCCCTGTCCCTGGCGATCGATGTCCATCGTTTTATTTTAAGTAAAGTATCAGCATCTTTCGCCACTGCGACAATCCAGCGATGCTTGGGTCTTCCGACAGGCCTTCTACCCTTGATTTGACTAAACAGTACCTTCGTAGGTATGCGGTTGCTTTCCGTCCTAATGTGTCCTCCCCGTTGCAATCTATGCAGTAGGATGGTGGTGGCCAGATCATTGTCTTTATATAGCTTGTATACTTCCTCATTGTGACGCATTCTCCATATCCCATTGGCCACACTATATTTTCCTCAAAATTCTCCTTTCAAAGGTATTGACTATGTTAGTGGCGTGTTTGTTCAGAGTCCAAGTCTCACTGCCATATGTTATCACCGGTCTAATCATGACTTTATATAATGTGACCTTGGACTGATGGTGGATATTCCTTGTCTTGATTATAGTTGTCAACGAAGCATATGCTCTATGTCTCATTGATGGCTCACCTTCATTTTACACTTCCCATTTCTTGTCCTCTGTGGCTAAAAGAATAGAACTTGTTTTATTTGTTTTGTCACGCTTTCACCCTCCATTCGTAACACTTTCGTGTAAATTATAATTTCCGATGGAATCACTGATTGCATCTTGTCTTCCAAATCTGTTGCTTTCTGTTTCACTCAGAACAAATCTTAAGCCGAGTGAATTGCAGTTTCTTTCGCTTCGCGTCTCAAATACTCTACTGATGTAATGTCCTAAAGACAATCATATTTTCTATATATGTTAAGGAATGTAATTATTTCATCACACGACCACTTTAATAAGTCACTCATTGTAAATGTAGAAATAGAACACTCAGTTGACACATTACAACAACAAAACCAAAACCAAAACAAACGCCGAGACAAGCACGTGGTGAGACGGGACGCGCTCCTTTACCGAAACTGCATTGTCACACTGGGCTACTCGGCTAGTGAGTACCGTGGTCTCAAGGTCGGCTACTGACTACTTAGTGGTCTCGAAAGGGGAGTCGAGTGGTTATATCCTGATGACAAGTGGATTAGGATACATTTTTTGTTGACCTTGGTGGTGTGCAAGTGTTTGTGCGCTTTGCGCTTGTGTTTTGTGAATGTCGTGTATTTTTTCGTAGTATGTTTGATTATTTTATCTTTTGATTATATATAATGTGAAGTTTTGTTATTATTATTTTGTTGACTCCCTATCATTGGTTGATAAAGCTTTACTTATTGCTTTACATCTATTAGTATATAATTAGCCTGCAGACGGCTGCCGACTGTTTGGTTTGCCGAAACGTCACGTTTATATGATGATAAAATCCCGCCACCTAAATTAAATTAAAAGGTATACAATCCATCATAGCCATCGTTTAAAGTAGTGAATTGGCTAAAACGATTTTCGAGGTATAAATAGAAAGAAGAGAAGAAGGGGAAGAGATGGAAATTTGAAATTCTTGGATGGCATAGAGTGCGGGATTTCGTATTTAAGCCTGGACTGGTTACGTCAGTGTCTGGCGACGGGGTCACTGACTAGAATCTCCCACCTGCCGTACGGTAGAAAACCGTAGCGATGACAGTGAAACGTCACTCTTCTCTTTTTGAAGTATTATTACAGGCCTTGTAAGACGTGTAAAATGTGATTCAATTAGAGGCTGCAATTTTAATGTAAAATAAAACGCATTGGTTTTTGATAAACTCTTAATGTATTTATTTTGATATGTTGTTTATACATTGACATTACACGATAAATGATATCGGCCAAATGGCTGCCACGAGCGGCCCTGCAGACTTCCGCCCTTTTGATGAAATGTTCCATCACTTTCCGACATAACTCCTGCGGCAGTTCATGAATAACACGGCGAATCTTGTCCTTTACCTCTGGAATCGTTTTGGAATAATTGGCGTACATCTTCTGCTTCAAATAACCCCAATGAAAATAATCCAACGGCGTGAGATCACACGATCTTGGTGGCCAATGTTGGTCGCCGAAACGAGAGATGACGCAGCCGGAAAACTTTGTGTGCAACAACTGTATTGTTGCTCGCGCATTGTGGCAATTGGCAACGTTTTGTTGGAACCACATGTCTTTGGCATCAATATCATCAAATTGGTGACAAAAATAATTAGTTATCACCTCTCGATAACGTTCACCATTGACTCTTACATCACCACGGACATTTTCTAAAAAGCACGGCCCAATCATGCTGCCGACCCTCAATGCGCACCAAACGTGACTTTCTGTGGATGTATTGGTTATTCGAGAATGGCTCGTGGATTTTCAAGTCCCCAGATGCGGCAATTTTGCTTGTTTACATATCCATTCAATTGGAAATAAGGTTCATCGCTGAATATGATTTTCTTCGCAAAATCGCCATCAACTCGGTGGTTCTCTAACACCCAGTCAACGAAGTCACGACGCTGTCCATGATCTGTTGGCTTCTTCAATTCCTGGGTCAATTTGATCTTGTAGGCATGCAAATGCTGCTCTTTAGTTACAATGCTGCTGTAGGAAAAAGTCCAACTCCTGAGAACGTTGGCGAATGAAGGTCGACGGATTGTCATGGACACTGTCACTCACTGCGGCGATATTTGTGAGTGACCGGCCACTACGAGGACGTACTGGTCTTTGCGTATCTAACATTGACCCGGCTCTATTGAATTTTACGATTAATTTTTTAACTGCGGCACGAGATGGACGGTTATGGTTACCGAAGTCGTTTCGCAGTGCGCGAATCGTGTTAGATAAATTTTCTCCACTTCGAAAATAGGTTTTAACAATTAAAATACGTTCTTGAGTCAAATACCGCTCCATAACAACAAATGTCAATACTTAACAATTTAACAATGACTAATTTCAAATATCAGCTGTTTATCTTCCACAAGAAAAAAGTGTTGCTAACTTAAAATTGCTACCACCAAGTAAATCAAACTTTACCCACTAGTAGCCATATCAAATTCCGTGCAATTAACTGCAATGGCTGCAAAGTGACAAGCCTTTGCTACAACGGCTGTTACGTAAATAATAGTCCGCCATTAAATGATACGTCAGTACTGTGTTTAACCAGGCAATTTAACCCAAATTTAGACGCGTAATCTCGTTTACTGTTACATAATAACATTGTTCGATAGAGTGACTTGACGCGTTCATTACCGGATAGTGATTAACTGTGGCAATGAACATTATCAGCTGATCAGATTTCCCCCATTGTGTGTTCTATCGGCTCGGTAATCGTTTCTATAATTAATCGTTACCTATATGACGACATGTTCATAACGGGCATGTTATCAGTAAGCATGTATGCAATCCGACACAAGCAAACACTTCATTTTCAATCAATACACAGATCGTAATCATCGAGGCCATTCGTACATGCCTGGCGAACCTCTTAACCGATCTTTTGAACTCTTTCGACATTGTAGCATCAGAGGCAGTGATTCGTTACTTAATCCCCAATCGCCAATTTCCTTTACAAGTTTCTGTTCCTCCCAACTTCCTAGGTAACTTTTCCTAACCGTCTTTCTACCTGTTTCGTCTACGCAGTCATTCCGTGACTTTTAAGTGCATCGCGATCTCTTATCCTTTCGTCACAACTCAAGACTTACTGAGGTTAAAATTTCTTAGGCCTCTTATGTTGTAACTGATATGTGTCTTTGTCCGTTTATATGACCGATTTATCAAGGTTTTCGAGTATATACAGGTAGCAAAATAAAAATCTGCTGTGGATAATGAGGAATGCGCTACACTGACGGAAAATGCGCTCCTTCCCGGTGTGTAGGTCTTGAACCCAATTAATCCGTACCACCTTTGTCCTAGCAAGACTCACAATGACAGCAGGAGGAGAATTCATTTACGCACAAGTGGATTACCCACTAAACCCCCCTTCACCACCCAACGAGCACTAGACTTAGGGCTATATCCTGAGACTGTTTATCACATTAATTCAGACTAAGCCATTTTCCTGCCCCCAATGGGCTTTCTTCTATATACCTTCTAAGTCTCCCTTCATCACACGAAGGATGTCCTCTGCGTAATGTGCTGCATGGTTCAAGACGTCTTTCGCTCTTAGCATGTCTCCGACCAATGTTATCTGGGACTATCATTCCTACATTTAAAAAAGTAATAACATGAATAATAATAATACCCCTTCTAAATTCACACTATCGTACGTCAATGGGATGGACTCTCCCCTATTCTCTTCAACTGTGTCCTAGATAAAGTCATGAAAACCTTCCATAAAGTCAATTCCACTAGGGTTAGATTTGGTAACAAATCCAAAGGTATAGAATTAAGCTGTTTAGCTTTCGCGGATGATAATGCAATCTTCGCCCTCTCAGAAGAAGAACCAATAAAGCAAGAAGAAGGTCTCAAAGAAATCTGGCGGAGAAAACTGGCCTTCAAAACTCCTTTGTTAAAACGGAAATTATGATCACCCTATTTAAATGCCCGAAAACGTGCCTGGACACTACGTATGGAGAAATAGAATATACTAACAATTTTAAATATCTTGGGGAAAACATATCCCGAAACTCCTAAGACAAAGAAACCTTTATGATAAGGAAACTCAAATTAGCAAAGGGCTTTACTCTAACCTGGGAACTGTACGGAGAGGAAAACCTTTCCAAAAGTGCGACAGTCTGCCATTATAGCACTGTAATTAGGCCGGTGATCATGTGTGGAGTGAAAACCATGTGCTTTCAAAATTTGGAACCTCTTCTTAAAATTGAACGAAGAATCCTTCGGACAATTTATGGCCCAAAGAAAACCGAAGATGGGTACAGGAATAGACCCAAAGAAGAGAGACCTAGGAGGCGATGGGTTCCGGAACAGGTCTAAGGCCTAGTCCTTGTAGTGGTGAATAATAATAATAATTATTATTATAACAATAATAATAATAATAAAAATATAAATCTCTTATGTAGGCCAAGCGTAGTTATTTCCAATCATAAAATCTACGAAACTAAAAACGTAAAAAAGGAGAAGGACCTATTAGGGGACTCGAGAGGTCAGCATAGGACATGAGTGCGCTAATACATACCATATTATGCTGACCGTGTAATAAAGCCAAATGGTTATGACCGCTCCTGCAGTTTGTAAAAAGCACTATCATCTGCAGTTGCTTTTAGAAAGTAGTATTAAACTGAGTACTACATGTAAAAACTAAAGTGCGGCATATCCATTTAATTAACGAAGTCGTAGCGAGTCTGGACCATCACAGTAATGTGTGCATTACCTTAAACAGACTGGCCGGCTGTGTCCTGCAACAGATGTAGCCAACTGCTTACGGATATGTTTGTGTGTGTAATTAGGCAAATTGCGCGAGCGACTAGAATTTTGTCCTGCTTGAAACTATATGGTGTTTAAAATTACCTTTTTAAACGTTACCACTTGAAAATTTGTGTGTAGAATTTGTTTCTTGTTATTTGAGACTTGTCCCTAAGGACAAGTCTCGGCTGATCTGGAGTAAGTTCCAAATTGAAGGATGTGAAGAGACGCACGTCAGCGCGGACCGGAAGCGAAGAAGATGGAGGCACATCGGAGGTAGAGGTAGAGTAGTGTGTGTTTGTGTGTATTTGTGTGTAGATGAAGAGTGTAGCCATATAGGTAAAGGAAATGGCTGATGAAAGTACCATAAAGTTTATGCATGAGGACGGCCAAGACTGGAACGGGTAACGCAAGTCGCCAAAGCTGGAGGGAGGCGACAGAGAGGTGTCAAGGAAAGCGGAGGACACAAAGAAGTGGGCTACAGACTAGATAAGTTGTAAGGGAATATTTAAATTGTATGTGATCAGGAAGGATGGCAGGTTGAGTATGTTTGAAGATGGGAATTATGTGTTTCTATTTCTTTGTTGCTGGCGGCAAGGAATTCTGGAAGGAAGTCCATCGGCTATGTTAAGGAACCGTTTTATGAGAAAGAAAGGCCTGCAAGTATTGCGGATAGTTCTGTTGATAGAGGTGACTATGGATTGTAGGGAAGTGCGTTGTTTTACACTTTGTGAGTATTTCCAGTTGATCTTGTACAGGAAGGAGTCGAGGTTTGGGAAGAGTTTGTTGAGTACATACAAAGCGCTATTGGAGGTTTTGGTAAGAGGAGGTCTGCGGTAGGCAAGTCAAAGAGCTCGCCGTTCGGTGATTCGGTAGGGTCTGAGACGGGCAGGGTCGGCAGTCAGAAGTATGGGATGGGCGTATGTCATGATCTGGCGCATAGAGGCTGTGTAGACTCGAATCAGTACTCCGCAGGAGCAACGATCGTTGCTACTGAGAGTTCTGAGAGAGTGGATTTGTTTGCGGGCTTGATTTGAGGTTCGTGTGATGTGAGGTCGCCAGGTGAGTTTGGAGTTAGAAAGACAAAAACTGTGCCTGTTATGGGCAAGTACCCCCTTTGCGAACTAGGATTTTGTTGGATAATAAGAGTATAGAGCATGTGTCACATTTCCACTATCTTGTTTGCGATGTGTATCTTATGATGTGGATCATTATGTTGATGGTAAACTGGCCACATTTCAGTTAATATGTGGAACAGTTCGTCAAATGTTATCGAGGAAACTAAGAAATAGATTCAACTAAAATTTGAATAAGGTAATATTTGTGCCAATGTTATTGTATAGTTCTGAAACTTGGGTTCCGGTGATGAAACATCTGAATAGGATACAGGCGTCGGAGTTGAGATTCCGGCACGATCTGTTAAACGCTAAACATGGAGAAACAGGCAAAGAGTTAAAAGTTTTTAATATCCAAAGATAGTTTCGCAGACAACAAAGAGAGATGGATAGCTCATCTGATTAGAATGTCAACTGGCAGGTGTTCCCGCTGGCATGTTCGGTGAAGTAGATCTATTTCCCTTGGGGACGGGATAGGCAATTCGTCTTTTTCCGAATGGAAGAAGAAGAAGAAGAAGGAGGAGGAGGAGGAGGAGGAGGAGGAGGAGGAGGAGGAGGAGGAGGAGGAGGAGGAGGAGGAGAAGAAGAAGAAGAAGAAGAAGAAGAAGAAGAAGAAGAAGAAGAAGAAGAAGAAGAAGAAGAAGAAGAAGAAGAAGAAGAAGAAGAAGAAGAAGAAGAAGAAGAAGAAGAAGAAGAAACGTTTCTACCGGATCGTTTAGTGGGGAACGTTTACCGTCCAAATGGGGACTTAGGAGGTAGTGTAGACAGATGAAATGTATGTTTGTGTGTTCACCGTAGCTGTAGAACTTCTCTACTGATTTTGACAGTTCAGGACTCAATCGGAACAATGTAAAAAGGAAAATATAGAAAAAGGTAGTAAAAAGAATTTGCTAGAAGCTGTGCGAGTGCACGACCTAGACACACTACGCCGACCGAGAAACGTCTGGAAAAGCCTCGAATGGAGTGTCATACATCTCAACGTAGCAACATACGCTCACCTTATGATGGATATCTGTATCTCTCACATAACAGATATTACAGTCCAAGTACTGGAATAGAGACACTTGTGGTAATAATTGTGTACTCATCATAATCGTCGTGCTCACCGAATAACTTCTTAAAAAGCCATCATTTTCGATTTTTAGTAGACACTGTGTCGAAGTGTAATTGACTTGTCTTCGGGTATTAGGTCGTGGTCAACTCCTGCTGTTATTTCAGTCTCTCCACTTGAGGCCATATTCAGTGAAATACCTATTCGGGAATTGGCAGCGGATCTTAAACAGGTTAACCACAGCACTGTGGCAAAAGATGTGTACAGTGGCAAAAGTTAATCTTTTGCTCAATCGTTTTTACACTGAAGATGGGCTGCAACGGAAAGGCCAAAACGTCTGTTCATAGCGGCAGGAGTTGACCACGACCCAATAGCTCGGAGACAAGTCAATTACATTCTTACACAGTTAACGCCGGCCGCGAAAAGCTATCAGTATTTAGTAGGTACCGTTTGGATATGTATTATTGACACAATAGTAGGTTTGGATATTTAAGTTATATTCCGCACATAGCATGAAAAACTCTATACTTCTTCTTCATCGTCGTCATCATCATCATCAGCTTCTTCTTCTTCTTCTTCTTCTTCTTCTTCTTCTTCTTCTTCTTCTTCTCCTCATGCCAGCAAGATTTTCTGTTACGCCATCCAACCATCTCATCCTTGGTCTGCCCCTACGTCTAGTAGTACGTCTCGTATATACTCTTCCCTTCAGTCTTCTTTCCTCAGACATTCTTTCCACATGTCCCAGCCAACGCAACCTCTATGATTTGATGATTTTCACTATGTCTTTTCCATGCATGAGAGCCTGTAGTTCATTCTTATTGCCTATTCTCCAACTGCCTTCTTCTCTTAATGGGCCATAATTTTTACGCAATATTTTGGCCTAGAATGATTTTAAATCAATTCTGTCATTGTCTGTCAGAGTCCAGACCTCAGATCCATATGTAGGCTAACAACTAGTTGGTCGCACAATCTGTATACTGTTTTTAGTATTTTGTACTGTTCGCTACTTCGTGTTATAATATAATAGTATGAAAATTATAATGTATTCCGAAATAATAACAATTGTGCACAATTTTTTCGTATTTCAGTCGCGTCTGTAATAAAAAATGATGTCACATTAGATTGAGAATCTTAGAAAGTTGCTTAAGACAAGGAGTTCCTTCCCGGGGAAAAGCTGGCTACAGTTCTTGAGTCAGATATTTATATGTAGTCAAAACTCCAGGTTAGAGGTTGAATTCAAATGAAAATTAAAATGAATCAAGTGGCCGCCACGTGTGGTGGCGTGAATCCTACTGGTTCAATTTTCGATGACAATCACGCATACAAATGGGATTCAACTTCATTAGTGACGCTAGTGATATTGCTCTTCGAGTCGTCTGTCGTCTGTGGTTGTTAGCACAGATCATAAATTTAATGTAGTCCACAAAACCTAGTCAAAAGCCATCCAATCGGACAATCTCGATGGACAGTTGATGTCGCCACCTCGAAAAAATAACGAATACTTAGGCCTTTTAAGCCAGTAAGCGTAATACTTCGCGTCAAGTATAGCATACGTATAGGCCTAACGTTATCTTGTAGATACCACGTGTCTGTTGGGTCACGTGTTGCGTATCGTCCAAACTGGACCCGATCGAAACAATATTTGTTATCTCTCGACACCTCTCACCCCTGATAATTACAGCCGCTAGTTCATTTTGGAAAAAAAGATCCCACACCCAATAACAACTTTCATGATACAATTTACGCTCCCGAATCAGACGTGGAGTATCATTTTGTTATTAAGGAAACCACTTAACAAAAAATGACCTCCATCAATGAAGACGACTTTTCGGCCAAAACCATGGTCAAGTTCCAATTGAATCTCTGGTCGTATCGTATCATTTCTTTTACTAATCATATTTTAAATAAAAGGAACCTAACTCGTGATCCGTAATTCAGTAAGTTGAAGTCTGAGACGGCCCACCCTCTTGTGCATAAGATCGTTTGTCTCGATTATGAAGACGAATTTGCATTCCATCACATGATTTATTTTATTACCGCAAATGTTTACTACAGTTAGTTCTCAGTATTTGAAAAATAAAATAGGCGTGTGTGTGTGCGCGCGCGCGCGCGCGAGCCCGCGAGCGTAAAGTGTAATTTGCGCAGTATATATGTTGCAGGCTTGCCTCTCAGGCTTGAGTAAACACATTCTGCAACTGTTTGAATTTATGTCTGTAAGTACACGCTGACAAGCCAATAATTATCGTATTTGGTTTGAGTGAACGTTTATACAGAATATTAAACGTTGCAAGTGCTTCGTCTGGCACTGGCAGAGACTCGATATTCGCTGTAATAAACAGTGTATCGATATCTAAGTGAGTTCTCTATCGACTGAGTGCGTGTACTCGATTGTTCCAGTTTCTGTGACATTCACACACTCGTGCGTGGGTACGATAAATAATATCGCTTACTATCACCACTTTAATTTGAAAAACGTTTATTTATTAACAGGTAAACATAGTTATTGTTGACAAACCTAAAAAATTTTGTTTTCTAACGCAATCTTTTTGCACCTTTCATCAATATTCTAAAATAAAAACTGGTAATACAACTCCGCCACTCTTTATTTTTGTCTATTTCACGTCAATCAATGTACAAGGCTAATAGTTTCAAAAGGCTAAGAATAAATGTTTAACAAAAAAATTTGTATCATCCTCATCTTCATCTTCAAGGATTAAACTAAGAATGGTTTGTTCCGGTCTCAAACAGGTAAACAGTCTACAGCTGGTAACTCCAGCGCTTCCTCCGACGTCCCACACCTCTCCGTCCCCTCGGCTTATAGTTCCATAGTTGTTTTGGGATGTGGTAGTCATCCATTCAGCAAAGATGTTCCCAGATACTGGGCAATTCTGTCGAGTGTATACTCGCAATATTCAGTTCCTGCCGTATATCTGTGTTTCTTCTATGATCAAGGAGACTATACGCTGTCACGTGCCTGAGAAATCTCATTTCAGCCGCTTGGATGCGACCGGCCTGTCCTTTCATTAAAATCCAATTCTCAAACCCATAAAGAAGCGTGGGAAGGGCCATCACCTTGTAGAATTTTAGGCGTGTTCACTTACTTCCTGACTTCTGGGCTTGCATAATGGTCCCGCACATAATGTTGAACTTACGCAACTTATTCACAACGTCGCTGCTTGCATTATAAGACACACTGTAGCCCAGGTATTCAAAATTGCTAACTTGTTTCAGGATAGTACCACGCCCTCATCTTGGTCTTAAGTGTTGATAATTGCAATCCAGAGTCTTTGCAGATTAGATTTAACAATTGTTCATGTCCATTATAATTGCTGAAAACTTTGTGGCTTATTTTTCTGGCTTTTAATGTTGCAAATCGATGAACTATTGCACTAAAAGAAATGGATTGCAGAAAATGATTTTGAACCAATAAAAGTGCCCTGGATTTCTTTTCTTTCATATCACCTACTCATTTTAACATTTATATTGACGAACTGGTAAGGAAGTGGAAACGTCTAGTAACCCCTGATATTAAGTTATCACGAGGCAGATTAAGTTATCAAGTTAAGTTATTAAGTTATCACGAGACACGAGACTGTGCTGTTGTTTGCTGACGAGTTGCTTGTAATTCAAAATACAGAATCAGTTTTAAGAAAATATGTTTCAGACTTCATCAGATTTGCAAACAGTACAGTATTAAAATCTCAACTAGGAAAACAAAGGTAATGCCATTTCGAGGCAAGGAAGCAATAAGAATAAAAATAATGATTGTTCAAATTGTAGAACAGGCGAGCCATTTTAATTATGTAGGAAATGATATTGGCGATGGTCCCGTGCGGAGTTGCTAGTCTCCTATCGGACGCCTCCCCAGGTGGCGGATAGGGGTATGCTCACCAGATATGATGGGTACCGGGGAAATAGAATACCCGGGGCGGACCATAACTAGCAGCTGCTGCCTTGCAGTTGGATATTGGTTTATCAAAGATTAAAGGAAGTTAACCTTAATTAAATATTTCCTGGTCCTACAGGTTGGGAGTTAATGAAATGGGAAAACTCTCTATTCATTGGAAAAATAAAAAAATAAAAATGGTAAAAAACCAAATATATTGCAGCCAGATGGATTCAATAAAGGTAAATTACAATTCAGTCACTTCTGTAATCTTTGGGTCCGGATAATGTGTAAACATTTTACAGCCGGAATAATAATAATAATAATAATAATAATAATATTGGTGATGGTAATAATAGTAATATTTGTCGGGATTAATTATAGGCTCTGATAAAAAGCTGGTTCAGTAGAAAGGTAGAATTTTTTGTTAACCCCGACTGAACTTGGTCGATTGCTGGAATTGTTGTGGGAGTTGTAAATTCCCTCCCAGAAATTGCCATTTACATTGATGAAATACAAATTACGTACAGTACCTGTGGTTTGATGGAAAGCACTCTTGTAGGCTGTAAGACCGCATGTAGCTGAAGCTGCTTGTTGTGGTAGTTGATGTTGTAGTAGAAACTGCGGTGTTGATGAACTGTTCGCACATACGCGATTTTCCGAACTTTGGCGTGAGTTTTCAACCGAATGCCGTATTTGCGGAAAAAGTTACATACGAAAAGAGACAGGCCTGCGAAAGCGACGCGAACACGTGTATTACTATACGAAGCGAACAACAGAACAGAGTTCAGCGCACGCGCGAGAGATCGATTTGTGGTTGGTCTTGCATAAAACGACACGCACTCGAGCACTTTTTGAACTTACCAAATCGTACGTGAAATTAAAGTTACGAGGAAAGAGAAGAAGGATACTTACACAATGAAAATTAATTACAACTGAAAATTAGCTAAACACTACATCTAACAATATTGATGATAAGATAGGTAAGTTCCAGACGATGTGTAGGGCAATCAATTGTATCTGTAGAAACAACGTACGTCTAGATACAAAGTTATGGTTGTCCCTGTACTGTTCTATAGGTGTGAATTATAGACAACAACCAAGAAACAAGAAAGTAAAATACAGGCCTCGGAAATGGCATTCTAAGGACGAGATAAAAGGTGTTCTAAACTTGACCCATAAGTGAAGAGTAGGGTCTCTAACGTGAATTTTAACTTGAATGAATGACTGAAAGATTACAAACAACTATGGAAAGAACAAACGTTTCATTTGTCGGAAACATCAGTTAGTATAAAGCGTTAACTGTTGGTAATTCTATGCAGACATTATCTGTAAGTACTGACGTTTCGATGTTTGCTGTATCTGGTAATGAACAATTTTAAACCTGAAAAATTTTAGTTTACGAGCACTTTTTTGACTGAATCTCTTCTTGTTTATGTCGTGATTAACAAATTATCTAATGTTCAGTATTACTTTTTTTAAAGATGACTATTCGTACTATCGTCACAACAATCTATAGGTGTGAGTGTGTCGGGGGGGGGGGGGTATGTTCATGCGTATAAATTGTTAATAACAGTTAAGCGTGTAGGTAATATCTCATTGGTGTGTCTGTATCAATATAACAACAACCAGTACCAGTAAGCAATTAGACTGTCCAGTGGCTGTACTATTAATAACGGCAGGCGTGTGTGATGTAGCCTATGTTCTCCATCTGTCTGTATCGATACGAAATTGCCTGCCTATTGCTTGTTGATGGAATAATTGTAACATTAATTAATTATTGTTGTTACTGATTAGCGTGGAAAACTGGCGATAGCGTCACTACTAATGACCTTACAACTGCCGTATATTGCACAATGTCTACGCTCTCTCTCTTCACATATTTTCTTCTTTTCTCTTTATGGAGACCATGGAAGGAAATGGAGGCCTAGGAACAGGAGTTGAAAGGTGTTGTAAATTTTATCGCATAAATTTTAACTTAAATGAAATAAGTTTTAACTTAAATGAAAGACTAAAAGATTACAAACAACGCTGGAAAGAACACTTCCAAAGAATGTCTCATTAAAGACTGTCCACACAAATTGGAAATATAAACCTGTAGGACACAGGTGTGTGGGTAGACCCAGGAAGGCTGGAGCAACTTTGAAGGCAGAACAGGCTGCACCTTTCCGATGCTGTAATGTGAAGAAGAAGAAGAAGAAGAAGAAGAAGAAGAAGAAGAAGAAGAAGAAGAAGAAGAAGAAGAAGATGATGATGATGATGATGATGATGATGATGATGATGATGATGATGATGATGAAAAATTGTGCAAAAATATTTTTTGTCCAACTCTCTTAAATTATGCCTTTTATTGGCTACATGAGTAAGCTGTTCTTCTTCTTCTTCTTCTTCTTAAGAAGAAGAAGAAGAAGAAGAAGAAGAAGAAGAAGAAGAAGAAGAAGAAGAAGAAGAAGAAGAAGAAGAAGAAGAAGATAAAAAATTTAGAACCAATTTTTTTTTGTCCAACTCTCTTAAATTATGTATTTTATTGGGTACATGAGTAAGCTTAGGGGAATTATAGTATTGTGGGTGTGATTTTTGACACAAATGATAATATAACTTGCGACTGTCTAACTTGTGCGGAATCTAATTTCTTTCCACACTACCGAGACCGACATCTGCGTGACGCTCTACGCATTGCAACAAACCATATTGCTTTACTGTTTACTCGACTTTGATAACTCCAATTTAACTTTTGTGAGTTTACAGTACTTAACGTATAACACCGTAGTGCGTTGCCTTGAACCCGAGGAGGCGGTGGTGGTGGTATTCGATTCAGAAGGCGTAGAAGCCTGTAAATGGTTTTTCGAGAACGCAGGATTTACGTTGCGAATATTATCGTATTCGGAGTGATATGCTTTTCTTAAAGTTTATTTCGTGAATTCAAATTACAGTTTGAAATGAGAATTTTTTTCTCATTCTGTAATAGCTAAAGAAATGTAATATTCGTTTGCGGTGTGGTGTTGAATAACAAAGTGAAAGTTTTCTATCATTTCTGATTCACGCTGTGTGTAAATAAACGAAATATGTGTGTGCGCTACCCCAATGTCTTTTTACTTTTGGTTGTTAAATTTTAAATTAATAACTTTACATTGAAAATGAGATTTTGAATATAACAGTAACGTATACTTAATATGCTCCAGGCGATATTGTCACTTATATTTTGTGCTGTTATTTTTTACAAGTATTGTAATTAAAATATTTAATTACAGATATTATTTTTTTTTATCTGCACATGAAAAGAAAACTCTATCTCAGGGTTAACAATTATTAAGTTGATTTATATTATTTAATACTGTGTATGATTTATTCTTTTCTTTAATCCGTACCAAATAACGTTAGTGTATATATTTTTTAATAAATAACAAGGTAAGAATATCTACCATATAAATGTAAATAGTTTGAATCTGAGCTCTTCACAACTGCAACAGGTTCAATTCTCGCTGATGTTTATCATCTTAAAGGTAATGTTAGGCTTCGTGGTTTGTTCCTTCTCTGGGATTTCTTATTAGATTAAATGTTGAATTATATTTTCTTCTATGATTACTAACTTGATACTTCTTCGGAATATCGAATTTTATTGTATTGACACTCAAACTATCTTCCAGGACAGGTTTCTTCTTTTAGTTCGGCGTTCTCTGAATGATATACTCAGACTTCTTGAAATATTGTTGTTTATTAAGTTGTATAAAAATTATGATTCTTTCAATGTTACAGACTTATACTCTTGTATGTTTATTAAATTCAATATCAATGTTAACTCCCTTCCTTTAAAAGTTTCCTTTATTAAATACAAAATTAAACTCTTTTGCAATACCACTCTTATATGTTTATGTGATTAAAATAAAAATAGACTCTTTGATGTGGCTCTTCTTAAATACAAAATTAAACTTTTTTGATGTGGCTCTTATGAACTATAAAATTAGACTAAACAAATTTTCTTTCATTTCAATACAATTCAAATCTAACAATTTACAATTTGCCATTTAGATACCTAACTACATTCGTCACATCTTTCCATCATATGACCCTTAACAACATATATAATTTTATTAATTACATTTATTTGCCTTTTTACATTATTCATATAATTAGTATATTTTATATTACTATTCTATTAATCTTTCATTTTATTTGAATGTTTATTTCCAATTTAATATAATAATTGTCAACACATATTTCTTAATGCTGTTCTATATAATATTGGAGTCTACCTCTATGCTGGTCGTGACTAACACTCAATTTTTTTGTTTACAATCCTAAAATATGTTCATAATAGCTACTATTAATTTTATACATTGGCTTCTTCTAAAATTATTATTTTACTCTTATGTACTATGGTGTATTTTAACAGCAGTAGAATTTATCTAATAGAGAATTTATTTTTCTTCTCTTCCCCGTCCTCCTCCTCGTCCTCTTCCTCCTCCTTCTTCTTCTTCTTCTTCTTCTTCTTCTTCTTCTTCTTCTTCTTCTTCTTCTTCTTCACCTCACAGAAGTATACGCTATGAGGGAATATTGTACTCGAATCCTACTTCTACGTATTCTCTGACTATTTTCCTTCTTAGTCTCACCAACGTCGATGTTTGTTAGGTTGCTTGTAGAAACTTTGAGTGTACTAATGTGTTTCTTAAGTCGTTACCGGCACCTTATGTCGTACATCCAGTGGTTGGCCTGCTATCTTAGGCCCTACAAATCCTGGGTCATCTTTGAAGTTGACCCTAGCTCAACCTTAAAGTCCAGCCTCCTAGATTTGCCGCTCTCACCGTAGATATGAACATATACTCCTTCGCCTCTGAGAGTGTTGACCGTTATATTTTCTAATACAAATATTCGTTTCTCGATATTCAAATGTGTCCAGGTATGGTGAGTATCAAACTGAAAAGAGTCGGTATCTGTCTTGAAGTGTGGCTGAAATCTTCTTCAATGGCTTGAAATTGTCAGAATTTTATTTTATGTTGTTTCTGATTAAAAAGGTAGAGAATAAGTTCTTACAAACCCTATTATCAATCATTGGATAACAATTAAGAGATAAGCACAATTTAGTGGTTAAGTATAATTTCTACTAAACTTGTATTGCAACCACTAACACGCAATTATAGTTTCCATAAGCGTTTTCAAACCTCTCGGCTCATCTTCACATGGAACCAACAACCGGTCAATAGTTGGGCAATATTTTCCTTTAACCATTCGTAATATGCATTAACGTAAAACAGGAATAGGCCTACTGTTAATAATTGAATTGTATTGTTAGTTAATAATTTTATAATAGTTCTCACTATCGAATAACATAGTGAAAGTTTTCTATCATTTCTGATTTGTAAATAGGCCTACATTAAATATAAATGTACGCTACCCTAATGTTTTCTTCTTCGTGTCATTATATTTTAAATCTAACATGGACTTCTTTCTTCTTTTTCCCTACCACAGCATTAGGCGCTAAAACCTTATCCAGTTTCTACATATTGTCTGGCCATTTTTCTTCTTGGTATCACCAACTTCGATTTTTAATAAGTTGCTTGTAGAAGCTTTGAGTGTATTGTCGTTGTTGTTATACGTACTAATAGAATTTTTTACGATTTATTTATGTTAATTAGGTGCCGTTTTTTATTTTATATTTTATTATTTAATTATTTTTGACTTATTCATTCTATTGTTGTTATTTATTATTTATTAATTTAATTCTTACTTGTTATTCATTTATTTAAGTCTTATTTCGATCTGTTTAATTATTTAATCTGAATAACTAAGTTAGATTATTTATTGTTAACAATGGAAATAAGAGAAGAAAAAAAGAGCGCGCGTGTTGAAACCGCGACGCCGCCTTTCAGGTGTCTCTGCCACCGCACAACGAATCGTATGTTCGTATTGCTGCAATAACGAATTATAGTTTATTGAACTGTGAGCTATTTACGAAATAAAAAGTTAAACGACTAAAACTGCAGTGAGTCTCAAATTCAGTTGAAAATTCTGCTGTGAATCTTTCATGTAGCAATTGTTTATTAAAACGTTCGTATCTACAAAGTATTAAATCCTGCGTTTATATTGGGAACATTATGGATTTGGTTTATTCGTTGAGTGATCGTGGACTAAAAATTAATACTGCTGTATCTACAATCGAGTTTTATTCAGGTCAGTAAAATTGATGTTTTAAACGACCAGTAAACTGTTTTATATTTGCTAACAATTGGCATTTTAAAATAAAGGATGTCAACATTCAGCCAACGAATTATTATTAACTGTCAATCATGACATGGCGCCTTTGTGTAAATATATATAAGCCTACCCATATTTTCGACGTGCACTGACAATAATGTTTAATTGTGAATGTGTGATGAATGTGTGTAAAACTACTAGGGTTACCCAGTAGTTTTTACAAACTATGTAATATTACGTGTTTGTACACGACAAGATATATGATTATTACTAAATCAGTGATATAAAGTCATTCAAGGTTACCGAACTGCAAACAAACTAATTCTGTCTGCAACCCAAGGGTTCCGTTAGGCTGTAACAGAATGGCTAAGTTCAGTTGTCAGTTAACTTTACAATAAAATTTATCAGCCCAAGGGGTTGACCGCCGGGTCCGACCAGTGCGGGGAGAGGCGCGCGTTTACGCTTTCCCGGTAGGGCACTGGGAATCCGCCAGACATTACGGTTCTCGGCAGGGCCATCCATCTGTGTTACAGCTAGCTCCCAGTTGCGTCTACGGAACGCCAGCATGTCGCGACGCAACTTGCCGGGCGCTCTGTTGAACGCAGCCTTGTCAGCCGGGTTACGAGTCCTCTGCCAGCGTCTCTGGAGGCGATTCCTCTCGCAAGCGAGCTGAGACACCTCTTCGGGGATACGCTGATAGTCGGGCGTGAGCCCTGGCTTCATCCGGGAGGACACGTCTACCGCCGAGACTACGGCTGTGTCGAATAAGGCAACTGCCTCGTCGACATGCTGGTTAGTGTCGAGCAGGATATGCTCAGGTAGGCGGCGACTGAACGCCGGGCCAAAGCGTTCCCACTCGATTACCCGCCGCTCGTCGCGGACGGTAGAGTGCTACAGAGACATATGAAACCGTTCACTCCTTATATACCGTTTTACCGGACCTATCTAGCCCCGCCCCCTGACGGAGTAACGTCTTACTTAGGTCCACCCATAGTGGGTTGTCTTACATTACCAATTTTGTAGCCGTTACAATTTACGTTAACTCATTTTCTACTCTTTTTTGTTGTCTAATAAGCTGCTAAATATTTCTTCATTTTCAAATGTGGTTTTTATATTCATTAGTCGTTTTTCATCTTTATTTCTTATTTTTAATATTTCCACTTCTTCCTTTAATTTCCTTTCTCTTTCTTTACTCATCACTTTTATTATCTTATAATTTACGACTGGATCTATGAGTTTATGTCCTTCTTCTATAAAATGCCTAGCGTATAATGAATTCGTCGTTAACTCTCCTTCACCCCTCCTATGTTCTTTAAATCTATGGCAAAATTGACGACCCGTTTCGCCCAGATACACTTTTTCACATTCCTCACAACTGAGCATATATACTCCACTTTTCTTCAATATGTCTTCTTCTTAAAAATTCGTAGTTTTTATTATATCAAACACGGTTTTCGATTTTTTAACCGCTATCTCTATATTATATTTTCTAAAACATTTTTGTATCTTTCTTGTGTTATAACCTATATAAGATATGGATCCCTTATACACCTTCTTTTCTTTACTATTCTCAATTTTTGTTTCTTCTGTTCGTCGAAGGTCCTGTGAACACCCTCCCACTTATGAATTCTCTAAGTCCCACGGTACAGTCATTAATCAACCACCAGCCAATCAGAAAGAAGAACGTGTATTAGAGGCTCGTAACGGACTTTGTCATCGAGTGCTGAATGACACGCTTTCATCCCGCTGATTCATAGCGATCGCAGCTTGTTTCTGGATCTGGACGGACTCCATATGAAGGCGAGGGAAATACGCGCTCACCGCCTACGAAGTACACTAGTCCAAAGTCCAACGCTGTAGTGGTCTGGTAATTTACTCAAGACCTTCCCTTGCGTCTAACCTTTTTTCTACTTGCTTGGCCGGTGTGGCATAACGCCCATAGCTCTAGATTTTTGAAACAGTGTAGCAATTTACCTCCACGCGTTGCGGTTCAGTGTAAAGTGATTATTGTGTGTTGAACAATCATTATCTTGAAAAATTCTATTTAGAGTGATTCTGTTTATTTTTGACTGTAATCAAAGTTGTAATTAGCGACTTAACGTGGTGTCAGTTATTCTGCTTCCACTGTATAAGTCGCGAATCCGTATGACCGTCCTGACTGTATCCTGAAATCTTGTTTACTTCGTAGGCTTTCTCGGGCGGAGTCAACGTTGTTAAAATTTATTTCCGGGTTGTTTGGCCGTGGTCGATTGTTTTTAACTAAAACAGACGTTTCGATAGTACCATCGACTGCCACCTTCAGTGTAAAATTCGAGCGTTGCTAACGGAGGGTGACGTTAGAGACGAGCTTTGCTAACGTCTACCAAGACGTTTGAGACCACAGTACTGTGGTTAAGGCTGGTTACACATTACTGGTTAAGAGATCATGGTACTGTGGTCTGTAACGTCTACCTACGGCCCTACGTTAGCAAAGCTCGAATTTTTCACTGATGATGGCAGTTGATTGCACTGTCGAAACGTCTGTATCAGTTGAAAACAATGGATGGACCACGGCCAAACAACCGGGAATTAATTTTTTAATAACCTTGTGTTGGTTTACTTATTTGTTTCGTACTGAAATAAACAAACGTAGATTTTCAGTAAACACATTTTTTATATTAGGCTACTCGTATGATGCTGACCAATAAAAAGATATTAAACGAAATTTACGTCAATAGATTAAAGAAAAATACTCGCGTAATAAAAATTTTTCCAACAAAATAAAATATTTAAATGTTTATTCAAAGTGCGTTTTAGAGTATGCGTTTTAAGAGTAAACAAATACTTGCTGGCGTTCTTACATTATCAATGAACTCCTGCTCGTGTATTATTGTGTTACGTGATACGTATATCTTGTCAGGTAGCATACGTCAATCCTTATTACGATCTCTTTGATCCACAGCGTAACAAGGGCAGTTCCCGTGATGTTGGGTGGGTAGCGGGGAGGGGTGAAGCAAGCGCTTCTCCGTTCGTGTTTCTCTGTGCCGTGCCGCGCATTTCTCTGCTCAAGACTTGTTTTTCGTAAAAGGTTTTTTGTGCAGAAAGGGTGGCGGGGCGACGGATAACCGCCTTACAACAGGGAAAACTCGAGAGAACGCAACGCAATGGAACGATGAGAAATATTTATAACAGTATCATTGCTTGGGGTCGCTTACCCTTGTTCTGTATGGCGTTGTTTATCAGAAAATATTATCACCGCCGCCTCTGTCGACAGAGCTTTTGATGGTGCGCCCGCTTTGCATCTCTCATTTCCCTACCCTTTCGCTCTCTGTCGCACATGCACACATCCAGCTCATAATATAATTTGTATAAAAAGTAAAGAAACATCGACTAATTTATTGAAATACATATTATAAGCGAATATGTTGGGTGAAAGAAGACAATTTTTGTAGCCATAGTTTAGAACGAGCGAAGCGAGCTCTCAGTTTCAACTTGACTGTTTGACTGTTTGGCATTAGTCGGTCTGTCTATTTCTGTTTCTCTCTGTTTGGAGTATGTACCACGGTAACGTTTGAAGACATCATCCGATTTTTGTAAAACTTTGCGTTCATGTCCGAACTTTTACCCTGTTACTTTTACGGAACTCTTTTGTCTTTTAGATCGGTCTCCCCAACGGTATGCAAAGGTGCTAAGATGTTAGGGTCAAAATTGTGAAAAAAATCGAGAAACAGACGTAGGCAATTAAACTAATGGAAATTAAAAAAAAAATCTGTTTATAGTGTTCGTTTTTGAAAATTTTAAAACTTTTGGACGACATAGATCAAACAGTGGTTTAAAAATTCATTAAAATCGTAAAAATTCTTGTGGGATATATCAAATTAAAGAGAATTTAAATTTATTAACATCTGAATGTAGTGTTCCGTTTTGGAAATTTAAAAATTGTTGCACCCCAGAGCCCCAAAAAAGTGGTAAAATATTGTGGAAGTCCAGCATGGTGTCAGACTAAAAATAATTGTTGTCAGATAAATACCGGGTTGTTGGGCCGTGGCCGTTTGATTTAATTTTGGTTGTTTCTAGACGTTTCGGCTACACCTTCGCAAGCCATCTTCAGTAGGCTCACCAAATCCAAGTGTTTAAAAATGTTATAGTGTTTCTTGTATGATTGTGTACCCTACAATTGTTGTTATAGTATTACTAAATAAAGATGCAATCATGGTGTTTATCATTTTCATATTCCCTCCGTAAATACGCCCCTGGCTCTGAGGAAAGTTTTCAATTCAACAAAACGTCTGACTGTATGAAACTTATAAATAAGGTAGAACTACTTTAAACATACCTCGTTTGTTGTTTTGGGTGCGTATTGTTGTCAGACAGCCCGCCACTGTATGGTCTTGATTTTACTTCTTTAGATCTGCACTAAAACATAGGCCTACTCGTGGTGGGGGAGGTGGTAGATATTTATAAGGGAAGTTTTCAGGCAACAGCAGGCGCTGCTTGACTGACAGACACTTTCTTCTTCTTATCTCAATATTACTTTGCCTAAGACTTGTTTTGAAAAATGTTTTACAGAAACGGTGGGGCGGTAAACATCATTTAGCCACCGTGGGGTGGGGCGAACGCTATGATAAGAATAATTTATAACGTATCAGTGCTCAAACGCGCTCCCTCTCCCCGACGCGCGTCTAACCGAAAGTAACAAAGCCATAGTTAGTTTTATAAACCTCGATTATTCTTACTTTTCCTGTTACCTTATAATGGTGCTGTCGTCTCACACACACACACACACACACACACACACACATATTAAAACGTTGCTACAGTTCTTTCCCATCTGCAGCTTCTTAGCTTCTTTGTATTTGACAATCTTTCATATCGTTACGGCTACAAAAATTTCTTAGAGGTAACAAATTTTCTACTGTCTTATAAACAGTAAGGAAAGATTAATTCCTCCGGTCCTCCCTCAGAATTATTAATTAAATACTTTTTTGCATATTAATTAGTTTTAACAAATATTAGAACATAACCCATGCATAGCCTACTTTATGCATACTGATCTTTATTCGTTTTAGCGTGGATGGTTATAAGAACCAAATTTTTCATCTCGCTTAATCTGGATGATAAATCGTAAATTAAAATTTAATTATATTATAGTCACCAGTTTCTTATAACTGTAGCCAGTTTATTAAAAGAACTTAGGAAAATAAACACAGTAATTTACTTTTATTATTAATTTAATAGTAAATAATTTTTTTTCGCTTGCTGGGAAAATTAATCATCGACATAATCATCTTCAAGGATTAAGCGAAGCATGGTTTGTGCCGGTCTCAAATAGGCAAAGATTAGAGCTAGTCACTCCAGCGTTTCCTCGGCTTATATTTCCATAGTTGTTTGGGGATGTGGCAGTCATCCATTCGGCAAAGATGTTCCCACCAATCCACCCGATACTGGGCGATCCTGTCGAGTATATTCATAATATTCAGTTCCTGCCGTATATCTGTGTTTCTTCTACGATCATGGATAGTATACCCTGCCACCTGCCTGAGAAATCTCATTTCAGCCGCTTGGATGCGACTGGCCTGGCCTCTCGTTAAAGTCCAATTTTCAGACCCATAAAGAAATTTGGGAAGAGCCATCACAGGGGTTAGTGACCACAGTACTCCCACTGACCACAGTCGCTAACGTATACCACCTCACCTTAACGTACTCGATTTTCACTGAAGACGGCAGTCGATGGCACTGCCGAAACGTATAGTTTTGAATTAAACTTTGGACTACGGCCAAACAACCCGGTTAGTAATTTTAACAAAAAAGAAAAATCTATTCGAATGATTCTTTCAGCACTGCGATGTTTTCTTAAGACCTCGTATTTGTAAATCTAAAGTAACCCTTCTTTACCACAGTATTGTAGAAACTGATGAACATCGTACCAGTGAACCTTTTCAATCGTTTACACTGATGATGGCCTCCAATAGTGGGGCCAAAACTTCTTTTCAAATTAACAGTATTAGATCACGGCCTAATAGGCTACGTTCTTTGTTTAAACGTAATAATATTAACGATGTCTCGTTGTAATTTTCAGTAACATTTAAAAATAATTTTTAATAGCATAGTAACAATGAGTAACAATGAGCATGCCGACAATGAGTAACAGTTTTAACAGAGTTAACCCGTGTGTCCAAATGACCGACATCAATTTCATACACTTATAAATTCAACCAGTATCATCATCATCATCATCTTCGAGGATTAAACCAAGGATGGTTTGTTCCGGTCTCAAACAGGCAAAGATTTGCGCTGGTCACTCCAGCGCTTCTTCGGACGTCCCACACCTCTCCGTCCCCTCAGCTTATAGTTCGATAGTTGTATGGGGATGCGGCAGTCATCCATTCGGCAAAGATGTTCACGCCAATTCAGCCGATACTGAACAATCCTGTCTAGTATACTCATAATATTCAACTGTGTTTCTTCCATGATCATAGAGAGTATACCCTGCCGCGTGCCCGAGAAATCTCATTTCAGCCGCTTCGGGAAAATTAATGCTTTTATAATGTGCAAAACACACACACACACACACACACACACACACACACACACACACACATAATTTTCTATATACGTAACTCTAAGTTACTTGCAGCAATTATATAATGTTATTATTATACTAGTATCTTCTGCAAGTATAGTAGTGTACTACGTTTTTGTCGTTTCGATACCTGACTCATGTTTCACTGAAACACATTAATTATCATCAAAGGTTTTCTTTTTTTTTTTTACAAACCTCTGATAATGCTGATGTGTTTCAGTAAAACGCGCGTGAGGTATTGGAACGGCAAAACCGTAATACACTACTATACTTGCAGAAGAAACTGTATTGAATACTATCATATTATTACATATGTGTGTGTGTGTGTGTGTGTGTGTGCGCGGACGCGTGTTTTTCTAAATAATAAGTGCTTCTGCAAATATATTTTGTTAAATTATTATCGTTGTATTTGTACCTGACCTGGTGCACGTTTCACAGACTACACAGACTAGATCTGTATCTTCAGAGGTTTCTGTATGGATTCACAATTTAAAGGTTGTAAAGGGTTTATAAATTTTTATTTAAAAACATGTGTTTCAAATTTTGAAGGCCGCGGATGCATTTTATAAAGTAAATCGTGAATAAATTAGTTGTATGAAGATATCCAGAATAGAAGGAATTCGCTTTCATGAGTTTTAAGCCAATATCAGATAGAGTAAGAGAGAAAGAGAGAGAGTGAGGAAGGGAAATTGGTAGGAGTGAGGGAAAACAAAGATAACATCATCGATACGCGGAGAAGTAGAGGCAGTGTCGATAAAGTATTACAAGTCGATAAAATTGTGTCGTACGGTTCTTCTTGTACGACGCACGCCACACAACACGCACGAACGCCCGCACCCCGACTTTATTTCTGTGACGTACATACTCCCTTACAGTTCCCTTTAGGGAAAATTCGTCAATTCTCAATTCTGCTACCTTTGATCTGTACTGGTGTGGAACAGAAGATTATATTGAAGACAATTTACGAAAGAAAGCCTTTCTCTGTATTTGATCTTTAAAAATTTACTTTGCAGATGACTCGGGAAGAATCATTACTTTAAGATGCGTTAAGAACAACTTTTCAAACTACTCGTAGTGAATATAAATATTATTAGTTTGTCACGGCCCGTTTCACGAACCTTCGTTAGCTGCCTTCCTAACGGATCCCTTGTTAACTGACAGTTTGTTTAGCAATATTTTTTTTTAGTATACGAAAACCGTATTCTTTTAATATGCTTTTATTCTGTTGACAAGAATGGTTTCTAAAATAGCCTTCTTTTTTCCAATATGTCCAGATTGTAAAAAAAAAAATATATCTGTACTGATCTGTAGTATGTACTGTACATAGTGCTTACAATTTTTATTCTTTCCTAACCTTTCTGCAAAAACGTTAAACGGAAGAGAAGTGTGCCTTCCCTTCAAATAGCCCATTTTTAACTTTAAGGGTTCCTTTGATGTTTCCAGCAAACCCAATCGAACTGCTCATCTCACTTTCAATGTCATTTTTTACCTGTATTATTTGTTTGTAAGTTCTTGAGGAAAACCAAAGGTTGCACCCTTAGAGATCAAATACGAAATGAAGATATAAGAACCCAGCTAAATGTATATTCTATGGCTAGCAGAATAATGGAAGGAGAAATGAAATGGAGACAGCATATCGAGAGAATGGAAGGAATCGGGCTACCTAAACAAGTAATACGATACAGACCTCAGGGAAGACGTGACATAGGCAGACCAAGGAAGAGATGACTTCAGTGAAGTTGGAACAGGCTGTAAGCCTATACCTTGACGTGGATGAGAAGAAGAAGAAGAAGAAGAAGAAGAAGAAGAAGAAGAAGAAGAAGAAGAAGAAGAAGAAGAAGAAGAAGAAGAAGAAGAAGAAGAAGAAGACAGGCAGGCAGACTTTGTTGTTGTTGTTGTTCTTATTCTTCTTCTTCTTCAGCACGACAGAGCAATGTGAGCCACGACTTCCAACACCAATCTTCTCCAGTGTCTCCTACCCATTGCCATCTCGGTGTAACCCCTCGCACCCATTCTTCTGAGATCTTCTAGCACATCATCCAACCACCTTATCCTAGGTCCAGCCCGTTTTTCTCTTCTACAGATTTTCCCCCTTAAGATTTCCTTTAGCATACGCCGATCATCCATCCGCTCTAGGTGACCAAACCATTGTATTCGTTGAGCCTTTATGAATCTAACAATCTCGTCATGATTCAATAACTCATCTATATACGGGTTATTTCTTGTTCTCCATTCGTCATCTTCTTTTAGCCGGGCCATAAATACGTCTTATGATCTTTCTTTCAAATCTTTTTAGCGTTACTTGTTCCTTTTTTGTAGTCACTATCCATGTCTCGCCTCCATAAGTAACAACTGGTCTGATATGTGTCTTACATATTATTATTTTTGTCTTAAGACTAATGAGTTTTCTTTCCAGTAGTCTGCTATTGGCACAATATACCCTATTTCCTGTTTGTATCCTGTCATGTATTGTCGTGTTAATGGATCCTTCATTATGTATCATATTACCCAAGTATCTGAACTTATTAACTGCATAAAATGAATTATCCTGTATGCATAAATTATATAGATTTCTTCTCCTTTCTTCTGTATGCATAAATTATATAGATTTCTTCTCCTTTCTGATACAGAAGTCAGCATATATTTAGTTTTACAGATAATGTTGGGTTCCATTCCAGCGGATTCTTGATTCAGCTCCTTGTATACCTCAGCTAGCTGTTGTCACGAACTGGCCATTATCACAACATCGTCAGCTTGAGCACATATTTGGCTTGTCTTATTTAGTATTGTTCCTCGACGATCAATATCTTTAATGACATAATGTAGCGCAATAATAAAGAGAGTGGCCGATAAGCCACCACCTTGCTTAACTCTCTTATTAAATACAATTGATTCACTCAGCATATTCTCGTACTTAATTTTGGTTTTTGTGAAAATCATGGCCATTTTTGTTAAGTTTACTTACTTACTTACTTACTTACTTAATCCTTAGCTTTTCTACCTATCGGTGTAAAGCTATGTTGGAGTTGAATCTTCTGAGGTCGTCTTGTTAAGTTCATAAGTCAATATCAAGATAATTCCAATATCTTGCATGGCTTCATAAAGATTTATCCTTTGTACATTATGGATGTCTCTCTAAAGTCCACAAACAGCATGTGAAGCTCTATATCATGCTGTTGTATATCTATATATATTAGTTTGTTGGCTATCCTTATTACGTTCTTTGCCATATAGGAGTCTTTCTTCCTAAGCTAAATATGTGGAAGACTATACTAAGAACGACGAAGATGCCATCGGTATTCCAAAAATTAATATCTTGATTCTAAATGTAAAGTCTGTTCAATATACTTCGTAGGCTTACAAGGCCGGAGCCAATGTTGTTAAAACTCATTCCCGGGGTGTTTAGCCACGGTCCATTGTTTTCAACTAAAACAGACGTTTCGACAATACCATCGACTGCCACCATCAGTGTAAAATTCGAGCTTTGCTTATCATCTACCACCCTACGTTAGCAAAGCTCGAATTTTACACTGATGATGACAGTCGATGGTACTGCCGAAACGTCTGTTTTAGTTCAAAACAATGGACCACGACCAAACAGCCCGGGAATGAATTTTAAGGACAAAGTCTGTTACATTTTTATTTAAAGTTTTAGGATCTTATGTACGTGTAAAACTGAGACGAGAATCTATACAGCCGACACAGTAATCTAGTCATCAACGGGGAAGTATTTTGTTCCAGTTGTGGCAGCACTTACAAGAAACTCATCAATTAACGCGCAAAGTAAACGTTTGAAACGCTACGCTCGCTGCAAAAACTCTATTAAAACGTTATAAACCTGTTTGTTTTCAACAGACCCTCATTCATCCTTCGTTTATGCAAAAGTCTCACAAGGAACTAATTGGTATTCATAAATTCAGTTCGTTCACAGCCTGCATTTATAACGTTTTCCGCTGGCTTATAATTTTTTTTTATAATTTTTTTTCAAAAAATGTTTACCGAATAAAAACGTGCACACCTTTTGCCTATCACTTCTTGTTTAATTACATATTCATTATTCGTAAAGTATAAAATTTTTATCGTGATATATATTGTAGCATGACAGATAATCCACTTAATAAAGATTACAATATGATCATAATTAAATATCAATTACATTCAAAATAAAGAAAAATTCAAATGAAAACATATAAATATAAAAAAAAAATACCACCATAAATGGAAAAAGTAAAAGTAAAGAACCACAGTGCAACAAAATGGTATAAAGAAAAATAAACCACAAAAAACTAAAATACAATAAAGATAATACCCAGGTAGGATATGAGTAGGTAAGGAAGATACCCCGAACAAACCAATGGACATGAAAAAACAATAATACCTTGGAGAAACCAAGAAGGAAGAATTTTGAAGAAACGAAATTGTAGGATGGGAGGACTACAAGATGTACCCAAGGGAAACCTATATATATTAAAAAGAATATAACAAACCCCTAAAGAAATTCAAGGTCACAAAGAAAGTATAACACCCAAAACCTGCTATTAATGTAAAGTAGTCACAAACAAAGTGTTTAGTGTTGTAAGTAGAAGTGCACCCACTAAAGTTATTATGTAATGGAATAAACAAATCTTCATAATCCCTTATAAATAAGATTTTGGTCTGGGAATATTGTAAAACTCAATAAGAGATAAGATCCAAAATATAAGTGAACCAGTGCAAGTTATTTCAGTACATTAAATAAACTTCAAGTAGAAGTGTAACTAATACTTCAACTAAGTACATGTGTACCATAAACAACTTTAATGTTTTCTATGACTACAGAAATAAAATTTTATAAAATATTCTTACGAACACCTTACTAATGTTTATAAGAAGGTGCTGAATAAATAAAGTGACAGGGGATAAAAATGTAATACTATAATAAACACAGAAAGGACTGCAACCAAAATAAGTTTAAGAAGTAGGAAAAAATAAATGGCTTGTTATGTTTATGTTAAAGCCCATGAACTCCATAATTCAATGTGGTGAATAGAATAAGATTTTGTTATTATTATAAAAATGTTTAATAGGTCTAACAGTGTTAATCCAGACTAAAATGTCTAAATATGGATACCATACTCTGTTTATAAAATGTTTATTATATGTTATTTGTAGTAGTTAAAACTAAAATGTCTAACTTTGAAGACCATATTGTTAATTTTAAATATTGTTTAACTATGATGAGTAGGAATACAATACTACATGTTATATTAGTTAATTAAGGAGATTTTAATTAATATTGTATTAAACTAAGAAGGTCAGAAGGGGTATAGAGACAGTATTATCCAAAAACATCATATGTAAATGTAAAACCAGAAAAATCTAGGCCAAATAGGAAATTCCAACAACATTATAATGGATTAATTAAGTTAAATAAACCAAGTAAACTGATGAAATTTATATAACGTGAATTAGTCACCAAATACTATGACTAAAACTAGACTTTAAAAGGATAGTATAAAAAGATTATTAAAAAATTTTCAGATATAATAACTAAAATTTCAGAGTGTGGAGTTATAAATTCATGAATTATAGTTAAAAGAATAATCAATGGATAAAATTATGAGAATTTAAGGAAAGATAAACATTGATGCCAATCTGAGATTTATTATAATCATAATTATAACATATAAAATGGCTAATTTTTGGAGAAGAACAGGAAATAAAATGTTGAGCCTACTTTTCCAAAATGAAAGAAATATAACAATTTTAATAAAAAACTTTGTAAAGATAGATTATTGGGTATCAAATTAAGCAGAAGGAATAAAAGAAACCGATTATGTATTTACTATTTCATGAAACTAATTAATAACCAAAATATATTCTGTGATATAATGTACTTTTTTACATGTATCGGAAGCCGTTAAAAATTGAAACAATACTTTTCCAATATTAAATTGGCTAAGATATTTCAGAAAACGAAGGAAGTAAAACAGTTCTTATTTAACATTCGTAGTGTACGGTTGATATGCTCTGGCTAAAGAACCACATATAACGAAACCATTAATGGCGTATGGAAGTTGAGCCTAGCCTACAGTAAAAAATCGAGAGTTGCGGAAAAATTTACCTTAAACCTAAATTCAGTGAACACAACAACTACAAACATTGAAATCAATTAATACTGAGCCGAATATAAGTGATATAAGGAGCTAAAACGCTAAAACAATAATTATTCATAACCAAACGAACTTTACAATTTTCGACACACACATTGACAGAAGTGAATAACCATAATCCAAAACATTTAATCGAAGTGAACACCGAACACTTAACCAGGACAACACTAATAACACCAGAAGGAATTCTCCATACTGCAGAGAAGAGGAAACGTGAACGAGGCAGCTTTTATTGAAAGAAAATTCCGGCAAAACCATTCCTGTTTAACATCAGCAGCTAAGCAGCGGCCATCTTTGACGTCCCACAATCCAATGCGAGTTTTACCAACCGAACCTCTAGACATCACATGTTCGAATTTTATCATATATAAACATTATATATTACTTAATAACATTGTAAATTTTAATTTTAAGTTTTTTATTGTGAATGTTATACTTTCTAGCCCTACCCCTTCTCTGACTATTAACTATAACCGTTAAAAGAACCAGAAAATATTTATATTAATTAACATGTATCAACAATCGATCGCCCTGTGAACGAGTCGAGCAATATATATGATAATCGATTTTATGAACAATTGTCAATAAAATTTAATAATTCATCAATTTGGTTTTAAATTTATTTATAAATTTACTAAATAGAGTGTTAGTTAACAACAGGACTACAAGAAAAGCGGCCATTACTCAAGTAGAAGTAATATATACGAAAAAGAAGAAATATCGCAAATCGATTAGTGAATGAGACAATCCTGTTAACTCTGAATTTAATTCCAGTTAACCACAAGCAAGATTATTGACCAAATTAATTCAAACAAACTTAAAATTTTGACACTACACCATTACAAGAATTCTTTACTAAATATTAACATTAAAACATAAAAAATAAATAAATTTAAATTTTTTTCAAAATTTAGATTACACAAAATTTTTTTTATTTTTGTAAACGAAATAATTCAGGTTCGTTACAAATTGACGCATCCAACGTGTGGCATTATAACACGGGAGATACACATAGCACTACGTTACAATATATATGTTAACTGCAAAGTGGAAAACCACCCTTCCTTTTACGAACTTCTACCTTGCCGTTGTTGGTTACCTCATACAATGAGGAAAACCTGATTAAATTATGTAAAACCCTATGGAATATTAGAATATCTATTTGTTTCCTCTAGAACCTTGTACAGTGCGTTGCATGTATTACTTCACGTTAAGGAAAAACGAAATTGGTTGATTATATATATTTAAGCTATAAATACTTCACTGTTATACCTACTGCAGGATGACAGTATTAAAACATTTTATCAGACTCGTTATGTCAGCAGTTACAGCAATTAGAAACAGACAAAAACATAGAAACTGAAAGGAGGAATATAAGATGTTGTTCCGAAGAACATGTTGTATAGAGGTTTTAAAGTATTCATTGTGTGTGTGGTCACCGAGTTGCAATAGTTAATCTTTAAAATAGCTTAGATACCTGTTGTTCTTTCATGCAACTTACTTTGGTCGCTAGGCACGACGCGTTTCAGGATCAAGGTCCCATCTTCAGGTGATTATCACTCGAGTCGAGCTCGTCAGTTCATAAAAACACATACATAAAAACACTGAATTCAACTAACACTCATACTGCGCAAGGGGACGATGCGCATCGTCGAGAAAGCAAACGCGCACTGGCCGTATAAAGTCCAATACAGAGATAAGTTTGTAGTATTCCTCATGTCTGTGCCAGTTTTTGTATCACAGTATCGAAGAGCGCGTTAGATATGGTGTCGTTCAAATCAAACGCGCTCTTCGATACTGTGATACAAACACTGGTACAGACATGAGGAATACTACCAACGTATCTCTCCATTGGACTTTATACGGCCAGTGCGCGTTTACTTTCTCGACGATGCGCATCGTCCCCTCGCGCAGTATGAGTGTTTGTTGAATTCATTGTTTTTTATGTACGTGTTTTTATGAACTGATGAGCTCGACCCGAGTGATCATCACCTGAAGATGGGACCTTGATCCTGAAAAGCGTCGTGCCTACCGACCAAAGTAAGTTGCATGAAGGAACAACACGTATCTAACCTATTTTAAAGATTAGGTTTTAAAGATTTTCAAACAATACAATATGAAAATCTCCACTATAAAAAACAAAGGCAATGGCGTTTCAAGGCAAGGAACGAATAAGAACACAAATAATTATTAATGGTCGAATTTTACAACAGATGAGCCATTTTAATTATTTGGGAAATGACGTTGGCTATGATAGGAATTATGATGTTGATGGTATGTTAGGTAAATTCCAGACGATCTGTGGGGCAAGCAATCATATTTTTAGAAACTAGGTACGCCGAGATACAAAATTAAATTCTCTACAAAGTTATGGCAGTCAACTGTACTGTCCTACAAGCATGAATTATTGATATCAACACAGAAACAAGACAATAAAATACAGGCCTTAGAAATGGCGTTCTTAAGGGAAGTTAAAAGGTGGTCTAAACTTGACCGTATAAGGGAATGAGACCATAAGAGAAGAGTTACAAGTTTTTAACTTGAATGAAAAGTTAAAAAATTACAAACAATTTTAATAGAATAGTTAGAAAGAATGTCAGATTCCAGACTGGAAAGTCTAGAAGTATAAACCTATAGACCACATGTGTGTGGGTAGGACTCAGGAGAGATGGCTGGATGAGTTTTGAAGGCGGAACACGCCTATGCCGTATTGTGAAGATGGTGATGATACTTCGCTGTGAATCACAAAGCTAGATTTAATGTAACTTTTATCAGCCCAATTTTCCTGGAAATAATGGAAACGAAATGTATCCCACACTATGGTTGCAGAGAAGACGAAATTTTTAGAAAAATAGTAGTAAGACAGATGTGGGGGTTGAGGAAAATGGAGGAAGGAATGGCAAAAGGAGAATGATAATCAGGAATTCAATTACAAAAGAAAGAGCGATAAAAGTTTAGTGAGGTGTATTGAAACAGAAAAGGTAAGATAATTCACATCATACACAGATAAGACGCAAAATCAAAACACCAAAATGGAAGCAGAGGGCAAGATGAGAAGCTTATTAAGCATTTGAGGAGCTCAAGGTCATAAGAGCGCAGAAGAGTTTGAGACAAAATAGGACAAAAGAGGAACAAATAACACAGAAATTTTGAAAGAAAGCTCCTAAGACATGTGTTTATAGCCCGGTTAAAGAAGAAGACAAGTGGAAAATAAGTAATAACCAAGAGATAGATGAGCTATTGAACCACGAAGACAATTGTAGGATTCAAAAAGGCTATTTGAGCGGATAGATGATCAGCGTATGCCAAAGAAAATTCTCAGGGCGCAGGTCTATAAAAGCAGAAAGAGGTGCCGACCTAGGATAAGATGGTAGGATGATGCCCTAGAAGATTTCAGAAGAATGGATGTCTACACTGACATGGCAACGGAGAGGAGTACTTAGGAGAGAATGCTGTTATTAAAACAATTGCTCTCCCCCGCTTGGCCGAAGCGATGCAACAACTCATTCAACGAAGAATATTTTAATTTCTATAATACTTCTTACAAACTACGGAACGATCTACAATATCGAAAAGGTGGACAACTTTAAATACTTGGGAACCATATAAAAAAAACGGCAAGAAGAAGCCGAAATCCGGAACATGATAGATTAAGCCCATAAAGCGTATTTCGCCACATCAAGTATTTTCAGATCCGAAGACGTCCACAGAAACACGAAACTAAGGACATACAAAAACAATAATAAGACCCATCCTAACCTATGATTACAAAACGTGTATCCAGAACTCCAAAGCAGCAAATACTCTCGTTATCTTTGAAAGACTAATATTACGAAAAATCCTGAGACCAGTTAATGGTGTACACGGCTGGAGATAAGATATAACTCTGAATTGTATCAAATGTATAAAGAACCACCTCTAACACAATACATAAAACTACAGCGTATAAGGTCATGTAGCCAGGATAGGGGAAGACAGAATACCACGAAAACTATTGAATACCAGAATCCACGGAAAAAAAACTGTGGGAAGACCGAGGAGAAGATGGGAGGACACGGTGGATGGGGATGCGAACGAAATACTGAAAGTGCGTTCCTGGAGAAGGATGGCTACCGACAGAAGAGAATGGGGGGGGGGGATTGAAGGAAGCCAGGGCCCAACAAGGCTGTAGTGCCATAGGACAGGGAGATAGAGAGAATACTTATTACAGTATGCCAAATATTCTGTTAACGTGTTGGCGTTTTCAGTATGTGAGTTTTTAACACAAATACAGTAGACATCAAATGTACGGTTTCTCAGCGTGTAATTCAAAATCCATAACAACTACTCATCTCCTACAATTGTCCTGAAGATGACAGATAAATTTTCTCGAAATGTTGACACACATATTTAAAATTGGTAATTTATCGATCCTCACGAATTTTGTTATTACCTCCTAATAACAACAGGACTTGTTAATAAGCTTTTTCGTTTTGCTATCTTTAAGGCTAAGACTGTATCTTTTCTGTTGCTTCTCTTTCCCTTGTGTTTAATGCCTCCTGCTTTATACCGTCTTCGAGTTATTTTTTCCTCTCTTGTTCTCTTAATATCACCGAATAAATTCAGTTGATTTTCTTTTATTGCATGGTCTATGCGTTTTGTTCTTAATTTTCCTCTACACGTGTCATTTCTTCTTTTTCCCACGAGTGTCTTATTGTCCCTTTTCTCTGAGAATCTCATTTCAATTTGTTTTATTTAGCTTTGTTTATTTTCAGTGAATACTCGCGACCTTGACTCACATATAAATAATATAGGAGTAATAGTTTTCTGATTACCGGAACTATTTTTGCTAGGCATATTTGTTTAATAAAGAAGTACGCATTGCAACGATACATATTTGAATATACGCCTATAATAATATGTTTTATGTATAAGTAATGTAGTGATAGAAGTTGTTGTAAATAGTGTTACGACGGTCTACTGATCGTCGTATGGTACAGTGGAAAACCAAAATACAAGACACCAATGAAGTCACTAAAAACCAGCTTCAATTATCACAATTAACAGTTTGTAATCAACAAGTTATTCAACAAGATTATACTCGTACAATAATTCAAGTTAATCTGTCCACACAAATAATAACGTCAACTATATAGAATTCCGCACTATAATCGCTTTTCACTAATACACCATTTGAAATGTACTGTGTAAATCGCCCAACATAAACTGAAAAATAAGCGGCAGGTATGGGCTGTTTATAGCCTGCAGGGTTCCATAATACGCCTCCGTAAGAAACACTTGAAAATTCTAGAGGATACTTCAGGGCGTCCTTGGCAGGGGTAGTCGACAAGCTTCGGACGCACGATGCAAACCGTCGAACGCACGAGAACGTTCCGCATTACGTAACACGCCACACAATGCTGACGCTAATGTGTATTTCAAGTGGCCTCTTGAAGAACCTAGAACAAACTTGAACGCGGCGTTGACTGAGGCGACACCTGGCTACTAAACGGGGGGGGGGGTATGAATGGAAGGAAGTTCTCAGCTGTTCTATGCGGTTCGATACCATTCTCGTTATAATAATTTTAAACAACAAACGGGAATAAACGGGATTGGACATGTGAGGTGAAACATTTGTCAAGATTTAAGTTTATCAAGGATGACGAGGCTGTGTACGTGGACATCGTATTTTGTGTTCGTAGAGCCAACTGAGATCTGACAACATTTTTAATCTGTCAACGATTTTCTCTTTAAATATGTTAAGCAATTATTTCATATCTCAACTGGCAACATAATTTATTTATGTAACAGTTAATATTGAACGTGACGCACTCAAAGTTCCACGACCTAGCCAGTAAATAAGACACTACACACGATATACAAAGTAGATAAGTAAATATATTTATAATAATAATTAGTTTTACATATTAACGTTCTTGTACACATGTTAATTATAAACTGAATGTTGACTTGATGGTAAATAGCGGTTTTTTAGCAATTTAAATGTAAATAGTTTTAGGCCTATTTATACATCTTATAGTGGCGATATTCTAACAATGTTCACGTATTGTTGTTGAAAATACAACACAATTTAAATAAGGACTTCTAATTAATATATTACCGTTCTTCAACTCCATGCTGTGACTTTGTTACGGGTTGGAAACCATCCTTACACACACAAACATACATAACAATGTGAGGTCGCTAACATTAAGATTGTATTAAAGCATAATATATTTCGACGTTAGAACGCGTGTTTCCGTACACGCTACTCGAACGATGTAAAAAGTTTCGTGTTTGGACGGACACTGATTTAGAATACGGTGACCACACAACGTGTGACGTGGACTCGGCTACACGCCTACATGAATTAGATATCGCGCTATCGTACAAAGCATTAGATTGGAAACTGATATATTATTAACTATTCAATAGCATCCACATAGGCCTGTCTAACTTAATTACATATGTGTAAATGTTACAGATATTTATCAACATCAATGAAATTATCATTATTAAATACTTTCTAAAATTCTAACTACTTGTTAAGATGTCTGTTTTAGGTTAATGTTCTTTAAACTCATTGCTAAACGACCTTCCTGTTTGGCCTATATAAAAATATCCGAAAATCGTAACAAAGTTATTAGAACAAGCCACAAGACGGTGTTGAAGAAAGGTAATACGTATGTTTATTAAATCACTGTGTGGCTTTAATACTGGAAACATGATAAAAATGTTCAGTAAAATTATATTCCGTGTTATTGGGTGGTGTTCGTCTTCTTCTAGAGCAAAATATTTGACTGCAGCTGCAGCAGTCATCTTTATTGGCCTTCTCTTCTGCTCCTCCGGCAACTAAATGACGACGCAAGATTTATTTACCAGAAGAGTCGAAACGTTTGGCTCGACCACCACCCAACAGCCCAGAAATAATTTTCCTGAAGATAACTACGGACGTAAAATCTTTAGTGTTATGATGATATAAATGATTAACACACATCCAATAATAAGTATCTTCTTGTTTAAAGGAATGTAATTTTATTTTTTAATAATAAAGGACATCGGAGCAAAGTATGGGCAGTAACGGCAAGGATCCCACAACATCTAATTAGCGCAATACACAGTCTGTATATGGAGAATAAAATGTTAATAAAAGCAGGGAGACCAAGAACAGCTCCTAGAGTTGGCCGGATCAATTGTGGAGTACGACAAGGGTGCCCATTATCGCCTTCCCTTTTTAATTTATATATTGACGATGTCATACAAAACTGGCAGATGTGTCTTCCAGACCATTGTATGATTGGTCACTCTACGATTGACACTTTGTTGTTTGCGAACGATCTGTCTGCTATTCTGTCGGACTCTGAAAACAGATTGCAGATGGGTATACATTTGCTAAATGGAATCTACAAAGACTCTGGTTTGCAGATATCCAGAATTAAAACCAAGGTGATGGCTTCTTGTGGAACTGGTCCCGTACGGGCAATAATTGTTATAGATGGTACTGTCCTGGAACAACTTAGCAGTTTTGAATACCTGAGCTACAGTGTGTCTTATAATGCAAGCAACGACGTGGTGCATAAGTTGCATAAGTTCAACCTTATGTGCGGGACCATCAGGCGAACTCTTAAATCAGCAAGTAAAGGAACACGCCTAAAATTCTACAAGGTGATGGCTCTTCCCACACTTCTTTATGGGTCTAAGAATTGGACTTTAACGAAAAGCCAGGCCAGTCGCCTCCAAGCGACTGAAATGAGGTTTCTCAGGCACGTGACTGGGTATAATCTCCATGATCATAGAACCAACACAGATATACAGCAGGAACTGAATATTATGAGTATACTCGACATGATCGCCCAGTATCGGCTGAATTGTTGGGAACATCTTTGCCTAATGGATGACTGCCGCATCCCCAAACAACTATGGAACTATAAGTCGAGGGGAGGAAGAGGTGGGGGACGTCCGAGGAAGCGCTGGAGTGACAGCTCTAATATTTGCCTATTTAGACAGGAACAAACCATTCTCTTTTTAAACTTGAGGATGATGATGAATAATAATAAAGAACGGGAGGAATAAAAAGAAAAACCTGTTTTGTGTTTGTAACATAAAAGAAATAGGAAACACTATCACATAATTTATGTGGTTTTTGCCAGAGAGGCTGGAACGGTAACTAAAAACAAACTAACTAATACTGAGAATGAAGTATAACGAAAATAGAGACATACATTACGATTTTGTTTCTCTCGTGCGCAATGTGGGGTAAAGAAAGTAAGCTAAGGGGGAGCAAAAAATCCTATAAGGAAGAAGCCATGAATTGTATATTGGCAGCGTTTGATGTAAAGTAACACGCAAGAGAGGAGATTTAAGGTTGACTGTCAGAGATTTTCCTCCTTATCTCAATATTAGTTGTTGCTGAGACTTGTTTTGAAAAAAAAGAGTTATTTTTACAAGAGAGCGGCGGGAAACATCATTTAGCTCGCGTGGGGTGGCAAAGTCGTGATAAGAATTATTTATAAGTGTGTAGTGTGTGTGTGTCTTGTTTGCGTGTTTGTTTGCTACAAACATTATTAACGTCTGTTTTCCTCGGCTTCCGAGGATCGCATGTTTTGAATTTGTTCTCTTTTTTTACAAGTACGACTTGTTTAAGTAAAGTATTCTCTACTTTCCATTCTTACATGTGTTTACAGTTTACCCTGCCCGTATATGTTTATAGATACATAATGTTAAGTCTGTATACGAAAGAAATTTGCACGCGCGCGCGCGCGCGTGTGCGTGATTACTGTTTGGCCGTTATTTTGTGATTTTACCTGTTTGCCAGTGGCGTGTCGTGGGTACGTAAAAGGTTTTGCCGGTTGTGATAGGCCTAAAACTTAGCATACAAATTAATTCGAATTTTTTCTAGTACCCAGGGATTTTGTTTTTAGAGTGAAAATATTTTTTTATGATGTTTTATATCATTCGCTGGCAGAAGAAGAGGGTCCCGGTTCAACGGAGTCTTACTCAATTATACTTACGCAGAATAAATCAGGACACAAATAACCGAATTAAAAATAATAAAGATAAATAGATAAACACACAAACAGTAACTAAACGATAAAAGAACAAATAGGTATGTAGTAACTGTTGCACGTTGGTTCCGAAAACAAACATAGTTGCAAACTGAGCGTTTGCCGGTTTATACAGCGGCAACACATTGGGTGGACGAATGCGTTCCCCCCTACACAGTCAGTACAGTGACAAGTACCACGAGGTCAATGACCGTACGCAGTAAAACGTTGCCGATGTCTGAGCCGGCAACACAAGACGGTGCAAGTGCACAGCAGTTCGAAAGTAATGCTATTAAACTTTTCTTCGAGTTTCCCTTCCAATATCTTTCGGATTTCAAATGATTTAATAACTAAAGTATTTATTCCGGTAATAGGCTATAATTAATATTATTTTCTTTTGTTTCCTGTACTGTTGCCGCCGGCAACAGCGGTCACATGGACGCCACGCTACTGCTGCTTGCTTATGTTAGAGAAAACACAATTCCCCTCTACTTAGTGTCAGGACACGAAAATAATCTTCTCAGCCTAGAGCGCATGACACCCCGTGGCGTCCCGCAAGTACTGAGACATTTTTCTCCCACCTTACACCCCGCTTGATCATCAAATCACGGCCAGACAGTATATTAATTTAACACCTTATTTAAAACTCTGGAAAATATCTTACATGCCATTGAAAGACTCGAGTGCGCTAAAAATATAAATGCCAGCAGCCGAATATTTCTAGCAAAAACAACAATTTTATATACAGTAAATTCAAAACAACTCATATGGTACGGCCACGTGACATGACGGAAGCCTGACGACCGTTGGCCCAAAATATTACTAATCTGGGTTTCAAATAGATACGGTGTTGGGCCAGGATATCGTAGAGGGAGGACATATCATGAGATTTAGAAAAGAGGCTTGCAACGAGGAGACTGGAAGGACACAAACCTCTGACGTGTAGGATGCGAGAGACGCCAGTAGCTTTAGTTGTACATGAGTGGGCTATAAAACTCTGTACAACGCTTTCGTAGACGTAGGGTTCCCTTCTTCAGTACTACAGAACGTATTTATTTGTAATCGACTAAATCCAAATCATCATCATCATCATCATCATCATCATGATCTTCACATCACGGCATAGTGCTGGCTGTTCCGCCTTCAAAGATCCTCCAGCCATCTCCTCCTGTGTGTACCCACACAATTGTGATTTATAGGTTTATATTTTCACTGACTTGTTTAGCCAGCCTCGAATTGACATTCTTTCTAAGTCTTCTTTCCACCCTTGTTTATATTCTTGTAGTCATTACTTCAAGTTAAAAACGTTTCGTAATTCTTCTCGTACGGGCAGTTTCAGAACAACTTTCCACTCTTCATAAGAACGCCATTTCTGCGACCTGTACTTTACTTTCTTGTTTCTTGGTTTTTGTCCGTAATTCACGCTCATACAACATTAAAGCGACCGCCATAGCCTTTTGAAACTGCAATTTTGTACCTCGACGTACCTTGTTTCTAACAATACGTTTGATTGTTCCACAGATCGTCTGGAACTTACCTAACTTAACATCAGTATTAGAACTCATAGCCGATATCGTTTCCCAAACAGTTAAAACTGCTCTTCTATTCTACAGTCTGATCATTAATCATTATTCTAGAATGAATAATCAAATCTATAATTTATTAATACTTTTAAGACGATCTAACTGATCTAACAGTGGAAAACAAAATACAAGCCACTACTGAAGTCACCGATGAAGTCACTAATCACCAGCTTTAATTATCACAATTAACACTTTGTAATCAACAACAAGTTATTCAACAAGATCACACTCGTGTAATAATTTAATTTAAATTTATAGACAAACAATAATAATGTCAACTAATAGAGTCCCGCACAATAATCACTATTCATTAATAGCCACTTGAAACGCACCGAGTAATCGCCCGAAGTAAACTGAAAACTAAGCTGCAGGTTTGGGCTATTTAGTCTGCAGCGTTACATAATATGCGTCCTTAACAAGCACTCGAATATTCTAGAAGATACTTCAGCGTGGCCTTGACAGAAATACACACCGGAAGCTTGTAGAACTACACCATCCAACGCATGAGAACGTTCCGTATTACGTAACAATACTTTATCCCTTTGCTGCTGGAGATGTCTTTGAAACCCAAGTAAGAAAACAAATTGTATAATTGCTGAAGAAATTGATTACCTTTTAGTATTTGGTTTGCGTGTGCGTGTGTGTAACATTATAGGTGTCTCTTTAAACATAGGCGTTTCTCTCTTGCCTGCGTCGGTGTGAAGATTCCCTATATATGGAATGTTGGGAAATGGACAAGAAATATGTTACACTATACGTTTATACATAACAGATTTACGTTAACTGGAAATTACTGTTGTTTAGTTGTTGGTATTCTGTCGCACGTTTACCCTGAAGTAACCAAGTTGTAAGTTAACAAGCAAACTATTGTTAACTAAAGAATAACTAAAGTGAAACCACGTGAAACTTCAAAGTGTGTCACGACACAAGGGGTACAATCACAGGCTTGCGACCGCAGACTGGAAGACGATTAAAATTACCTAATGAAAATTGCTTTACGTAAACTTTTTGTTAAAACTCTATTAAAGTTTTTTTTTCAAAACATAAAAGTTTAAATGAATTCGACTTTCTTGCGCCGCGAGATATTTTGTTTAGTGATAACTCGGTTAATTTTTATTCATGAATTCTTCCCCATCAATCTAAACTTGTGTAATTTTAATTATAAAAAAAATTAATCAACAACTTTATAATTCAATATAATTTCAACTGAACTTTTTTTAATGTAACAAGTAACACAGTTAGAAACATAAACGATTTTTAAAGCAACTAATTTACTTATTGATTCTATCATAATCATCTTATTACACCCTCTCTCTCTCTCTCTCTCTCTCTCTCTCTCTCTCTCTCTCTCTCTCTCTCTCTCTCTCTCTCTCTCTCTGTCTCTCTCTCTCTCTCCGTACACACTCTCTTTTCTATATCTCTCTCCACACACGCGCGCGCGCACGCACACACGCACACACATAATACGCTGAAACACATCACTGCCGCCTCAGCACATAGCCGACAAAATGGATCCAAGTTTAACTTTTGATGCTACCAAACTCGTAATATCCACGGAGTTGTCAGAAATTTTCGAAATTTTACTCACCTTACCCGTCATTCACCTTCACCTTCACTTTCACTCGCCTTGGAAATTGGTTTTCCCATATGTTTATTATGGTGCCTTTGTGTGGTACAGTAGTACCTCTGTTAACCGAAACAAAGGGGGAAGGCGGTTTCGGATAACCAAAATTTCGGAAACTATTTAAGATGTCATTTTTTAAAGTTTGACGTAAGATAACTGAAAGCAATATACAAAATTATCAAAATATTTTAATAAAAACAAACTATTTACATAAAGTAATTTTTTAACACTGATTAAATGATTTTATGGAAAAAATCTTCTATTTTACTTTGATTTTTCTTTTTAAATCAGTTTCTTGCACCAATATCTCGCCATCGCTTCATTAGCAGAACGCCAGTTTCACTCTTCAGATCGTTCAACAAACCGTAACGCTATTTAAAAATATGAATAAAACTCCGTGAGAAAAACGCGTAATAGCCTAATTAATGCTCTAAACCAAAATAAAAACTCTTACCTTTAAGGCATTGAAGATCTCGTCAGCTGTGTCATGGCTGTTCTTTGCTGTCATCGTCTTCGTCGTCCCTTTGTTGCGTGAACCAAAAAAACTCAAATTCATTTACTTTCTCGTTTCGACACGTCTTCATTGTGTCCTTGTTTGACATCTTAATAGCGTACTCTTCAAACTTATTTTAATCTTTACCCAATCAGTAATAGTAGAAACACCAACACCAAAATCGGCTGACACAGTTCGCAAAATCTCGTCATTTTTAATTATTTTAATTGTCTGGAATTTTTCTTCAATCGTTATCATGACCCGTTTCCGCTTTGCTAACGAACAATTTAAATTGACGCACATTTGATTACATGTTTATTATATTAGTTTTCGTGTTTTATCCGGAAACAAATTTTCCTCGTACAAATCGTGACACAAATTTGTAAACATTACTTTTATATCTCAACGTACCTTGTATATAAAAATACGATTGATTTTCCCATAGATTGTCTGGAACTTCCCTAACTTAACATCAATATCATAATTCTTATCACAGGCAATATCGTTAAAATTCCCAAGTGGTTAAAATGGCTCACTTGTTCTACAATTTAACCACTAATTATTATATTGTTCTTACTGGTTCCTTGCCTCGAAATTCCATTATCTTTGTTTTTGTAGTGTAGATTTTCATATTCTATTGTTTCCAAATCTGACGAAGCTTAAAAAACAGATTTTTGCAAAACAGATTCTGTATTTTTAATTACAAACAAGTCGTCAGGAAACAAGAGCACATTCAAGTATCTGTCTCGGGATGACAAATTATACAGTCAACTGAAAGTAATTATTTCTGGCTACTGCAAAAGGTAGGCCTACTGTATGTATTCTCTGTAGTGGCCGATTGGTTTGCGACTCATTGATTCGTACTGTATTCTCTCGTCGAGACGCTATCAATGCGTTGTTCTAAATACCGACTGCATTCTTTTGTATTAAATCTAGGTTGAACATTAAATAAATGTATAAAAACTTTCTTATCTTTCAAACTAGTTTCAGCGACATCTTTCTGTCTTTTTTCTCAGTGACATGAAGACGTCTGTAAGTGTATAAGTGCGGAGAAAGTAGACGCAGTGAATAACGGATAAATGTGTACAACACATCAGAATAACTAACAGTTTCTACTTTTCCACTCATCAGCGTCGACTGCCAGTTATTTTATGTCTTTGCATTTTGCTTTTCTGTTACACGGTCTGCTTTATCTGATAATTCTATCGACAGCATACGTAAATCCTGTCTTTCTTAGCACTTTTAATGTATATTCTATAGTTACGATGGTCTCACTGATCGTCGTATGGTACAGTGGAAACAAAATACAGACACTCATTAATTACAAATGAGTTCACAAATAACAATTTAATATCAACAATGTACTCTCGTACAATAATTTAAGTTGAATTTGTCCACACGCAATAATAATGTCAACTATTAACAGTTCCGCGCTAATTACAGCATAACAAACACTTTCCGTAACAACCACTTTATTCGCACTGATGAAGTCGCCCGAAGTAACTAACTAACTAAGCCAGCCGCTGTTGCTTCGTATATAGCCTGCGGATGTTTCAGCAAATAATTTTCCATGCCAGTATAATTTGCGTAGTTAACAAGCACTCGAAAGGCCTAGAGGGCACTTCAATACTCGGCCTTGACAGGGACACGCATCTGCTTGGCTGCCGAGGAACGTGCAGAACGACACTCACGGCTGTTCGAGATTATCTTTACACTGTGTTCGACATTCTTTGCTGTTACGAGTTTTACGTAGAAACAAAGAAAATGACTTCATAATAAGTTTCCTGATACCCACGTAGACAATAAATCCATAATGAAAAGTTTTCAATTATTTATTCCTTAAATTTACATATTTACACTGCACCATATTTTGGGTTTTGCAACGTTTTGACCACTTTTTAGTACACAGATTTTTCCGTATTGTAACAGACTTTGAAATCATCGTTAGCATCTATGTTTTTTTCATTGTTCATTGACCTATTTTTTCACGTAATATTAATTGTTTGTATTAAAATTTGTAAAAAATGTCATCATCTTCATCATCACCGTAATCACCAATCTCAAGGATTAGCCTCATTCAGAACCTGTTCCGGGACCCACTTCGCTCTCGGCCGTCCCATTGTCAGCCGCCATTCTTCCCAAATGTTCACACCACCTTCTTTTGTTGCTCCCTAACTGTTCCAACAATGGGTCTACCCCCAGTTCCATCCTTATATCCACATTCTTCTTTCTATCCATAATGCTGCAGCCCAGAGTATTCCTCATACTCTTCATCTCCGCTGCCTGAATCTTTCCTTTGTTTCTTTCTGTTTGGCTTCTGGCTTCATATCCATACATCAGAACCGGTACCGCTACAGTCTTATAACATCTCATCTTTGTTTCCTTCTTTGTCTTATTTTTAAGGTGTCTGTGAATTGTTCCACAGATATTCCTAAGTTTGTTTAATTTTTCAATCAGATCAATTTCTGTCCCATATTTAACGTACCCAAGTAACTGAAATGCTGGACTTGATCCATAACCTTTCCATCTATAATTATCTTAGACCTTAGAGCTTGCTTACTTCTGAATGCCATTGTTTTAGCCTTGTCTGTAAAAAATGTTTTATTTTAACTTAATTTGATTACTTCTCCACTTGAAAACATAATTCTTTATGCATACTTAATAGTACTTGCTTTTTTGAACCCTTCGTAAAGCTTTCATTTTCAAAAATATAAAGGCCAAATATAGGCCTATGTAAACTACTAGCGTTTCTCCCTGGTATCCCACAGGGATGTCACGAGGGGAGCCACGGGCTCAGCAAGATCGGAAACCACTGATGTGTGTGACCGCTTTTCTAAATAGTAAATCCTGGCACACGTCCAGTCAGCGGCTTCATAACAATTTGATTCGTTCAATAAAGTCTTACGTTTCTAGTGTTTCTTGACTTCTCGTAAGTTACTCCATTGGAGACATAACTTTGTTCTCTCCTTCCTCCCTTCCTGTCTGTCTGTCTGTCTCTCTCTTTCTATCTGACCCTCGCAACTACCACCACTACTGACTACAAAGGCTAGTGAAGGATTACCACTGTCATCTCAAAGGCCTGTACTACACTACTACTACTACTACTACTACTACTACTACTACTACTACTACACACACACACACACACACGCGCGCGTAATTTCGTAAGTTATATTCATGGAAAATTACACGTTTTAGAACTTTAATTTACAATTTTATGCGGGAAGATTAAACATGTAATATTTAAACGAAACGTATTGATAACATGTATGTTATTATTTAACCTTCACTGTAGACAGAAAAAAGCAAAGTAAATTAATATTTTGTTTTTAATTTACAGGTGAGTACGAAGTGTGTGTGCCAAAAGGGAAAAGTAGAAAGCTAGTGTGAAATCTGGTAAAGTATTATATACTTTTAAAACGTTGTGTTAATGTTATTTTAAAGCTTCTCAGATAAATGTGAGGTAATTTTAATTACTATGTATTAAAAGTGCATGGCTGTAGTATTGTAATTCAGTTACAGTAGATTTATAGTTCTTTCATTTTACTGTCAAATGAGGGTCAGGTAAAAATTACCGCATTAATATTGAAATAAGATTTAAAATCTAATTTTAAAGCTTCAAGAATACGGACATTAATAATGTTACAAAGAATAATGTGTCAGTGCTAGACAACCTATCACATTAGGCTATCTAATTCAGTGTTAGGCTTCGTCGAGATCTGGTCCAAGTTGTTGGCGGCAAGAGTACTGGATTAATTATATCACAGAATAAATACTTTAGTTATTGAGTAATTTGAAATCATAACAATATTAGTAAGGAAACTTGAAGATAAGCATAGCATTGCTTTAGACCTACTGCGCAATTGCAACGTCTTGTGTTGCCGGCTCAGATATCGGCAGTGTTTTACTGCGTACGGTAATTGACCTCGTAGTAGTTATCACTGTACAAACTGGGGAGAGGGGGACACATTCGTCCACCCAATGTGTTGCCGCTGTATAAACCGGCAAAACGGTCAGTTACCAGCTATGTTCGTTTTCGGAACCGACGCGACGCGCACCAGTTACTACCTACCACTATTTGTGTTTTGTTCGTTTAGTCATGTGTTTCTCTTTTTGTCTTTATTATTTTTAATTCAATTATTTGTGTCCTGCTTTATTCTGTGTAAGTATAATGGAGTCAGATCCCGTTGAACCGGGACCTTCTTCTTCTGCCAGCGAATGATAGACAATACTCTTAAAAAAATATTTTTGCTCTAAAAAGAACAAATATATTTTTGGTATTAGAAAAAATTCGAATTAATTTTTAGGGCAAGTTTTAGGCCTAGCACAACCGGCAACAGCTGTTATATACCCACGCCACGCCACTGGTCACCGCTCATCCTCCATATATACCGTTTCCATTACATTCAGCACTTTCTATTGCTCACTCTCTAATCGGGAATATTTTCTACAGGATTTTCGGGGAACAGGTTTGGACAGCCAGTTGTGCGTTGCGACAATTTCTCCCAGGAAGGTTTCCCTTCTTTCAATAATTATCTTCTTCTTCTCCTTCTTGGTCTTTTTCTTGTTCCTCTTTTTCTTCTTTATCTGGGCCTTGTGCCTCTGAGCGCCGAGTTGTAAAGAGCTTCCGTCTACTGACTGCACCTATTCTTGTCCATGCCCATGGTCTTCATTTCCTGTAGACTTGACTCTTTCCACGGCACTTTCACAATCTCTCAATGTACTACTTCTATGTCATCCATGTACTTCCTTTTTGGTCTGTGACCCTTTGGGTTTACTTCAAGTTACTGTCGTACTTTTCTTTCTTTATTTTCCTCATTTGCATGCCCCAATCATTTATTTTGATTCATTTTCAAAAGTCTATTAGGGGTTTTAATCTCAAATTAGTGGCTTCGTTAGATTCTCTTATTTCTAGTGCGATCTCTTCTTCTTTTTCCCATTATTCGTCTGAGAAACCTCAACTCCGCTCGTGTTATTCCACTTGCGTGTTTGTCAAGGATAGTCCAACTGTCGGATCCATACATTATCGTTTATAGTTATAGATATTTCAATATCCGTAGTTGCTCTCTACTTAACAGTTGCATGGCGTCCACGCAACCGCTGTTTCCGGCGGCAACAGTCCTGGAAATGAAAGTAAATCATATTAATTATATCACGACAAATAGTTTAGTTATTGGATAATTTCAAACCACAACAATATTAGTAGGGAAACCTGAAGAAAAGCATAGCATCGCTTTAGAACTGCTGGGCATTTCCACCGTCTTGTGTTGCCGGCGCAGACATCGGCAATGTTTTACTGCGTGTGGCCATTGACTTCGTAGTAGTTGTCACTGTACATTCAAGCAAAACGCTCAGTTAGCAGCTATGTTTGTTTCGGAACCAACGTGCAGCAGTTACTACCTACCTGTTTGTGTTTTGTTCGTTTAGTCATGTGTTTATCTGTTTGTCTTTATTATTATTAATTCGATTATTTGTGTCCTCATTTATTCTGTGTAAGTATAATGGAGTCAGATCCCGTTGAACCGGGACGTTCTTCTTCTCCCAGTGAAAGATAGAAAATACTCTAAAAATAATATTGTGGCTCTAAAAAGAACACTTGGTACTAAGAAAAATTCGAATTAATTTTTAGGCTGTTTAAGGCCTATCACAACCGGCAAACCACGCCAAGCCACTAACTTGACATTTTTCTGTAGCTGTGTTGTTTATTGTTTAGATAAACGCTCCATGCTATGTAATCGTGGGCTAGTCGCTTCATTTCCTGCTATGGCATCCGTATATCGCCTATCATTGATTTCTCTTCTGTCCTCTACTTTCGCTTTCCATTTTCCGGGTCCTCCAGCGTTTCTACCATCACATTACTTTCCGTTTGCCGCATACAGTGTCCCATACGATTTCACTTCCTTACATGATGATATCCAACACTCTCCTTTCCTCCCCTACTCTTCTGTCGTACACCTTCTCATTCGTCAATCTGTCCTTCCACGAAACCCTTTCCGTCCTTCTTCATGTCCACATCTTGAAGGCCTCTCATTTTCTTTCCTAAATGTCCACTTTTCTGTCCCGTATAGAAGCACGCTCTAAAGAAAACACTTCACCAGCCCCCTCACCAGCTTTATGACTAATGGCCCGCGTTATAATCTTTCCTTTTTATTAAGGGCTTCCTTAACTAAGGCAATTCTGTATTTCACCTCTTTATTACAACGCATATCCTCTCTATCCAAGCACCTTAAATATTTAAAAACTGTCAGTTGTACAATAGTGACCGTTCTCGGTCTGTTGCGACGAAACAACGTTTTTACCTATCCTCACGCGGTCAACTGCGCCCCGCACTTTGAATCTGTCATTTAGAAACGTTACTATTCTGATCTTTGATGACATTTCAATTGCGCAGCCTCTTTTAATTTCAGCTAGTAACCTCTTTCTTCTAATATTTTGGTTACGTTACGTTAGGTTAGGTTAGGTCAGGAGAGGTTAGGTTAGGTTAGGTTAGGCTAGGCTAGGAATGAATAGAATTACAATGGTAATTTCTGTATTATGATAACAACAGGAAAATGGAATTGATCGCAACTGACCGTATTCAAATTTCCACGTCGGTCGCAACTGACCGGGTTTTAAACGATTGGGTCGCAACTAACTACGGTACATAGAGATATAATATCCTTAATAACTCCCTGCTTGGATTATTGTGAGCTGGCTGACGATATGTCTATTATCAAATTAAGTACTTTTGTAGCCACCGAGTAGGATTAAAAGAAGTAAGTAACGTTTCTACTACGCAAAATCACTTATGACAACTTTTGGTCATCGAGACTATAGATTGCGCGTACTTCGTAGGCAGACAGGGGAGGGGGTGTAGGACTTTACCATCTGCGGGGTATAATTTAACGTTTCACCAGTTACCACTATCAGTTAATTGCGGCGACGTATTCGTCACTGTACCGAGCAGAACCAGGCTAATTGCCGTCGTAGCGCAATTAGTTGAGCAACGCGCCATTACAACTGCAAAACATGTTCTTCGTTATCTGTTTCTGATACATTGGAACAATACCCTAATTTTTGTCTTTCTATTTAAATTAACTGATTGATAGATTACGGTATCTTTAATTACAATTTACTAATGGCTGTGCCAAGGTTATTGTATGCTTATGAAACATGGGTTGCTATGAAAAAATACAGCTGAGTAAGATACTGCCTTCGGAAATGAGATTCTTGCGATCTGTTAAAGACTGCACACAAAAATCTAGACTCTTCAATCAAGACGTTTGCATTGAATTGAACGTTTCCATAAAACAAAGAGAAATGGATTGGTCACCTGAATAAGACGCCGGATGGCAGGTTGCTTACAGAACTTTTGCAATACAAGCACATTGTACAAAGAAGTATAGAAAGACCTGAGAAGCGTTGGTAAAGTGGATGTATTCCTTTCTGACCGGAACAGGTGGTTCGCCTGGTCCCTGATGGAAGAAGAAGAAGAAGAAGAAGAAGAAGAAGAAGAAGAAGAAGAAGAAGAAGAAGAAGAAGAAGAAGAAGAAGAAGAAGAAGAAGAAGAACAAGAAGATGAAGAAGAAGAAGAACAATGACGACGACGACGATGATGGTGATGATGATGATGATGATGATGATGATGATGATGATGATGATGATGATGATGATGATCCCCTAACCCTGATGATGAGGGTCGACCTAACCCTTCAATGCTGGTTTTCTATCTTTTCACATGCTGTTAGTTAAATATCATTACGGTCACATATGATATAAATTACGATTTTTTCAGAAATTATTATCTTAAAATATCATAAGAATGTACTGGCATCCGCAATGAATTCGTGGTCAAATTTTGACCATAGTGAACGACAGACAAGTCAAGCTAAATAAAAACTTGTACTGGACAAATAAAGTCTTACTTAATTCGGTCGTTGATTGAAATTTTCTCAAGTACACAAAACGTTATAAAAACGAAGTCTATTTGTAGGCGCAGTGGATTTTTCGTTCAGATAAAGGAATAAACTCTTAGAAATTGATTTCACCATTTTTACAACGGAGATAAAACGGGATTGGTAAACGAAGCGGGGAAAATTGATGGAGCTGAATTTATGAATACTAAAATAGACGACGACGCAGCGGTTTTGGAAATTTACGTAAACACACAAACGGTTCCCGAGTCTCATACTTTTAGCCCAACAACACGAGAAACAAATCAGCTGCCGATATGTTATCCCACCCAGGCAATTAAGAATGCGGCTTTATGTAGACTGGTGACCGTTGTCTCTGATCAAAGAGCAGTCGTAACGGACTCTCGGATATCCATTCGCGGGATAAACCATAGATACGTATTGTTACGCAATACGGAACGTTCTACAAGTATCTCGGCTATCCCAGCAGAGCCCAGCTGTAACGTGTGTGCGCGTACATATTGCTGCTACTTTGAGATGAAAGATAATTACGTGACACTTGTCATGCGTCAACCATTAAATCTATTCCAGACCGCGCGGTCAGCGTACTAAGTTCAAGGACACTGTTTCTAGTGGATTTGAGACCACCTGTTTGTTTAATACGTCATCCAAAGTGACACATTATTCTGGAATCTCAGCGGGATATAAATGTAAGCATTCAGCGACGCTTAGTTTCAGTATACGTCGGGCGATTACTCAGTGCATGTAGGTGGTGTAAGTGGTTGTTAGTGAAAAGACATTATTGTGTGGGACACTATTAGTTGACATTATTATTGCGTGTGGACAAATTTAACTGAATTACTGCACGATTATAATCTTGTTGGATAACTAGTTTATTTCAAACTGTTAATTGTGAGCAATTAAAGTTGGTGATTAGTGACTTAATTGGTGTCTTTCTTTTGTTTTCAACTGTACCATACGACGATCGGTGAGACCATCGTAGCAGTATTGTAAACTACAAGTTTTTATTCTTCTTCTCCAGACCTTGGACCTTGCAGTTCGTTGAACACTCATTGATTCCCTCTGTCTTGCGATGTTGCGATTTATCATGGGAAAGTAGAACATCAATTGCATAATTGTGTAGGGAGTGTGTCCAGATGTATCCTTTGCCCTTGACTCTCTCTGTACTGCAGGTTGTAAAGACAAATTGTAAATCGTAAGTTGTTGTCTTTTAAAAAAAAAGTGTTCTATTAATTAATATAGAATGTTCGGATACACAGTACATTAAAACATGATTTCCATTGTCGGGACATCAAGAAGGAATAAGCTTCTTCTTTTGTTGTTCTTTTTCGGTACTGCATGTTCTTCTTCTACAAGCCTGCCGGTTCTGGTAACCAACACTCATGAGGCCAAGTAATATCTCAATATCCAAAGCCCAATATCCAATATCATTTCCCTCTGTCTCCATGGAAGAATTTATCCCCCAACGTTTCGACCACTTAACCATCTCTGGTTGTCTTCAGGTGCAAAACAGACTTGTAAGTTAATTACAAAAAGTCTACTCAGTAACAAGTGTGAACCATCAAGAAAAAAATTAATAAACCACCACCACATATAAAGATAAACTCAACTATAGAAAACTAAATAAAAAATATGGTATGAAGAACCACATGACTTCCACGTTCTAAGATTTATATTTAAAATCATTTTCGAAATGAAATATTTCCGTACAAACCACTTCTTTCTTCGACCTTAACCACAGTACTGTGGTCACTAACGTATACCACCTCACGTTGGCGCACTCAATTTTCACTGACAATGGGAGTCGATGGCACTGCCGAAAGTCTGGTTTTGCAGAAAACATTGGACCACGGCCAAACAGCTCGGGAAGGAATATTAACAACAAACTACTTCTTTGTTGCCGACAACGTAGTACACATATAAAAAATTATCCGCTCCCTTTTCAACTATCATTTTCATTTATATAAAAAATACCCTCTTCCCCCTCAACTACCCTTTTCATTTATACATATTTCATTTACTTTTCTACAGTGGATTATTATGACCTTCTTTTCAGGATACTTTATTTATCAAAATTAAGTACTTTTCTCTTGTAAAAACATAAACTGTTGCAGGTAAAGTACCCCTTCCCCTTAACCGAACTTCACTGAAATCAATAGGCCTTGAGTCCTCTACAACTCAGGCACACATCCAAAACATTATTTGATTCTGTTTGAATTTGCCGCAGTTATCGTTTGCCATAGAAAAATTCTACACACAGACACTTCCGGAAACTGACTTTTCTTCGTATTTTGATTGTAGTACAATCAGAATCAGCCGTTATCTCGAACATAATTTTTTTCACGATCACCATACTTCCATTTCCTTACGGAACACGGAAGTTAAAATAGATCAAATGATGTTGAGAATGTTAGGAAGTTGCTCAAGGGTAAACAGTTCCTTACCTGGTGAAAAGCTGGCAACAGTTCTTGAATCAGAAATTTCCAGGTTAGAGGATGCGGAGACGAATTTGCAACACATTACACGATTCACTTTATTACCACATATGTCGAATAAAGTTAGTTCTCAGTATTTAAAAATATAAAATACATGGAACACGAAAGTAATAAAAACGCGTATGCAAGTAATCTTCGGTTACTTCATAAATAAAACCTAAACTTACAAAGGTTAGTGAAGTAACAAAACGCTGATCGGTTTTGTCTGTTTGAACAGTACAAGCGGTAACTAGTCTTTAGTACTTGAGATGTAAACATAAAGCAAAATAAAATACTCTAAGACTGTGGAAACCTTTACCGTCGAGGGTTGCCACGGAGCCAGTCAATTTGACGATAGCTTTAGCAACGCAAATACTCTAACACTGTGGAAACCTTTGCCGTCAAGGGTTGCCACGGAGCCAGTCAATTTGTCGATAGGTTTAGCAACGCAAATACTCTAACACTGTGGAAACCTTTACCGTCAAGGGTTGCCACGGAGCCAGTCAATTTGTCGATAGGTTTAGCAACGCAAATACTCTAACACTGTGGAAACCTTTACCGTCAAGGGTTGCCACGGAGCCAGTCAATTTGTCGATAGCTTTAGTAAGGCAAATACTCTTACACTGTAGAAACCTTTGCCGTCAAGGGTTCCCATGAAGCCAGTCAATTTGTCGAAAGCTTTAGCAACGCAAATACTCTAACACTGTGGAAACCTTTGCCGTCAAGGGTTGCCACGGAGCCAGTCAATTTGTCGATATCTTTAGCAACGCAAATACTCTAACACTGTGGAAAACTTTGCCGTCAAGTGTTGCCATGGAGCCAGTCAATTTGTCGATAGCTTTAGCAACGCAAATACTCTAACACTATGGAAACCTTTGCCGTCAAGGGTTGCCATGGAGCCAGTCAAATTGTCGAAAGCTTTACCGACGCAAATTCGTGCGGTTCTGCTAATATTATTATGTTCCAACTTTATGGAAGAAATTTCGGGTGGCGCGGTTTGTATATTAATTTCTCGTTGCGTGTTTCACTGTTTTAGTCTCATGTGTGATGAACAGCCTAATTGGTAAAATGTAATAGCAGCAGATTTACGAAAGCAACACGATTCAATATTATTGAATAGCTTCTTATCAAAGCATAAAATGTTCCAGTAGATATTTGTTTTGATATTACAACTACTTGAAAATGTAGCGTAGAAGCGGGTAGAAAAGAGCAGTAAGCTAGCAATAATTCAGCTGCTTTGACTAGAAAGTCGTCTTTCTCTCCTCTTAAAGAATTAGGTTATATAAACCTGTTCCGGCACCTATCTCATCCTCAGACGACCCACGTCTCTTCTACCAATGGGTTTACATCAGGAGTCCACATCAGGGATCAAAATAGTGGGTAAAAGGTTTTTTACTAGTTAATCCCGCTGATAATGACCAGTACACGGGTTTAGTGCAAGTATTATTTTTGTTGAAGTTAATACCGTGACACTATATGTTTACTGATTTTATCCCATCAGTGCCAATATATATAGCAAATCATGGCATGAATAAAATCAATTTGTACTTGTTCAATACGAATTAAAGAAACCATTAAAAAGTCACACTAACAAATCAATTAGTCGAAATAATCAGTATCAAAATTAGTCTGATTTAAAGATTTGTTTAGATTCACGGAAATAGAAATTATCTCCGTGTCCTGAGGTTTAATTTTCATTCCCCGACTGTGTAAGTAGGACGGTATTATGTTTAGAAGGTATGTTCACTCCTGCTTTTGTTGTACCCTTGTAACTCCACACCCGCTAGACGAATTTTGGTAAATTAGGTGTGAATCAATTGTCTAAATCTGGGGCTGTAAACGAGGGCGTGGAAATTTACAAAAAACAAACTTAATCAGCAATCCACATCTTGTGGATACGGGTTTGGCAATCCCGATGTGCCCTAGCTGGATTCTCACTTTGCTTCAACTTGTGAGCTAACTGGGTGAGATCCCTTCCGGTAGTCTTTCCTGTCTAGTCTCTCTTGACTGCCTCTTGTTCTTTTCTAATCCCGACGCTATTAGAGTAATCGAGGGCTAGGGTGTCTTCCTTTTTCAATTATAATTTCTTAATTTTGAGTGGCTTAGGATCTTAGAGTGCTCACTGATACCGATAGGCGAGCACTGGAAATACTAATAAATCTTTAGTGCCAGAATAACTGATATAAAGCCACCAAATCTTATCTCAGAAAAAGAAGGGTGAGAGCGAATCTCCTGCGGCCCAAAACAGGAGCCTTTCGGGCTAAGGATGGTAACCCTGACAGAAGAGTCTCTGGTCCTCCTGGTAGGGGTTTGTGCACCGGGCCAGTAACCTGTTCATGTAAAACTTTGAAATACTTGTAGTACCCAATGCAGCCTCAGAGTAAGATCTGACTAGAAATTGTATTAGTAAATTAGATCAATACATCGGTTCGGTTTATATTCTCGTAAAAGGATTGTATTGTCTGTAGAGGATTCGGCAGGGAAGATTTACACTGATCAGGGAGTACGCCAAGGCTGTAACATATCTCTACCACGTTTAATATCTATATTCATGATATAGTTAGAGAGTGGAAATTCGGGATTGATCTAAGAATAAAAGTAAATAATATAGAACATTTGAGCATCATTACAAACAATCGTGTAGTGAAGAAATGGCAGAAGTTCAACAATACGTGTGGGAGAACTCGAAAAATCAAAGAGTAAAGAAACACGCCTGCAGTTCCACAAGGCGATGATGGCCACCCCCCCCCCCACTTCTATATGGGTCTAACAGTTAGACTTTAACGAAGTCCCAGGCCAGTGGTATTCAAGAGGCCGCAATGTCATTTCTCAGGCACGTGACGGGCTATACTCATCGCAAAAGAAACGTGGATGAACGGCAGGACTAAATATTACGAGTATATTTGTTAGGACTGCCCAATATAGGCTAAAATTTCTGAAACATCTCAACCGAATGGATGACGGCCACATCCCTTAAAACATAAGGAATCCCTTAATTAAAGCTTCAAAATCCCTTAAATTATAAGCCGAAAGAAGTCCGAAGAAACGTTGGAGTGACAAGTTCAAGTCTATCTGCTTGGGACCGGAACAAACCATTTTTACTTCCATGTTCCGTAAGGAAATGGAAGTATGGTGATCGCGAAAGAATCGTGTTCGAGATAAGGGCGGATTCTGATTGTACTACCCCCAAAACGTGAAAAAAGTCATTTTCGGAAAAGTGTGTGTGTGTGTGTGTGTGTGTGTGTGTCATTTTTTATATGGCGAACGTTAACTGTCGCAAATTCAAACATAATATGTGCCAGAGTTGTAGAGGAATCAAGGGCTATTGATTTTGCTGAAGACCGGTTAAGCTGTAAAAAATGTTCACTATTTTAAAACTTATTAACTAGTTAAAACTAATTTTTTTATAGTTTACTTTAATTTTAATAAGTAAAGTAAAATTTATTTTGAATTTAAAATTTTTAGACGTTTACCTGCAGTGTTTTACGTTTTGACAAGAGTAAAGTACTTAAAAATTCATTTAAATTTTTTTGAATATTGGCAATTGTTAAAATAAAATAATTTTGTTGTCAGGCAACCAGATTGTTTGGTTAGGAGGGAGGGGTAGTTTACCTGTTTGTTGCGTGTTTAACAAGAGTAAAGTACTTTATTTCAATAAATAATTGCCCCGAAAGTACATATTAATCACTGTAAAATGGTAAATGAGATAATTATAAATGGAATGGGTAGTTGAAGGGGGTGATTTTTTGAAAATTGCTGTGCTGAAATCAAGTAAAGTACGAATATTTAATTTTGAAGGATAAGATACCTTAGAAATTACATATGATAAAATTATTACTCTATGAAAGCGTAAATATCATTAATGGTGTTGATCGGATGAGGAGGAGGCATCATTATCTGCGTAGGTCAGTTTCTTTATATGAATAAAGTACCTAATTTTATAGACAAAGTGACTCGAAAATGACATTATATTGAACGACTACCCCATAATAACGAAAATATCTATACATAGTGAAAATAGTTTGAGGGTGGGCGATATTTTTTTAGAAATTATCGAACCGAATTCAAGTAAATGATTTTAAATATAAATCTTAGAACATGGAAGTCATGTGTGGTTCTCCATACTTTTTTTTATTAGAGCAATCAAAGATAATAATGTTTTTTAAATCGATTTAGTGGGTTCTGATCGGCTAAGCCGATAGTAAACCTTTTCGAGCCATAACATTCGAAATATACGAATACGTTTATACTGTACAATTTACATGCGATGTAAATCAAAAGGGAGGATAATGCGTTTTGGTTTAGGTCGGAGTACATACTTGAGAGAGATATAGGAAACGATTCACGTTGCACACAAAGGGGCCGCGCGCGATGCTCCAGAGCACAGAGGTAGATAAAATATATATCTCAGGCAGGTGTGCGCGGAACACGGTTTGGCTTCTAAAAGCAGTGTGTAGTCCGCGGCTGCAGTACCCACTTGGGACGCCTGCAGCGGCAATCTATTTTTCACCACATTTTCTCTCTGTACTTCACGCCAGCCAACCTTTCCACACTACTACTTTTTCTCTTTATAGAAGAGTAAACGTGGTGGAATCATTTATTGGCAGACATCTCCTACTATTTATCACTTGTTTTTCTGAGTTCCAGCGCTAAACGCAATCGAAATCTCACTAGAAACTATAGTATACGTAATTAGAAACTATAGAATCATGACTTAATCTTTCACGCCGTTGCTTCTTCTTGCATCGAAGCTTATCTGATGTTTGTCACATATTTTTGTAAGTTAGGATTTAGGGTACGGTTATACGAGAGTGTTTTTTGCCGGCCGTGCACGCGCGTGGAGTTTGGAAAATCGCACAGTTGTCACACGTGCGTTTTATTCTCGTACGTGCACGGACGGAAGTGCAGTCACACAGGCGATTTACAATCGGACGGCTTTATAGCGCTGGCTATAAAGGTTGAAACGCACACAGAAACGTTTAGATTAAATAAAACATTGGTCGTCAGTAGTTAATAAATCTTTATTAAGAAAATGTTTTGCATTACTTTTTTTTATAAAGATTTCAACAACACCTTGGAGACCAAAATTAATTACCATAGTAACAAGTAAATACACAGTTTTACTATTTTAGCGGCATCTTTAAACTGTCCTGTGACTGTTAAAAAGCACTGAAAACGCAGCAGTTTGCATTTCGATGCGGGGGGCATTGAAAACCCAGCAGAGTTGACGACCCGTGCGTTTTTCCACGTTCGTGTGACCAATTTTATTGCCGCCTGTGTGTTAAATTCAGGAACTATACAAGCTATTAAAAAGACAATGATCTGTCCACCACCATCCGACTGTATAGATTGCAATGGGCAGGACACATCATTAGGATGGAAGGCAACTGAGGATGGAATACATAGGAGGGTACTGTGTACTCAAATCGACGGTAGAAGGCCTGTCGGAAGACCCAAACATCGCTGGATTGAGACGCAGTGGCGAGAGATGCTGATACTTTACTTAAAATAAAATGATGGACATCGATCGCCAAGGTCAGGGAAAAATGGAGGGGATGATTATGGAGGCTAAGGTTAGACTCCGAACTGTGACGCCATAGAAGAAGAAGAAGAAGAAGAAGAAGAAGAAGAAGAAGAAGAAGAAGAAGAAGAAGAAGAAGAAGAAGAAGAAGAAGAAGACTCACCGACAGTAATTCCTTGCAAAGTTGTAATAACATGGACTAGTTAGTTAATAATTCACAATACTAATAATAACTGTTGATTAGTTCAAGAACAGTTGAAGCGGAGGATTTACGTTCTATGTAGCCCCAATCGCTAACATGGCAGATATTGAGTTCTGTGTCGATGACGATAGTTGCGAGCTTTTGTGCCGGTTGCTCTGCGACAAGACCGTTTCTCTTGTCTGCGAACCTTTTGCTTCCATGTTCCGTAAGGAAATGAAAGGATGGTGATGGCGAAAAAAATCGTGTTGGCTGATTCTGATTGTACTACCCTCAAAACATGAAGAAAAGTCATTTTCTGAAGTGTGTGTGTGTGTGTGTGTGTGTGTGTGTGTGTGTGTGTGTGTGTGTGTGTGTGTGTGTGTGTGTGTGTGTGTGTGTGTGTGTGTGTGTGTGTGTGTGTGTGTGTGTGTGTAAAGTTTTCTATGGCGAACGGTAACTGCCGCAAGTTCAAACAGAATCAAATAATTTTTTACATATGTGCGTGAGTTGTAGAGGACTCAACGCCTATCGATTTTGGCGAAGATCGTTTAAGGTGAAGGGGTAGTTTACCTGCAATTTTTTATGTTTTAACAAGAGTAAAGCACTTAATTTTGATAAATAAAATATCCTGAAATGAAAGTCATAATAATCCACTGTAGAAAGGTGGATGAAATATCTATAAATGAAAAGCGTAGTTGAAGGGGGAGGGGGTAATTTTCTATAAATTAAAATGATAGTTGATGTGGGAGGGGATGATGTTTTATATGTGTACTACGTTATCGCCAACAAAGAAGTAGATTGTTAAAATTCCTTACAGAGCTGTTTGGCCGCGGTCCAATGTTTTCTGCAAAACCAGACGTTTCGGCAGTGCCATCGACTGCCATCATCAGTGAAAATCGAGTACGCTAACGTGAGGTGGTATACGTTAGTAACCACAGCACTGTAGTTAAGGCTGAAGAAAGAAGTAGTTTCTACGGAAATATTTCATTTCGAAAATGATGTTAAATAGAAATCTTAGAGCATGGAATTCATGTATGTTTCTACATACTGACATTTGTTCTCAGCACAACACGCTCTGCTACCCCGCATTAGCTCGCCTCAGTCTTAGCCTTTCTTCAGTCTACTTTTTGCTTACATAGTGTTGATCATACTATGATACTACTACGACAACTACTCTACGGCGCTACAACTCCTGGCCTCCAGATCGACGTGTCTCCACTTCTCTCTATCCTATACCACTCTTCGCCACCTTCTGACCCCCAGTCTTCTCTAGTCTTTATCTAAACCGTCTACCCATCTTCTTCTTAGCCTACCTCTTGCTCTTCTTCCTCCTGGTCCTCCAATGAATACTTTTTTTTTCACTGCCCTTTCATCTGTCATTCTTTGTACGTGACCTGTCCACCTAATTCTACCTGGTTCTATTACTGTGACGATGTCCGGTTCCTTGTGTAGTTCGTACAATTCGGCATTCGTCCTCATACCCCACATTCCGGCATCCAGTACAGCTCCATCGTCCTCAGAATCATTCTTTCCCATCTTCTAATCATATTATCTTCTTGGGCTGAAGTCATGGTCCCGGCTACCATAATGAAGAGTACTGATTATTTATTGTCTTCAGCGTATGGATTTATAATTTTCCAGCAGTTAATTCACTTCCCAGTCTGGTTTAAGACGGACGCTTGCCTTATTATTGTCCACCTATTGTTTCAAGTACTCTGTGCAACTCTTAAAAGCCCGATGGCTAGATGGAACTTGGCCCAAATAGTTATCCAACATTTTTACCAGATTAATCTAATGAAGCTTGGAAGGTTTTAGATAAAGTTTAGCTCAGTCTCAGCCTCTCCTCCGCCTTCTCTTTGCTTTCAGTGGTCTTGGTCACACCATGAGAGTCTCGATAGTTCGAGGTAACTGCGGCCAAACCAACCTCGAACTACCGAAAACTCGAACTATGCCGATATTATCAGCCGTTAGCTGATCTGTCGGCGCGCTGAGCACCTCGCACTGTGCCGCTAAGCCACAACTGAATTAGACATAATGTACTTTGCTTTCTACTGTGTAGCGTCTCTGCGTGATAATGTAAAGTGTACGCTGGAAATTTATCTAAAAGAAATGTTATACAAAATCTGTAAACTGGTGTGCTGTGTATGTGGGTTTTGCTTACAAATTTGCTCGAGCTTTCGAGAACATTTACGACCAAAAGGAAAAGCAAAAATAGACGACGAATCGTCATTCGTTTAATTAAGTTATATTCATGAGGATTAAGTAAAAATTCAAAAAGTTTTTTGTTAACACGCACAAATTTATTTGTTAAATGCACACACTAATATTTAAAACGGCATACAGAAATATTAAAAATTGTACTGTATGTATATTTGAAAACAAAATAATTTGAATGAAAAATACTTTTTAAGCAATGAGTCAAGAGTTTTTTGTTTTTGAGTTGATCTTTTTTCGGATACTAATATGCCGCCATTTTCGGAGTAGCATGACGTCAGCTGGCGTCGCTTCGGCCTGCTGCTCGACTTAACGTAGTGCCATTTTCAGTGCTTTTGGCTTATCAGTGTGTGTAATTTTCACGTCGACACTCTCACCTTTCTCTTCATCACTTCGCGCCAAAATATCCAAAACACCACCATATCCAAAATAGAACTGTCTGTTATTTCGTACTGTTCATCTTCATTAAACCAATTTTGTACATAATCGGGGTACCCCGAACTATACGGAATCTCGAACTATTGAACCTCGAACTATCGAGACTCTACTTTGTTAAATATTTGTTGTCTTCAGCATAAGAATTTATCATTTTTTCAGTATTTAACTGGCTTTCCAGCCTGGAATACGACGCTTCCTTATTTTTCTCACTTATTGGTTCAAATACTTTGGAAAACCTTAAAAGCGCGATGGTTAGATATAACTTTGCTCAAAGACTTATCCAACATTCCTACCAGATTAGTCTAATGAAGTCTGCAAGGTTTTAGACAAAGTTAAACGACACCAGTGACTTTACCCGCTTGTATAAAGGTAAAAACATACCTTCATACATACCTTTTACATAATAAGGTAACGTTATTAGTAAAAGTGTCAGCTGTTTAATTTGTTTTTGTGACGCGGGTTGTTGTAATTGTTTAACTTGGTAGCTTTTTTGTCGGTTGTGTAGAGTGCGTGTTAGTGGACAGCTATATTGCTGATGGAGGTGTGTAAAGATGAGTGTCATTATTCCATAATTAACAAAATCAATGAGTGCCAATTTTTCTGGTGTCTAATAATTTTACCTTCACTGTAAAAGAAGGAAGAGGCTTACATACGAGAAATAAGGAGTGTGCCGAGACGTGCATGTAGTGTAGGTGTGTGTTTGCAGAGAAATGTCGTGTTCGAGACGAGTGTAGTAGCAATAATCCATAGGTAAACAGATATTGTGTCCATTTTGCCGGTGTAAATAGGGTTATCGTTGCCTCTCTCGCAGTCCGTTTGTCCCCGTTTTATACGAGAATAACACCACTTAACACGTTTGCCGATGCAAAGTACGAGCCTCGGTTACATATCGGTTTTTATTCCTTTAGTAGCGCTGAATAGATAAAACGGTCTGTCGATCTGTTTTATTGTGTGAGTGTGTATGTTTTTATACATTTTTATTTATTTCTATAACGTACTTGATGTGTTTTGAGGTACTATTAATTTAATTGGTGCTTTCCCAGTAACCATATCTATATTCATTTTTTGTATTTCAATTATGCATTTATTGGCATCGACTGCTGTAGTGATTATTGCGTAGTAGAAATCATAAACATTTACTTGTGTGTATTATAAGATAGCTTGCTGACGATTGCAATCATTTTTCAGTATCATATTTCTTACGAAAAGTGTTTGTAGCAATAACATAGGTCTGATGTGCACCTGTGACGCCAAAAATTGACGTTGTTAGGTTAATTTCTCATCCTTCTTCTTCTTCTTCTTCTTCTTCTTCTTCTTCTTTTTCTTTTCCTTCACTTTAAGGATTAGGTTGTATAAACCTGTTCCACCACCCATCTCATCCTCGGACGACCCACCTCATTTCTACCAACAGCTTTATAGTTCAGTGCCGCTTTCGGCAATCGATCCTCTCTCATCCTGTGCAGATAACCCCACCATTGTCTTCTGTAAGCTGATATAATTTCATGTATGTCCTCTACTTCCAGTTCTGCTCTAATATCCTCATTCCTTATTCTATCTTGTAATGTATAGTTTAAAGTACTTCGTAGAAACTGCATTTCAGCTCTCTGAATCTTACCGTATGTTAGGTTAACATGCGAACTACGCGTAAAACTTTACATGGAACCCAAGATTACTTTAAAACAATACTCACTTTTTGCGAAAACCACGTAAAAAACAAACTCGAAGTAAGGCGGGATGCTATGTGTATGTCCCTTCTTGTGAGAGACCTCGTTGTAAACTATTACACGATGTTTCAATAACACTTGGTTTTGTGGCAGATCACTGGAAAAGCAACCAATTCAAAGTAAGGCGCGTTCTTTATGTGTCTACTTACTTTTTGTGTTTCGCGCAAAATCCGCATGCAGTGAAGTTTTCGAGGTTTCACTGAGAAACATAAAAGATAATTGACGCGCTTAACGAAGAACTAATCTTGTTTTTATTCGTTAATAGGTTGTTATTATTTTGTGTGTTATTCGTACCTACTGTTAGGAAATAAATTGTATTTTGCACCTTAAGTTATTTGTTCTCGTTTTGTTAAATACGAATTGTTCTTTATTTTAAATGTTGCTGTGTTATAAACATCGTATACACACATTAAAGGTTATAATTTTCCGAAACATGAGGCCTTATATCTGTAAACAATAAACTTAAAAATAAAAAAAAACATTCTTACCTAACCTCACAAATGAAAACATTATTTATTTTTATTTTATATTATGAAATAGAATAATTTACAATTAGTACACTTATTTTCCTTTACATCCTGGTATATCGATACTATCGCATATCCAAATCATCGAAAATGTAGTGCGGTTACGGATACTGGGAAAGTAGGCGAAAATCATATTTTATTTTCATTTAATAAAATTCATTAAACAAAAACGAGATTTTTGTCACCAAAATTGTTCCTACTGCGTTTTCCACGGATTTACACAATCATCCTTTTTTATATTTATGTTCTTATCTTGGTCTTCCGTGTCGTCTTCGTCTGTGTCTTCACATTCGTTCTATGTAGATGACGGCACAAACTCTAAGTTACCTCTGTTATATAATACTACTACTATATTACTATATCGCCACACAACGTCAGTATCATTTCTAATTTGCTAATTCCTAATTATGCCCTTTACAGTCAGCCCTCTCACGGGGCACATGTTGTGTGTATCACATAAATAATTGAAAAGGTTGCAGCGAAGTCTGTACTGAGAGTTTTTAGGTCGTTTGTCTTATCTGCCAAGTTTATGTTTATTGGTTTTTCATTTTTGTAAACGACAAAGGAAAAGAAGACAAACATGATGAGGAAGAAGAAGAGGAACAAGAAGAAAAAATATGAGAGGATAGGGTGAATAAATAGAAACAGGCGAAGTTTAAATTACAGGAATAAAAAAAGGTAAAAGACCGATAATAAGTTAAAGAAAGAGAATACGATAAAAAATTGATGAAAATAAGGTAAATAATAAAACAACTAAGCAAACAGCACAAGAAACGATATATAAAGCAACTGCAAACGTTTGTACGGAATTAACACTCCATGCAAACTCAGAATCACATTTAACGATTCCTCTGTAAAGTCAGAATTCCACATTTAGACATACTGCACTTGGGACGTGGTAAAATAAAAATTGTCTCCTTCAATACAAACAGACGCATCTCTTTTATAGTGTTTTGATTCTCCAAGTACATATATTTTATTGCTATAGTTTTTCAGTCTTACTCTTATCTAAGTTGGAAAGCTTCCAGAAAATTTTATGACATTTTCTATTCCACTGCATATGGGCGTTGTCTTTATACGTAGTGTTGTACGTCTCGGTACACAGTACATTACAAACCGTATTGGATAAGAACGAACTACCGTTACATCACCGGAAGAATGTGACCAACGTCCTTCTTTAAAATTGAATCAATCTGTGTGCATAAACATAGACTCATGTTTTTACCATCATACCTTCGGAATGGCGAAGGATTGACTTAAATATCGGCATGGAGAACCATCCATGATTTCCATGCTCTAAGGTTTATATTTAAAATCATTTTCAAAATGAAATATCTCCATAGAAACTGCATCTTTCTTCAGCCTTAACCACAATACAGTGGTCACCTCACGTTAGCGCACTCGATTTTCATTGATGATGGCAGTCGGCGGCACTGCCGAAACGTCTGGTTTTGCAGCAAACATTGGACCACGGGCAAACAGTCCGGGAAGGAATTTTAACAACAAACTACTTCTTTGTTGCCGATAACGTAGTACACATATAAAATATCGGTATGGAGAACCATACACGACTTCCATGCTCTAAGGTTTATATTTAAAATCATTTTCGAAATGAAATATTTCCATAGAAACTACTTCTTTCTACTTACTGCTTCAGCCTTAATCACAGTACTGTGGTAACTAACATATACCACCTCAAGTTAGCGCACTCGATTTTCACTGATGATGGCAGTCGACAGCATTGCCGAAACGTCTGGTTTTGCAGAAAACATTGGACCACCGTCAAACAGCCTAGGAATGAATTTTAACAATAAACTACTTCTTTGTTGTCGATAACATAGTATACATATAAAAAATTATCTCCTCCCCTTTCAACTATCATTTTCAATTATAGAAAATTACCCCCACCCCGTTCAACTAGCCTCTTCATTTATAGATAATTCATCTACGTTTCTACAGTGGATTATTATGATCTTCTTATCAAGATACTTTATTTATAAAAATTAAGTACTTTGCTCTTGTTAAAACATAAAACGTTGCTGGTAAACTACCCTTTCCCCGTAACAGATCTTCACCAAAATCAATAGGCCTCGAGTACTCTGCAATTCGGTACTGTATGAAAAAAAGTATTTGATTCTGTTTGAATTTGCGGCTGTTATCGTTTGCCAACAAAAAATTATACACACAGACACATAGACAGATAGACAGACAGACAGACACACAGACACTTTTCGAAAAATGCATTTTCTTCATGTTTTGAGGGTAGTGCAATCAGAATCAGCCGTTATCTGGAACACGATTTTTTTCGCCATGACCATACTTCCATTTCCTTATGGAACATGGAAGTAAAAATTATCCCTCCTCCTTCAATTATCATTTTCATTTATAGAAAATTAGCCCATCCCCTTTCAACTACCCTTTTTATTTATAGATATTTCATCTACCTTTCTACAGTGGATTATTATGACCTTCTTTTCAGGATACTTTATTTATCAAAATTAAGTACTTTATTCTTGTTAAAACATAAAACTTTGCAGGTAAACTAAAACACAAAAACTTCCCCTTAACCTATCGTCACCAAAATTAATAGGCCTTGAGTCCTCTACAGCTCAGGCACATATGTAGAAAATTATTTGATTCCGTTTGAATTTGCGGCAGTTATCGTTCGCCAAATAAAAAATTCTACACATAGACACACACACAGACAGACAAACACACAGACACTTTTCGGAAAATGACTTTTCTTCATGTTCTGAATGTAGTATAATCAGAATCAGCCCTTATCCCGAACACGATTTGTTTTGCCATCACCGTACTTCCATTTCCTTATGGAACATGGAAGTTAAAAAAGGGGTCAAACTTTTACGAAAACTGTTAAAGTGAATGCGAGGTACCAGATTGAAGGAAAGTTTAACCAAATTAACAGTTCAGGGTTAAATCTGAAAATTTTTAACTTTAGAGGTATGGCAGGCCAAAAATGTAAGTCATAATTTTAACAAAATTTTAAAAGTCTATGTGAGACATTAATGAGACATTAGGTGTGAGGAATTTTATTCAAAATATAGCCTATACTATGTATCTTTAATAATTTGAAAACATTATTGTCTGTCAACACCTTTCAGAATTTCAGACTGCTATCAAAATCTGTCAACTATGGCGACAAAATATTCACATCTTATTCTTTGTATATGTTACCGGCAAAGTATGTAATCCAGGCATTCTATAGAATGCCTAGGCATTTCATAAAATACATGGAGTTTTTAGGCAAAGTATATAATAGAATATTTTCAAATGTTTTTTATACTTTTCGTAGCCATTCTGTACACTGCCTAGGCATTCTATATAATGGCAGTGATTCTTTAGGCAAAGTGTAAAATAAGCTTACTACGGTCAAAATGAAAACATTTTATTACAAAATCACACAATTGTTTAATTTTACACAGAGGAGAACTTTGTTTGACATTTCAAGATTATCTATTCTCTAATTAATTATGTTCAGATAATATTTTATTAAAATTATACTTATAAGAACGTTTTTGTTTATTAATTCTAAATATATGGAATATACTCTATTTACTACAACAAGACAGAGAGCTGTGACATTTAGAAGTAAATTTTTTACACAATTACATTTTTTATTTTGACATTTAGTCTTGGACACACATATTACGAACCGTTATCCGGATCCTTATGATTGGGCAGTAGCAGCAGAACGAAGTGCGGTTTCTTGTTCAAGAACATCTTCAACCTTCATTAGTGGTCTTCGGCATACAGTGAACTGCGATCTTATGTATAACTGCTTTAACAATCCGTTAGTGGTTCCCAGTTGTAAAATCCGTCTTCTGTCACACTCACGACGATTGCTAGGATGTTTCGAAGATCTGCCCCCCCCTTGTCTACTTCAGGAATTGGAACACGAACAGACGCGCCCACAGGAGCTGGTGGACATTTTTTTGTCAAAATCAGATTTTATCTTTTTGCCTGAAGTTCTAGAAATGATTTTGATCTTTTTCTTTCTTCAGTTGCATTTTTTGCTTTGAAGCAGAGAGTACACAGCTTCTTGTCATCGTCACACTTATCTCCACATTGCCACTACTGTCCACACGTGCTATGCGTATCTCTGCAGCACTCTACACACTTTTCAGAACCAAAAGTTTCGTTTGAACAAACCGATGCCGTTGTCGGATTTGGGCGGGATTCTTGGGTTGCGTCTAAAGGGTGATCTGGGTCGGTGGTTTTGGCTGAGCTAGAATGCTCTACAGGATCAATGCTTGCAGTTGAAGTGCTTACATGTTCTGTTGCCTGAATTAGGTTAGGCACGGTAGGGTCGATAGATTCAGTTATGCCGGTATCGGTATTTTGTGTAGTCTGTATATTGTTGATGACTTGTTCGAGATCTTCTTCACTTTCAAGAGTATCTAACACATCATGGGAAATCGAGGATGTAGTAAGCCCTACCCTTAACTTTACATCGAAAGAGAGTTTCATAGGGTGATAGTTTGATGCCAGAGTGTAAGGCTCTATTTTTCATCAACTGAACAAACCGTAGGCCCTCACTCCATTGATCGGTTTTCTCATCTTGCATCCAAGTTGCAATCATATTTTCAATGCCTTGATTTGCCCGTTCGACACTGCCCTGACTTTGTGAATGACGGGGCATACCATGAACAATTTTTAATGAATGCCAATATTCTTTCAAATTATTTACAATTTTATTAGAAAATTCTCTACCGTTATCAGACAGTAAAATAGACGGAGCTCCAAATAGCGTAAAAATATCAACGAGGGTATACGCAACTTCTTCAGAAGTCTTTGTTTTGAGGGCCCGAAGGACAACAAATTTGGTTAAATGGTCCTGATAAACCATAACAAACTTAAAATCTCTGTCTGGCTGGGATTGGAAATCGATGAAGTCAACCTGGCAACGAGAGTTAAACTCGGATGAAATTATTGGTTTTACACAATTCCCTTTTTTACACCTTTTTGTTTTTTTTTGACAAGACTCACACAAATGAAGGTATAGTTCAACATCATGACGTGTAATGTTTTTATACTTAACAGAAAGTTCTTTTAACATTCTGTCTCTGCCTCCATGGCCTAACGCTAAGTGGGCTTTATGCAGTACATCAAACAACTCCGTATCACTGACATAAAACTGAATAGCACTATCACCTTGCTTGAGGGGATGAATTAATTTGCTTTTATTTTCAACAAGCATAACATCGTACCTATTCAGTAGCCAGTAATCCCGTGGGTCCTTCCGTTCTTTCTTCTTAGCAGCATGCACGTCCAACACTAGCTTACGATAGTCACCATCACTGAGAAAACACTGTTTTTAGCAATAGAACTTCGAAGCTGAGATATGTCAGCGTCAAATCGAACTCGCATTAAAGCAACGCGGTCACTAGACTCAGCACGTGGTTGCGACATCTCGGACGTAACTAAAGATCAGTCAGAGGTAGGCGCGTACAGTGGTACTGGTTGACGGAGGGGGGATTCATGTTGTGACATGAAACCATAGAGCACACGTTGTCTTCTATACATTACCTAGAAGACGTTAGGCATTCTATACAATGCCTAGGCAATGTATGAAATGTGTTTTATTTCATACTTTGCCGGCTGCATTTAGGCATTGTACAAAATGGCTAGGTATTCTATACAATGCCTGATTACATACTTTGCCGGTAACATATATAAATGTTTGAAGTATTAAGAGATAAAGGATTAGAGATTAGAGATGAACGCCAAGAAAATGAGGATAGGAAGAAATTATGAGTACTAAGAAGAAAAATATATAAAAATGTTGCATGTGAGTAAAAATAAAAACAACTATAAATACGATTAATACTGTAACGTACAAGAAGACTATTTATTAAATATGGAACTAAATGTTACAGCAAAAGAATAATATACATATACAAAGCAATTGAAATTATTTCCATTGTACTTAAGATTACTGAAACAAGCAGCCTTGTATAATGATGGCAGGGTAAGACTGACTAACAAAGCAAACAAGGAATTATACGACCCATAACACCTGTGTAGTGAGGTACGAAATGTGGGCAATAGAAGGAGAAGAAGAAGCTGTGAGCAAAGTTTCTCGTACATATGTATGAGGTTTGGTGCTAGTCGGGAGACACCACGAAGCGGTGACCATACATACTTTCCAATTGTTTCTTCGTTTTTCTTTTTCTTTTTTTTCATGTTATGCGTTGTTGTATACACAAACAGAACTACATTGTTTAATTATCAAAGTTAATTCATAACACTAGTCATTATCAAGCGTACTTTAAGTAATAAAGTTAGGCTAGTTGCATTACTGAAATTTGACACGGTGATGTCCGTCCACTCTAAGCTGTCTACATGGCAGTGAAACATGGACAATGACGAATGCGCGACAAAGTCGACTTCAAAGAGCTGAGATGAGGTCATTTAGATCAGTAGCCGGGTATACCAGGTTAGACAGGAAAAGGAATGAGGACATCCTTCATGAGTTAGCTGTCCATCCAGTGAATGACATAGTGAGGGAATGTAGTCAAAAATGGTTTCATCACGTAGAACGTATGGACAAATCAAGAATACCACAAGTAAGTACAAAATATGTGCCTACAAATTAAAAGAAGTCTGAAACGTCCGATGAAAGGGTGGAGAGATCAGTTGTCACGATGGACGACGTAATACGCTTTGAGCCTTACACATGCAAAGAAGAAGAAGAAGAAGAAGAAGAAGAAGAAGAAGAAGAAGAAGAAGAAGAAGAAGAAGAAGAAGAAGAAGAAGAAGAAGAAGAAGAAGAAGAAGAAGAAGAAGAAGAAGAAGAAGAAGAAGAAGAAGAAGAAGATGAATACAAGACGTAACTGAAATGCAGAAATTGAATAGTTATGAGAAAAATAATAAATATAAAACTACATATCAAACAATGTAGCACTATCATATGTTGATGATATCAGGATGACACCGTGTGTAAAAACAAAACGGGAATGGAGACGTCGCAGCACTGTCGTCTGTGAATCAGAAACGCAGTTAACGACTTGCTTGCAATGTCAGAATTTACATTTACACACTTATTGCAAACAGAACGCACGACACAATGTATTCTACTGTCCCGTGTCTGCTCGTAGTCTCTTGGTGTTCTGCTGTTCGTATGTAAATACATTTTAATGTTATAGTTTTCCGACTACTACGTCGGCTCTAAGCTGCAACGTTTCAGAGAGAATTTTACGGCCTCTGTGACAGTATTCTGTGTGTCGTCATCGTTGTCTGACAGTGGAGCAAAATAGCTTTCGTCTGGATACGTTGCACATTTCAAACTCTACTGAATGAGAATGAACTCAACTCGTTGAGTGAGACATGACAAACTGTGAACTGGAAGAATTTTGAACCTTCACATTATTCTACTATTAAAACGTCTAAACACAAAAACCTAACGATTGAGCAATCAAAATTCTAGTAACATCCTGTGATAATAATTAAAAGTGTGATGTCATTATATATCTACGAAGTTATGTAACCGTCTCGAAAGTCGGCAGGTGCATTTACGTAAACTTTCTACACTTTTTTTTTTTTTTTTTTCAGTCTCCAGATCGCTATTATGATTAACTTAAAAATTTTTTACCTTGTATAATCCACTAGGCGATCTCAGTTTTTTACATACAACATGTTATGTTTGTAATTAACAAGGTAACTTAGTGGATTAAGCTAGTGGATTATACAAGGTAAAAAATTTTTAAGTTGCTTTCTACACGTTTCCTCGGCTAGCCGAGAAGGTACTAGAATTATTATATGAGAGTACCTTGTTGGTACTAGAATTATTATATGAGAGTACCTTGTTGGTACTAGAATTATTATATGAGAGTACCTTGTTGGTACTAGAATTATTATATTAGAGTACCTTGTTGGTACTAGAATTTTTATATGAGAGTACCTTGTTGGTACTAGAATTATTATATGAGAGTACCTTGTTGATTTCAATTTGTTACTGGTGATTAATTAAAGGTAGTAATTAGTGACTTCATTGGTGTCTATATATAGTTTCAACTGTATCATACGACGACCCGTGAGACTATACAATATAATAACTCTTATGCACCCGTAACTCGTATAATATAACATAATCGAAAATTTTAAACTTATTCATTAATATGCAAAGCTGATAAAAGAATTTTTTCCTCCATATGGAAGAAACGATACAATAATAAAGCTGTCACCTATGTACCATTAAATAATATTGTGTTTCCAGTCAAGTTTATGTTCTTTTGCGCTTGTCTGAAAGCTTTCATTACTTTCTCAGTTTTTAAATACATGTTTAGATCTACCTTAAAAATTTAATCTCCGTTGCCCGGATCTTGATCATTTGTAAAAAAGGCGCCACTTGAATAAAATTACTATTCCGATCAAGAGCGCAATGGTCTCAAATAAAAAGAGACTACGGAACAAAGGTATTATTTGAAATTAAACTATCTGCCGGACTGTTTGGCCGTGGTCCCAGGTTTTCATTAAAACCAAACGTTTCACTGGCTGCCATCATCAGTGGATGTATCGAATCAACGTATCGCGGGGTGTCGTGTACGTTAGGCCCACAGTACTGTGGTGAATCGATATATCCACTGAAGATGGCAGCCAGTGGTGCTGCTGAAACGTTTGGTTTTAATAAAAACCTAGGACCATTGCCGTCCAAACAACCCGGCAGATAGTTTAATTTCGACTGACATCTGCCGTGAAAGCCGTCGAAAAAAAGAAAAGGTATTACTTTTGCCAATAATGCTTGTGAGGAATGTTATCTACATAATGACATATATGCACATAGCATATAGCATTGTAAACTGAACCGTATTGTTCGTACGAGTGGAATGTTAATTGGAAAGCAAACACTGTTACTTAGCATGCTTATGACGATAGCACGGATCGCCATGTGGTACAGTGGAAACAGAATAACTGACGCCACATGAAGTCACTGATTACTCTTATATAACTCTTGTACATTTGTGAGGCGTGACAAAGTGCCTATCTGCCGATTTTGAATCAGTGTCCATGCAATTTTTTGATTCTTTTGCTATCGCTTCCTAAAAGTTTCTAGAACAAAGTTAAGGAAAAATTATGGCCCGTTCTCAACCCTAAAGGGTTGAAAACTATCCCTAAAGAGTTGAAAATATGAAACGACGCGATGATGCATTTTAAAGCCCTGACATTAGGTACTTATAGGTTTCTAGGGGTGCTGATTACGATTATGACGTCCAAAATATATTCGACACAAAGGGTAGTTTCTAAATAGTTGAAGCAGACTATAATTACGGGGTGTAAATAGGTATTAAACTTCGCGAGAATGCCGGTCATGCCTCGGAAGTTAGTACCTATAGGTTTTTGTGGGTGCTGATTACGATTTTGATGTCAAGGGATACATCCAACTCAAGGGTTGAAAACATTAAACAACACGAGGATGTACTTTGAAGTCCTGAAATTGGGTACCTACAGGTTTTTGAGGGTGTTTAACCTACATTTACTTAAACATCACAACATTAATAATATTTAACAAAATTGTACGACCCTTGCACAATAACACACAACTCCGACGCTCAGTTGATGCTCCAAAAAACACGTGCCAGCTGTAAGCAGTGAGCACCAGGTAGCGCATCAGGCCTCTTCTAGTCTCTGCTAAAGGGTACGTGTTTTAGCCTTCATAATTAACAATTCAGTAAAAAAAAATACACATTTCATCCATGGTTATAAAACTTAATCAAAGAAAAGTCGAACCATAAACATTATATTATATTATTAAATTAAATATTTTCGATTGATATATATATAAAAAACCAGCAATACAGACAGTGACAGATTGAAACAGATATTCTTTTGTTTACAATAGAATTAAAAAATAATAATAATAATACTTAATTTTATTGTCAATTTAAAAATAAAATTAGTTTAGTATAAATTAGTAGGCTCTCAGGACCGCACCCGAACATATAACGTACAATAACAAAATCTAACTGTTGAAGCGTGTTTACATTTTTAGCCATAACTCAGTCAATTTTTAAGAAAAAAAAATTAAACAAAATGCATTTTGTAAGACATTTAAAGAGCTACAACTTCTTTGCTATGCACTATAGTCGAAAAACCTACTGTGCGCTAGATATTTTGCCTAGAAGTCAAAAATGTTTTACACGATGTCGACAAAATACAAATTTAAACTGCTATAACTCATCGAATTTTAGTCATAAAGGAATAAAATAAAATTCAAAATTTTTTATGTTTTATAAGCTTTTTTTTGGCCTATATCAATTTCTCGATAAAACGCATTATTACCGAGGTATTTAATAAAAAGCGAATGTTAGCGAAAATCCAAAAACTTGAATTTTCTTAAAACGTTAAGCGTTACTATATACCAATACATATATGGTTCAAAAAATTTGAGGACATTGCTAATATAATAGACAACCGAAAAGTACAGTATCTTGGCTTAATACACATATTTGACAAAATGGCGGACGTTCCTTTTTAAATTTCTTGGAAAAACTTTGTAAAAATTATGATTTTTGCCTACAGAACGTCGTCATTTTTCAAGCTATACAAATGAAAACCCCACCATTGTTTAGGAAATTAACAGGGCTTTTATTTAATATTAATTTAATTACGATCGAACCATTTTTCGCCGAGTTATATAAGTTTTAATTATTCGATTGTATCAGAAAACGGTGAATCTGCATCTTGTTTTAGCTGTATCTCAAGAATCATTTGACATAACAAACCCAAACAAAGTGGAAAATGTTCATCATGTTCATCTGTTAATACATTTCAATTTTGACATACACAAGTTGTTTTGAATTTTGACAAACAATACAAGTTGTTTGAAAAGTGGCGTTATTTTTGAGTTATTTGCAGTTTAATTTTTAAAAACGCGTTTTTTGGCAAACTTTGAACTCTTGTATGTCGCAAACAATGCATTTTTTCGAAATATTGTATACCACCTTTTTTGCTTAGAATGTGATTTTCTATCGGTTACGGGTCGACTAAATTTTGTTTTTTAACCCCCGAAAAAGGGATTAAAACAACAACCCTTAAGTTTAAGAACAACCCAAAAAATTTCCTTAACTTTATTCTATAATCTATTTTGAAGAAATTGCAAAAAAAATCAGAAGAATCCATGGACACTGACTTAAAATCGGCAGGAAATTCCTCACGTAATAGACTAATAATCCGTGAAGCTAAATATTGTGCAACACACTGTAATATAACAAACAGTCACCTTATTACAGAGTCGCACTAAGCAACACACAATAATCACGTTGCACTAAACCAAGATTTACAATGAAAACAACCACTTCTTAAAGCACTTTGATATGAGAGGTCCCAGACTGGAATGACTCCCTGACTCCGCTTCTAGCCCAGTAATTATGCCCTGGTTGTGTGGTATAGTAGTGACAGAGCTAGCCTGGATACCGTTTGGAAGCCGGTGACGTCTGGAAGGGGTATCTCGAACGATCTGGAGCGTTAAGCAATTCTGGCGCTCCACTACACGTTGCCACACATGTTCTCTATAACCTCAGTATAGAAGATTAAAAAAAAAATTAAATACTATTTGACACAAATTTGATTATGCAATAATACAAAAACATGAATTCAAAAGTCGTGTCGTAGGAAGACATGGCGAGATGCGATTTTGATGGACAGTCATTGGAAAAGCGTAAATAATAGAGAAATACAAAAACAAATGGAAATAGTAGTACATAGTAAGAAAATACAGGGGGAAAACAAATTGAAACCTTTAGGGGAGAACATAGACGTAGCGTAAATAATGGAAAATTTTTAAATTAAGTTTTCACTGCCGAAACCATTCGGTGAAAAAAATTTCAGGGTATCAATCGTGGTACATGCCATAAGAACACCGACATTTCGACTGCATCTGCGGAGATTATCTTTAATCGGCTATCCTGCTGAATCCCTGTTACCTACTAACATCAAATCGAGTTTGTAAATGAAGCAGGAAAATAAGGAGAAGAAGAAGAAAAGGAAAGTAACGAAGAAGAAGAAGACGGAGACGAAGAAGAAGAAAAAGGAGAAGAAAAATGGTTGTTAAAAAGGTGCTAAACAAATAGACTAAAATTATTTTTCCAATCAAGAGTTTACTAATGGAAATATGTATAATTATAATGAGAATATGGAATTTTTAAAATTAAGCTTCGACTGCCAAAACCATTTATTGATAAAATTTCCAAAGTAAATGAAGTTTGTAATTGAAGAAGGAAAATAAGGAGAAAGGAGGAGAAGGAGAAGAAAAAGCAGAAAAAGCAGAAGAAGAAGAAGGAGAAGGAGAAGGAGAAGGAGAAGGAGGAGGAGGAGGAGGAGGAGGAGGAGGAGGAGGAGGAGGAGGAGGAGGAGGAGGAGGAGAAGGAGGAGGAGGAGGAGAAGGAGAAGGAGAAGAAGAAGAAGAAGAAGAAGAAGAAGAAGAAGAAGAAGAAGAAGAAGAAGAAGAAGAAGAAGAAGAAGAAGAAGAAGAAGAAGAAGAAGAATGGTTGTTGAAAAATGCTAAACGGATAGAATGAAATTATTTTTCTAAGCAAGAGTTTAATAATGTCAAGTATAATGAGAATGCGGAACGACAGTTACAGTTGCCAATATTACTTGTGGGAAATCAGAGCTGATAGAAGCAAGTAAAGTATTTGATGTACTTGAGAAGCCTCATTACAGTGAACTAATAACGTACAGACGAGGAGATTGCGTCTCTACCAAACACTGGAAGCAATCGATAACTTGTCCAATACTTTAATAACTGCACACAGGAGTGTACGGATGCGTGAACTAATTATTATTAATTTTATTGGAAATCTCTTATCTTATTATCTTAGCTTTAACGGAGGGAAATGGGAAAAATAAAAATGTCAAAATAGAGGGATAACTTAACTCTAGTTAGTCAAAATGTTCAAACTTTATAATTGGTCGAATGCTGGGTGTCCAAAATGTGAATTCATTTTTTATCGGTTTTTTTGAGGGGAACAGAAAAATTTTTCATTAATTACGGTAATTTGTCTACATTTATTATAACCTAGCTACCTTATTGTTACGACGGTCCCACGAATCATCGTGGTGTACAGAGGAAACAAAATACAGACACCAATGAAGTCACTAATTACCAGCTCAATTCAGCAACAATTTAGTCTTGTCTGATTTGTCTATTTGCAAGAAAAAATTGGCGAACGAACTAACTTTTTGTTCAGACCTCGTATTCTTATTCTACAAATTACAACTTGATTGGAAGGCTAAAATTTAGAACAATCTTACTGAGGGCACAAAAAAAATAAATAAATTATTAGCGATTACTTAACTATCACTTAAAAAAATTAATTGTATACTCTCATTTTAATTTTTTCCCCTGATTAATATACAACTTTTTAATCGAACTGACGTGCTAGTGATACATCAGTACTGTTGGATTTTTTTTCTGAAATGTTGGCTTACACGTTTCGTGATCTGGGATTGTTCTTTTGGACTCAATTTTCTTAAGAATTAATTTCAGTTACCGGCAACAATCGTGCTGAATACAATGAATATAGTCATGGCCGGCTCTAGTAGAAGGCCGGAATATTAAACGTGGCAACGTTGCGTCTGAGGCCTTTATGGATAGTGTCATAAAATAGCTAAAGTGAACATGTTATATTTTGTTTTAATTTCATAGCATTACTAAAATCGCGAGTAGGCCTATTTATAGCTAAATCTAAATTATAGGTCTGTGCGCACTTAGTACTATACGTTTAAGTTAAAGAAATTAGTGAATTAGTGTTAGGCCTAATGATTTAATTTTGTTCGAGTTATTGAATTCGCATCATATGAATGAGTTAATAAGTATATTTCTTAAATAATATGATAGTGTTTCACATAATAAACTTTAAATTTGCAAAAATGAAAAATTATAAAACGGCTGTTAACCGGCAATTAAAAATGATGCGATTTGATTATTCAAATATATAAATTAAGAGATCGTCTAGTATATCAAATGGTTCCAGTGCTGCCACGTTTAACATTCCGGCCTTCCACTAGAGCCGGTCATGATTCAGTTCAATGGACGTGACAGTTATGTGTTGGTAAAGTGTCATGAGTAAGCAGGATTAGGCGATGCGGTTATCAATGGATGTCGTTCGCCTCAATGTGACACTGTACGATCGCTGACCAAACGTACGTGATTTACAGACCGCAAATGTCGGGATGACACGTACGCTCTCCCCCCCCCCATATTTGCTTTACTATATGCTCACAACTACTATTTATAAACTGGCTCTACAATGTCATTTATGATTGTTCGTAACAGTTTCTTTCTCTGTTACATGTTCTATGCAATCGGTTTGTTTCATGTCACTTTCATAGTACTACGAGGATCAGTTGAAAAGTTCGTGGAGCGACATCTATAGCTCAGTGGTAGAACTAAAATCTTTCGTGTGCTGTAAGACGTATATTTCACGTGAACACCTGTTAATTTCCAGATACACCTGTCAATTTATTAACTTTTTACCAGCTGTTTGAAATTTTCATGTCACCCTTGTTTTTGAAATGCACAAAATCAAACATTGTGTTGTGATGAATTCTCTTTTAAAAACGTTTTAGCGCCAATGTAAAATCAAAACAAAATATTGTGTTATGAGGTGCTGCGCTTTCAGAAACTACGGTAAGTGGAGCACACTCGAGTTTAAACGTGGTCGAACAAGCAGTGAAGACGATCCCATAAGTGGACGTCCAAAAAGTCCAACAAAAAATGACATTATTGAAAAAATTTCATAGGGTGTTGAAAGACTGCAGATAGCGGAGTGGCTGACGTTGCTGAAATCATAGGCATCTCATATGAGCGTGTGCTCAAGAAAGTTAAAGTTATATACCTTAACTCAAGAACTTGCTGTGAAAATCGTTGTGCAAAATGGCTGCCGCATCTGAAGTTGCTGCATTTTTTGGGCGTCCAGTGCGAACATACGACCACGTTTAAGCTCAATTGCCTACTTACAAACCGTTGGATTTGAAGTCGCAGCATCTCCTGACACATTTACAATTTCGTTTTGAATTTTCGTGGGCGCTAAACAATTTTTAACAAAGAATCACATCACAACGTTTGATTTTGACCGTTTTTCAAAACATACATGACACGTCTATTTTAAACAGTTTTTAAACAATGAACAAATTGATTGATAAATTCGTTCACATAAAATACAAATCTTGCAGCACACGACAAATTTTAGTTTTACCGCTAAACTACAGGTGTCGCTCCGCGAACTTTTCAACTATCCTTCGTATATACACAGTAAGAAACTCCTGAAATCAGTAGTGACCGTCGGTCAATAAATGTTTAGTGACAGAAGGTTTACCGAGGATCGGTCATTAAGGGTAGACACAGCTTTTGCATTATTTTTGTCGACGTTTCGACAGCATTTATTGTCATCATCAGGACAATTGTTGACTTGTTACGACGTCAAACACACAACTGCAAAGACACAATGTTACCGATCCTCGCTAAACCTTCCGTCCTTAACCATACAGAGCAATATTTAATGAATTCGTAATGTTTCAATTAATTAATATTTTCCTTATTCTTCTTCGTTTCGTCTCCTTTTTCTACTTTTCCTTCTCCGCCGCAGCATACTCCTCCCCCTTTCCTAATTCTAAGCCTTCTTTCCCACCTCCCTATTTACATAAACTTACATATAAATAATTTTTGTAATTTCACTTCTCATCACTTTCTTTTCTATTTGTATCGACCATGAGGTCCACATGCCAATTTCAGTTCTTTATTCCTTTTTTGTTTCCCTTCAGTATTCTTTCATCTTTTTACTATGTTTCTTCTTCCTGTCTTCAGTTCACTTTGAACCTGCATTTTCTCTCTCTAACCCTGGACTCCTTCCACTTTTAACACTTTTGACCGAAAAACTTCTCTTTCAATTGCTTCTTCTCCGTTTATATTTTTCTTTTCTGAATATTTTTCTTGACTTCTTTCCACGCAGATATTTGAAGGTTTGTTTTGTTAACCTATTGTCGTCTATTCTTTATAAATGCCCCAAAAATACTAGTCTTCTTTTTCTCACTGTTCCTGTTATAGTGTTTTCTATACTTTGATATATTTCATCATTAATTCTTAATTTCCAACCTTCTGAAGTATTTCGTGGGCCTAATATTTTCCTAATAATTCGTCTTTCCAATATTTCTAGCTTGTCTAAATTATAATTCACTTGCATATAAGCATTCTGGTCTCACTACTGTACTGGAATGCCTTATTTTCGCATTTTTAGATATTCATTTTTTATTTTAAATATCTTTAGTTTTACCATATGTTCTTCCTACTTTTGTATTCGGTATGTTATTTTTTTTAAATACGCAATGAAGGATATATTATATTTTTTATAAGGTTATGTTATTTTAAGCTTAATAATTTATTTTAAGGTTAGGTTGTTTCAGAATTTGGCCAAGGAGTATACGTTAAATTATTGATTTTCTCACAAGCTTGAAAAATATGGGCATTGTGTCAACGAAACTTCTGAAAATATTGTGGTTTTTGTTTATTCGCGAAAATATGTAATTGTATGCGGTAATACAAAGTATACTCTTTTATGCCAAAGTAATCATTTACCCGTACATTTAATTTGAAGTAACAGTCGATAGTTTCTCCATTAATCCTCTGACGTTTCGGTCAGTGGCGGAGCATTTGTTCGTCACCGTATAATACTATTGTTATGCCATTACACAACATTCTACGTGTTTCTCGGCTATTCCAGCGCAGCTCGGATATAACGTGTGTGTGCGTACATTTAGCTGCAACTTTGAGATGAAGGACATGAAGGACAATTACGTGACAGTTGTCACGCATCCGTAGCCGAGACTGTGCCAGATTGCACCCGTCTGCGCGGCGCACTTTCTTCAAGGCGGCAAGAAATTACGCTCTAGTGTTTTATAGTAGCGTTGACGCGTAGTATGGTTTATTCTGGAATTTCAGAGACTTATAAATATAAGCATTCAGCGACGCTTAGCTTCAGTTTTGAGTGGCGATTTATTCCAATGAGGGTCGAAGTATTGTGGCAAAGTGTTATGATAATTGTGCGGGACTCTATTAGTTGACATTATTATTGCGTGTGGACAATTTTTATTTGATTTGTTGTGAAAGACTATCTTGTTATTACAAATTGTTAATGGTGATAATTAAAGCTGGTTTTTAGTGACTTCATTGGTGTCCTGTAATTTTGTTTTCCACTATACCATACGACGATAGTTATTAGACCGTCGTAACAATATTTTTGTAAAGCTATGGTATTTTAAGCTAAATAATTTATTTTAAGCTTAGGTTGTTTCAGAATTTGGCCAAGAAGTATACGTTAAATTATTGATTTTCTCACAAGCTTGAAAATAATATGGGCATTGTGGCAACGAAACTTCTGAAAATATTGTGGTTTTTGTGTATTCGATGTGATTGTATGCGGTAATACAAAGTATACTCTTTTATGCCAAAGTATTCATTTAACCGTACATTTAATTCGAAGTAACAGTCGATAGTTTTTGACACGACAATGTCTTTTAGCTGGACATCGTTTGAAACTTTCTGTAACATTTTATTTACCGTCACGCTGTATGACGTCATCATTGCGTGATTTCAACACTTTTGATTTCCCACAGTCTAGAAATCTTATTTTTAAAGCCTAAAAACATTAACATTCTTCGATGTTTCGGTTTCGTCGAAATTCTTTCTTTTTTCATTACTCCCCTGACATTTCGGTCAGTGGTGGAGCATTTGTTCGCCAGCGAATAATACTATACTAAAAAACATAATTCTATGAATAATACTACAGCAATACCTACCGAGTCGAAACAAACTTTATTTTATACAACTTCCACCGTCAGATGTAAGACATACACGACGCTATAGAAAATATGATAAAGTTATCAATAAAGCATTGGAACTGTTTTGTATGTAAGTCTGAGAGATTATAACATATGTAAAACTATAAAAACGTATGTTTGTTCAAACTGAATGGAAAAATTTAGAAAAACGAGCAAACAGTACAAAAGCACTATAGGAAGCAATTTACATTTTGTCGTGTCTGGTGCAGTAACAGAATGCAAATGTTAAGTTGTGACGTTGCAAACAAATCGTCAGCTGTGTCTCCGAGTCGCCTTTCACGTCGTCACTTTACATATGTCGTAATTCTCAGACGTCACTTTTATTGTTCAACGTTCACCCTTTCATTAATACGTACTGTTTTCCTCCTTCTTCTTACTCTTTTTGTGCCTACTGTTTTTCCTCCCCATCATAGTCGTCCTCCTCCACATTCTTCTTCTTATTGTTGTTGTTGTTGTTGTTGTTGTTGTTGTTGTTGTTGTTGTTGTTGTTGTTGTTGTTGTTCTTCTTCTTCTTCTTCTTCTTCTTCTTCTTCTTCTTCTTCTTCTTCTTCTTCTTCTTCTTCTTCTTCTTCTTCTTCTTCTACTTCTTCTTCTTCTTCTTCTTATATCCTCCTCCTCCCCCTCCGCCACTTCCTTCTCCTCTTCATCCTCCTCTTTATCATTTACTTCTCACTTTCGATTTATTTTCCTATCACTTTCTTTTCTTCTTAATTTTTTTCTTTCCTCTGCTACTTCACGAAAAGTGATTTTCAGACTGTTAAAATTTTGCTTACCTTCTTGACTCGTAATTTCTTACTTACTTTCATAGTTCCGTTGTACTGTCAACGTAATCATTTTCAATCTTCTTCACAGTAACTGTACAGCAGTAACGCCTAAGTAAAGGGTGTTTTAACACACAAATATTCTTCTTGTTCTTGTTCTTGTTCTTCTTGTTCTTCTTCTTCTTCTTCTTCTTCTTCTTCTTCTTCTTCTTCTTCTTCTTCTTCTTCTTCTTCTTCTTCTTCTTCTTCTTCTTCTCGGAATGTACGTCTTCAGTTCACAGAATCTTGGATATCAACCGTACACGACAATAGAAATCCTTTACATAAACTTTTACCAGAAAATCTGGAGCTTCTTGTGATGTGGTTAAAGCTATTGAATTAATAGTGTTTACCGTGCCAGAGTATTTGACCGCCTACAGTGGTCCAGAAATGTTCTTTAATTTCTGTAGTGGATTCGAATAACGTATATTTAAAAAACTCAAGAAAAAATAATTGCAAAAAGCTCATTGGGCAAATTTTGACCACGATAATTTTAATTATGCAATAAACACGTAAAGGACTTGCAAAAATAAAATAAAATTATATACGATAGACGGTACAATGTTTACAAACATTTTTCAATTAACCTCAGATTAGACAAGAAAAGCTTTTTACTTTCCAGACTAATAATCTTTATTTGGAAATGTAAACTTTGCAAATGGGAACAAAATGTAAATAAATTAATAAATGAAATTAATTTTGTTTATATTATTTGCGAAACTGGCATGAAATCTTGTCTCTACGATAGGATTTGGTTTTGACGAAACTATGAATGTGAAATTTAAAAGTGATTTGGAGCTGTTTTTTGTAAATTTATTACCATATGTTTGTTAATATATCGCTTTTTTATTCAAAGAGTGCTATTTATTTTGCAAATCGTTTTGTCGTTTGTTTGTTTCATGATATACTGTTTTGGCATATTTTTTTTACGTTTATTTATGTAATCTGTTAATACATAACATTCAGCATAATTGTTCACCGAATACATGGCATGAAGAGAACTAATCCATTGGCTAGTTCTCTATATGAGTATTTAAAAGTAACATATTATGTACAATATATTTAGAGTGTTAGAGTGTAGGTAAGTCCAGAGGAAATGTTAACTTTGTTTGCAGTCCAGAGGAAACGTCTTGTCTGCAGGCTGTTGTCTAGTAGATTTATGGTTAAGGATTAGTGTGCTCTTCAAGCCGTTTCACATATCTTTCGCTGAACATCCCAATGGTTTCACTGACTGAGGGCAGGTCCAGGTCTCTACAGATGTCTTTGTTGCTGATGAACCACGGTGCGTTAGTTATGGCACGCAACGCCTTGGTCTGAAACCTATCCATTATGGCGATATTGGATTTAGATGCAGATCCCCAAAGCTGTAAGCCGTATGTGTCCACACAGGCTTGAAGGCAGTGTTGTACACCAACAGCTTGTTTCGCATTGACAGAAATGATTTCCTGCCCAGGAGCCAATAATGCTTGCAAAACTTGGTGTCCAGTTGTTTTCTCTTTATGCGTATGTGGTTGCATAAAAATTTTCAGGTGAGTGTAAGTTTTACGACTCTGTACTCGATTACCATACTGTGACTTTTACATTGTGGTAGAATTTTCCTTCGTTGTTGAGTTGTATTTATTGCAATTCAATTTATCCTGAAGACAGTTGCAGACTTTATTGACCAAAACGTTGTTACGATGTTTTGAACCTATCGATGATGGACAGATTCCTAAACTCTATTCCCGAAAATATCTTTTGTGGACCACTGAGCGCATGTATAGTTGGCCTAATACTAGTAGCTATCATATACTGCATAAACGAAACGAATATCCAACAACCTTAAAAAAATAAATCTAAAAGAATATAAACGTTTTTGTTTATTCTTTTATTTGTTCGTCTATTCGAACAACAGGCCCACAGTGACGCCACCATACTCTTTAGACTCCAACATACAAAGCGTACTGAAGCGAGTCGGATATTTCATTGATAAAGTTGCCAATGGCAGACGCCCATAAAACCGGCTGCCGTACAGAAGTAGCAACGGCCATAAAACGCTCAGATTGTAACTGAAGACATAAGACAGCAAGACTGTAGTAATAACGAAATGTACTGCAAGGATCCGATTCCAATAAAACAAGGCTGTTTCGTTTACTGTTTTTACCACACAGAAAGGCAATTTACATACGTCTGGCTTTCTTTGATGGACACATTGCAATTTAAAAAAATTAGCATGTTCAAAATACAACTGAATGTTTTGGTAGAATCGCCAAATAGATGACGGAAAATATATCAGTAGCTGCATTTAATGCCTTTCTGGTAAATAACTTGTGTAATAATTACAAAATAATAACTAATAACATTAAAGCCAGGTCAGTCGCATCCAAGCGGCTGAAATGAGATTTCTCAGGCACGTGGCAGAGTGTACTCTCCATCATCATAGAAGAAACACAGATATACGGCAGAAACTGAATAATGTGAGTATACTCGACAGGATCGCCCAGGATCGGCTGAATTGGTGGAAACATCTTTGCCGCATGGATGACTGCCGCATCCCCAAACAACTCTGGAACTATAAGCCGAGGGGACGGAGAGGTGTGCGACGTCCGAGGAAGCGCTGGAGTGACCAGCTGTAATCTTTGCCTATTTCAGACCGGAAGAAACCATCCTTGCTTGACGTGACGATGATGATGATAATAATGGTGAATAACATTTTTGTAGAAATGTGTCACCTTTAATAGCAGAGTCAAGTATTTCGGAGATTTTACCTACACTTATGTATCATTAGGCCTACACATTAACACTGCTATATCGATGACAGTTTCTTCTTCTTCTTCTTCTTCTTCTTCTTCTTCTTCTTCTTCTTCTTCTTCTTCTTCTTCTTCTTCTTCTTCTTCTTCTTCTTCTTCTTCTTCTTCTTCTTCTTCTCCTCCTCCTCCTCCTCCTCCTCCTCCTCCTCCTCCTCCTCCTCCTCCTCCTCCTCCTCCTCCTCCTCCTCCTTCTCCTCCTCCTCCTCCTCCTCCTCCTCCTCCTCCCCCTCCTTCCATTTTACGCAATATAGGCCTACAAGCCTGTTCGGGCTCTCCTACTCGCAGCGGTTCTCCGCCTCCTGTATACCGGTAGATCTTCTCTCCTTAGGTGTATAGTGGCAGACGATTTTGGGTATTACATTTTTCTCTACTCTGTCAACATATCGTTTCTACTTTTTATTTTTCATTTATTGAAAAAAATGTACATCGTTTCTATCCCGCTCATTTTTCAACATATCTCTTCCCGTACATACCTTGACACACTTAAGCAATTATATGTCAACGCTTTATATATGTGACATTTTTCTTTTATTTTTCCACAAATACGGCCTGAACATTTGTGTAAACATGTACGCTTTGATATGGCCTGAATAGTGACATCTTTATTAGTCAATACCCACTGTTCGTTCCCACTCAGTAACACTGAGACAACCATGACCGTATACAATATCAGTTATGTTTCCTGTATAGGACTGTAAGGCTTTTACCGTTTGTGTTACATATAGCTTGAAATTTATGGCATGGAGTTTATGGTATTTAAATTTGTCTCACAGCCAATGGCAAGAAATTAAGTTATAATTTTAAAAGATAAGCAATGATTTGCTTGTTTAGGCCAAAATACGTTTACTTTAGACATGTACGTAATTATTTTTAATGAAAGATTTTATGAGGCCCGGTAATCGAGTAGATACTATTTCCAAACATTAGTGTTGCGTTTCGACCAAACCTGTTGCCATCATCAGGATATAAGTACCCACAGTAGAGACATAATTAAGAGGCTTGTGTCACATTGGCCTATACGTTTTGTGTGAACACTAAAAAGTAATAACCCTTCTACATATATATTATTACAAAGGTTTTGTAAAATATATAAAAACACTTGGTAAGTTTCACAGATTTTGTTTAACTCTAACAGCTGTTTCGGCTACCTAAGCCACTGTCAATGAGGCGAAATAATTTGTTAAATGAAATCTGTGAAACTTACCAAGTGTTTTTATATATTTTACAAAACCTTTGTATTAATATGTTTCACCAAGTGCCCAACGAGCCATCAATTAATATATATATATTATTATTCTTACGTTACTAAGGTATTATTATAATATTCCTTATAGGCCTATTCTAATTACTCATTATATGTGTAATAATTGTTTCAATATTTCCCTGTACAGGTCCTGATGAAGATAATAAGTTTGACGAAGCGTCGACACACGTATTTCAAATTATGTACAGCGAACAAACATCAAAAAATAATTCATCGCTAGAAATCATAAAACATATCCACTTTTGTTCAGCGATCCATTCCCCCCCCCACGGATATTTTTGTAAGACATAATTATTTAGGTAATAGCAAGAGGTGCGGTAAGTGTAAGAATGTAAGAAGTGTAACAGTTAACAGTCATTGAACGAAATAAAATGTGAACACTCTTGAAAAGAAAATGAAGTCAAATAAATGCAACTAAAATAAAATCTGTAAGCAAAGGAAAAGCGAGTCAAGAAAAGATGAAATTATAAAATACGTTTTTTCACATATCAGTAAAAGATCGGTGATATGAAATATGATAAAAAATTTGTTGTTAAACACATAAAATACATTAAAGAGCAGACAGCAGACGTGTTTATTACTTATGAGATAAATGAGTGAACTAAAGAGACAGACGAACAACATCATGACAAGAGGAAGTGTACCTAGCTGCTCAAGGCAGAAATATTCAGTGAAAGAAACTAGCAATTTATCATAAAAATGTAGAGAGCGGGAAAAATTAACTCGACAGTCTTACGCCTAAGGCAGAAATGTTTAGGCTTAACTAAGTAAAAAATCCGACATAACCTAATTAAAATTCTTCTTCTCCCTTTCAAGGATTAGGTTATATAAACCTGTTCCGGCACCCATCTCATCCTTGGACGACCAACGTCTCTTCTATCAATGGCTTTATAGTTCAATGCCGCTTTCGCCAATCGATCCTCTTTCATCCTTTGCAGATGATTCCACAACTGTCTTCTGTAAATTTAAATAATTTCACTTATGTCCTTTACTTCGAGTTCTGCTCTGTCATCTTCATTCCTTATTGTATCATGCAATCTATAATTTGAAGTATTTCGAAGTAACTGAATTTCAGCACTGTGAATCTTGCCGCTTTCCTTTTTGTCATGACCCATACGCCTCACTCGCATAAATCTGCGTGGGTATTGCAATCATCTCATAAAATTTAATGCTTGTGCTGTGTCTTGCTTTATTTCTAATATTTCTATGAATCACGTCTCAAATATTCCTAAATTTATTTATTTTCTCTTTTATATCATATTGAGATTCATAGCTTACTGTACAGCCGAGATATTTGAAACGGCTCACTTGTTCTGAGTGCTGTTGTTTATAACTGTATTAGTACTTACTAGATATTTACCTTAAAGGCCATGGTTTTGATTTTTCTTATTGAAATTGTGAGTGAGTACTCTCTTTGTAATCGAAACGTAGCTCTTTGTAAATCATGCTCATTTTCTTGAATAAGAACTGTGTTATACACATATAGCTTTGAAGACTGTCAATATAAATGTAGGAAAGTACGCCTATTTGTTAAAGTCTCAAGTTTGGATGGTTCTTTCTGTTGTAGGGACAACCATTATTATTGCGTGTATACAATTATTTAACTTGAATTATTGTACGAGACAAAGCTAATTAAAATTCAGGTCCATACTAGGTCGTGCTGGTAGGGGATCGTGCAACAGGCCTGTAACCTGTTCACGTAAAACTTTGAAATACTTGTAGTATATCCAAAGCAGCCTCGGCATAAGGTCTGGAAACTGTGGCAGCAGGACCCTAATTAAAATTCTGTCATAAGTTTTAGAAATCTGTGGCGTTTGTTGTTTGTGGAAGACACAAGCCCTCGGAAAGTAGATGTTCATTCAGGCGTTTGTTGTTTGTGGGAGACACAAGCCCTCGGAAAGCAGATGTTCATTCAGTTCAGTTCGAATCGCTATTAACTTTTCACGTCAGCGAACACCGTAGCATATATATAAATAAATATAAATATATTCCCATAGCGCTGTACCAGCGTAGCTGCAGCTTGTACTCTCCGGGGACTCGCGGCTATATATACTGTACTTATCCCAGCAGCGCGTGCTCTCATATTTTCTATATCGCGCACTTGCCGCTCTTGATTCAGCGTACCAAATACTGCTGCGCCAGTTTCCCCTTAAGTAATGCAAAAATATGAGGAAAATAACTGCGTGATTGTTCCCAGCTTAATGTTCATAAGCTTTTTAAAAAAAATTAAAACAGTATTATATTGTTACGACTGTCTACTAGATCGTCGTAGGTACATTGGAAAACAAAATAAGTACAAGACACCAATTAAGTCACTAATCACCAGCTTTGATTTTTACAGTTAACAGTTCGTAATTAACAACACAGTCTACTACAACACATCAAATAAAAATTGTTCACAAGCAAATAAATGTCAACTAATATTAAAACACAATTGTATTACAATATACCGTCCGATTATAAGCACAACACTTAACTAAAAACCACTTGAACGTACACAGTAATACCGCTTCTAATCGCGCGACAATAACTCGAACCGCTCTGTAAATATATCGCCACTATACTGAAACTGAACATCGTTGAGTACTGGTATTTATACCCGCCGAAAATCTAGACGATTCCACATACTACGTATTACCTTTAGACTACGACGTAATTGCTTTTGGCCGTGACACAGTGAGCTCGGCCGCGTGAATTCTCGCACCGTCTGGAAAATGCGTCGACAACCACGTACGCCACACGCGTTACATCGAGATTCTTCTGGCACATTCGACAAACACGTAGATTGTTCTGTGATGTAACAAAATTGAATGCTGAAATATGAAGTCACACTTGTCTCTATATGTCAACGACATGATGGCTTCAATAAACTTTACGCAAACGATTTCGTAAGACATATGACTTGAAAAATGGATGAAATAATGAGCATCCGTGGGCGATAAATCAAAAATGAAATATTGTACTACAGGCAGGGTCTGTACAGGCCCTGTCACCATTCACTGATTCAAAGAGAGGATGATTTTTGAAGGTACTCATGACGGAGACTACGACGATGACGAGATGGTGATGATGATGATGGCAGTAACGACGACGACGACGACGACCACGATGACGTCGGTGGTGATGGCTGTGGTGAAAATGGTGTTGTAGGTAATGACGATAATGACAACGAGGTAATGGTGACACAGAAAGCGAAGTCTTGTAATATTTTATTATATAAAAACACTACTTGATTTTCCTGTAATTTTCAGCACTTTTCGTAAGAAACGAATGGTTGTTATGTCGGCTGTTCGTTCATCGTCTTTATTTTCCTTTTAAGAAAACCTGGTAGAATTTGATAAAGACGAGTACCTCGGAGCGTGCACTGAAAAAAATACACTAAAAGTCAGAAATACAAGAGGAACACACAAAATACGGTAAAGTGTAGCCGGTTTACATTTTTTGTGTGTGATCAAAATCTACTAAAAAAAAAACGGCATGGAGAACCATACATGACTTCCATGTCATAAAATTTATATTTAAAATCATTTAAATATTAATTAAATAAGTGGATCCTTGAGTTCTGAAGAAATTACGTATCATCTAAAATGGTACCACCATGTCAGGTGGATTAAGACTATCCTCAACCTTCGTGAGGAAGGACTGTACTTTTGGATAAAATGTCTGTAGGTCGAACGAAGAGCTAACTAAAGGTAGCTACGATCTGATTCCTATAATGAAATTGGACTCTCGCTGCGAGGGGCCGAGGGATGTCTATAGTGTTATCAAAGTCTTTCCTGTTAATACTATACTAGTCATTTTTCCTTTTTAAAATCCAGTCTTGATTTCTTTCTTTCCATTTGTCTTCTGATTTCCTGAACGACTATTCTGTTCACCCGTATAATTATAAATTTCTCAGCAAAACATTTCTTCCTTAATACGTTTGTGCCTCCTATTTAACACCCACCATTCTGATCCATGTCATAACGCTATATTCCACACAGGCTAGTAAATAACTAGCCATCAGGGAGGTCAATATATTTTCAAGGAGGGGCAAACAATTTTCCAAAGGAGAAAAACATTTATATATTTTTCATACATACACACATGCACATATTAGTTTATAATTCTCATATCATAATAGAAATAAGTACATAGATTGTATTAATTGCTTTAATACAACAACACTGACCAGCGATCCACAGGAAGCAAATCGATGTCCACCTTTTCGGCTTCCACGCGTTGTGTTGGTGTGGATTTCGGCACTTTCCATTTAAAAAGCGTGCAAACATAAGAAAATAAACATGAGTGAGGCCAGAAATAACGCGAATTTTGTGTGTGTGTGTGTGTGTGTGTGTGTGTGTGTGTGTCCTGCCGGCCTTTTATTAACTAAACAAACTCCACTTGTATACCCCTTTATCAATTTCAGCGTCCTGGTCTTTACTTGTGAATCATAACATTGTGTACTGATTCTAATCACCGTATCTTGTACTTTTACAAGCGGTAAATCACAATAATAAAACTTTGGAAAAGTAAACATTACATAATTGAGATATGCTTGCCTGCCAGGAACGATATATTTTCACTCATACGCGATGTAAATTAAAATGAAAAATATAGAATTTTGTTAAAGTGAAATGAAATGTTTCCGTAGAAACTATTTCTTTGTTGTCAATAACGTAGTACATATATAAAACTTATAAAAATTTTCCTACTCCATCGTCAACTACCATTTTAATCTATAAAAAAAATACCTTCAACTACCCTTTTTATTTATAGATACCTTTCATCTATTTGTAGATATTTTTATTTCATCTACCTTTCTACAGTGGATTATTATGACCTTCTTTTCAGGATAATTTATTTATCAAAATTAAGCACTTTACTCTTGTTAAAACGTAAAACGTTGCAGGTAAACTACCCCTTTCCCTTAACCGAACTTCACCAACAACAAAAGGCCATGAGTCCTCTAAAATTCAGAGCTGTATGCAAACAATTATTTGATTCTGTTTGAATTTGCGGCTGTTATCGTTTGCCATAGAAAAAATTCTACACACAGACACTTTTCGAAAAATGAGTTTTTTTCATGTTTTGATGGTAGTACAATCAGAATCTGCCGTTATCTCGAACACGATTTTTTTCGCCATGACCATACTTCCATTTCCTTATGGAACATGGAAGTAAAAAATACAAGATACGATGATTAGAATCAGTACACAATGTTATGATTCACAAGTAAAGACCAGGACGCTGAAATTGATAAAGGGATTGTACAGTGGAGTTTGTTTAGTTAATAAAAGTAAAAATTCGAAGTCTATGAAGAAGTTATAATAATTTGAGCGAATGTCAGAACACGGTTATCAACAGGAGGAAGATGACCTCTACCGAGAAAGATAAAGTGAGACAGGCACGGCGAACTTAGGGCTACCACACTCACTCCCGCACTTCTGAGTGGAATGCACAATCTTGAATGTCAGGTTCAAGTTCTATAAAGTTTAATTTCAACCACAGACTAACTCACATCTCGATACAGTTCAGGCCACACAGTCACTCCACTTTAATTCATAAACAAAGTTGCTTAAAAATGAACGACACCGAAATAAAGAAATGGAAAAAGTTTAGGAAAAGTATGAACCAAAATTGGTTGCAAACAGAATTATCACTGTTGCACACCACTATAGAAAAGTTATTCCGATTAGCGCTTTCAAGCTTCTCAGCTCATCGTCAGATCGGAAATACCCTGATCGATCTGACGATGAGCTGAGAAGCTTGAAAACGCTAATCGGAATAATTTTTCTGTAGTAGCGTGCAACAGTGATAATTCTGTTTGTGATTTTAACCTCTAACACAACGTTCTTAATTAAACTTCTGACAGAATTGATTGGCACAAAGACAAGAATTCGTCCATAAATTTGTATGACTTATCGTATAGTTTATTCTTGCATGACATACTGTGTTTCATTAAGGTATAGATAGTATGGTGTGGTATGGTATACACAGAATGTACCCGCAGGAAGTAACATTAATTCGGCAGACGATTCTTGAGCTAAAATATAAAAATTTACGTATAAACATATGGCGGGAAATATACTGTTTCAATTATGCCCAGGGAAAGATTTACCAGACACTTCTACTCCGAGAGTAAAATAATCCAATTCAAAACATTCTTGAGCATACATTTTTGGGTAACATGAGTGGTTCCACGTTGAAATATTTTTAAATTAAAAAGAAAACTGGCATTCAAGAACTCGGATTTTAGTAGTTTTCAAGAAAACAGCTGAATAGTAATGAGTTTTAATTAAACAATATAGTTTTTTAACTGTAACGTCTTTAAAATAAAATCGCTTTGTTAAACTGCTAATAAGACTTAAAGTATTGGATTACAATTATAGACTGTAAAAAAGGTTGATTGAATAGCGTCAGTTCATAACAAACAGGATTTTAACAAAGTCCAATTCAATTGGAAATAAAGTTGCGTTGGTACGATCAGAAATGATCAAACCCAATATGTCAGCTTTATTTTACAAAAGTGCTGATGACTATAATACTTTTAATTATTTCTTCATCATGAGAGAAAACTATTTTGTGTAAATTCTAAACGTTTCTGTCAAGTGTAGGAAAATCTGACCCAAAATTGGTTGGTACAAAGAAACGAATTCGACCATAAATTTGTATAGCTCACCATACAGTCTGTTTTCGGATGACATACTATGGTACAGAGAGCATGGTATGGTATAGAAGAATGTACCAGACAGGGAGAACACTAATTCCGCAGATGATTGTTGAACTAAAATACGATAAAGTTACACGTAAACGTATGGCTGGAAATACATTGTCTCAATTACGACCAGAAAAAATATCGGTATGGAGAACCATACATGACTTCCATATTCTAAGATTTATATTTAAAATCATTTTCGAAATGAAATATTACCATAGAAACTACTTCTTTCTACTTACTGCTTCAGCCTTAACCACAGTACTGTGGTCACTAACGTATACCACCTCACGTTATCGCACTCGATTTTCACTGATAATGGAAGTCGATGGCATTGGCGAAATGTCTGGTTTTGTAGAAAACATTGGACTACGGCCAAATATCCCGGGAAGGAATTTTAACAAAAACTACTTCTTTGTTGCCGATAACGTTGTACACATATATATCAGTGGCGAAGTTACATGGAGGCAATTGAGGCAATGCCTACCCTAACAAATTCTGTAGAATAAAAATTATAAATACGTATGAACTACATAACATAAAGATTATACATTGTTACTGTGACTGTCAAATTTATTAAACCGAAACGTGCTTTATTGAGCGACCGCTAGATGGTGACAGGTGAGATTCGGCATAATTCGTTTAAAGCGAATGAGGCAACCTGAACTTGCCTCAGCGTTTTTTGTATACATCGTATGTAAGCAATGTAGTGGTGTGATAGGGAAGTGTAGAGAGGGGGGATTGTCCCGCGCTGTACACATAGAGCGTTGAGGCATGCCTCACTTCTGTGGTCCAAACAGTTAAGTTAAAGCGCCTGTGTTGTTTCTAAGTGTTTATTTTATGCGGTTATTAAAAGTGTCACTGTTATTCCGCTGAACTAACAGATGATCAAGATTGTTATTTGAATTATTTGTAACATTAAACATATATATAGAAACTAACCAAGTTTAAAAATTTGAAGTTCAATCAGTTGTATTATTGTGTATGACTAATACAAGGATTGTTCAATAGACACACGTATAGAGCTGTAAAGCATTTTTTATTCAACGATTTTAAAAGAAGTCTCCAATAACATTAAGACATGAGTTCCACTGTTGCGCTAACCTGTAGATTCCCTGCTAGTAAAATTCTTACGGCTGTTTGTGGAACCATTCGGTTACAGCAACTCTACCTCAGCGTCCGATTTGACCCACCGTCCTTTTAGTGATTCCTTAAAAAAAATTTAAGATAAGATTTTTGCCTACCCATTCATTAACTACTAGCTTCGCCAGTAAGCAAATTGATGTCCATTTTTTCGGCTTGCACGCGTTATGTTGATGTGGGTTTCGGCACTTTCCATTTAAAAAGCGTGCAAACGTAAGAAAATAAACATGAGTGAGGCCAGAAATAACGTGAATTGTGTGTTTGTGTCTTACCTGCCTTTTTATTGCCGTATTAAATGAAAAATATTATATTACATTAAAATTAAAAAATTTTAATTTTATTGCCTGGCAACAAAATTATTTTATTTTTAACAATTACCATTGTTTCAAAAAGTTTAAATAAATTTGCAAGTACTTTACTCTTGTTAAAACGTAAAAGGTTGCAGGTAAACTACTCCTTCCCCTTAACCGATCTTCACCAAAATCGAAAGTCCTTGAGACCTCTACAATTCAGGGACGTATGCAAAATATTATTTGATTCTGTTTGAATTTGCGGCTGTTATCGTTTGCCATAGAAAATACGCTTGATAAAAAAATGGTGCAGGTAAACTACCCCTTCCCCTTAACTGATCTTCACCAAAAACAATAGGTCTTGAGTACTCTACAAATCAGGGCTGTATGCAAAACATTATTTGATTCTGTTTGAATTTGCGGCTGTTATCGTTTGCCATAGAAAATACGCTTGATAAAAAAATGGTGCAGGTAAACTACCCCTTCCCCTTAACTGATCTTCACCAAAAACAATAGGTCTTGAGTACTCTACAAATCAGGGCTGTATGCAAAACATTATTTGATTCTGTTTGAATTTGCGGCTGTTATCGTTTGCCATAGAAAATACCCTTGTTAAAAAAACGTTGCAAGTAAACTACCCCTTTCCCTCAACCGATCTTCACCAAAAACAATAGGTCTTGAGAACTCTACAATTTAGGGCTGTATGCAAATAATCGTTTGATTCTGTTTGAATTTGCGGCTGTTATCGTTTGCCATAGGAAAACCCTTGTTAAAACATAAAACGTTGTAGGTAAACTACCCCTTTCCCTTAACCGATCTTCACCAAAAACAACAGGTCTTGAGAACTCTACAATTTAGGGCTGTATGCAAATAATCGTTTGATTCTGTTTGAATTTGCGGCTGTTATCGTTTGCCATAGGAAAACCCTTGTTAAAACATAAAACGTTACAGGTAAACTACCCCTTTCCCTTAACCGATCTTCACCAAAAACAACAGGTCGTGAAAACTCTACAATTCAGGGCTGTATACGAAACATTATTTAAGTCTGTTTGAATTTGCGGCTGTTATCGTTTGCCAAAAAAAAAAATTTCCCTTGATAAAAAAAACCGTTGCCGGTAAACTACCCCTTCCCCACAACCGATCTTCACCAAAAACAATAGGTCGCGAGTACTCTAAAAATCAGAGCTGTATGCAAAAAATTATTTGATTCTGTTTGAATTTGCGGCAGTTATCGTTTGCCATAGAAAATACGCTTGATAAAAAACGTTGCAGGTAAACTACCCCTTCCCCTCAACCGATCTTCACCAAAAACAACAGGTCTTGAGTACTCTATAAATCAGGGCTGTATGCAGAAAATTATTTGATTCTGTTTGAATTTGCGGCTGTTATCGTTTGCCATAGAAAATACCCTTGTTAAAAAAACGTTGTAGGTAAACTACCCCTTTCCCTTAACCGATCTTCACCAAAAACAATAGGTCTTGAGAACTCTACAATTTAGGGCTGTATGCAAATAATCTTTTGATTCTGTTTGAATTTGCGGCTGTTATCGTTTGCCATAGGAAATACCCTTGTTAAAACATAAAACGTTACAAGTAAACTACCCCTTTCCCTTAACCGATCTTCACCAAAAACAAAAGGTCTTGAGAACTCTACAATTCAGGGCTGTATACGAAACATTATTTGATTCTGTTTGAATTTGCGGCTGTTATCGTTTGCCAAAAAAAAAAAATTTCCCTTGATAAAAAAAAACCGTTGCCGGTAAACTACCCCTTTCCATCAACCGATCTTCACCAAAAACAATAGGTCGCGAGTCCTCTACAAATCAGGGCTGTATGCAAAAAATTATTTGATTCTGTTTGAATTTGCGGCAGTTATCGTTTGCCATAGAAAAAAAATCTACAGACACACAGATAGACACACAGACACACAGACACACCACAGACACTTTTCGGAAAACGACTTTTTTTCATGTTTTGAGTGTAGTAGAATCAGAATCTGCAATAATCTCGAACACGATTTTTTTTGCCATCACCATACTTCCATTCCTTAAGGAAATATGGAAGTAAAATTTAGCAGACACTTCTACTCCAAGAGTAAAACAATCCACACAAAACATCCTTGAATATACATTTTTGAGGCAAAATGAGTGCTTTTGTATTTTGTCTTACCTAAAAGTATTATTCAAGTAAAAAAAGATGGTCCAAGAACTTTGTTTCTACTAGTTAAACAAAAACAGCTGAAAAGTAAAAGTTTGAATTACAAAATATAGTTATTTACCTTTAAAGTCTTTAACATAAAATCTCTTTGTTAAATTGCTAATAAACGTTAAAGTTTCAAATAAAATGTTTAGATATTTAATGTCAAAAAGTTGATGTGGATAGCGTCAATTCATAAGAAAGTAGAGTTTGAGAAAATCCAATCCAATTTAAAATGATGTTATGATGTTATGACCAGAAATTATCAAACACAGAAAAAATCAGCACTTTTGTTTTACTTAATAAAGTACTGACGACTATATTACATTTTTATTATTTTTTCTTAATTGGAGAAAACTCATTAAGTGTAAATTTTAAATATTCCTGTCTTATAATAACGTAACCGTTTAATATTTAAGAGCCAATTTAATATTCAGATATTAACAAAGTTCTTAGGCACTGAATGTTGATAGTATCGAATGACAACCCTTCAAATTTAAGTCTCATGAAAAATAATCTAAATTTGATGCGGATATTCTGACAAAACACGTAAAGTCGTGTTTCCTTCCAGTTACTTTGGAAAATTGTTTTCCTGTTTGCTAATCTCGAGAAACTTATAATTACTTGCTAATTTCATTTACAATAAGACACGCCAGTCGTTAATGACATTACACTGAAGTAGCTTACGTATAGATTATTAGATTATACAATCAGAGGAATGAGTTTCTCAAAGAAGTTAAAGAATATTTGTAATTCCAAGTATAATTCTAAACGCTGTGGCGGAAGATGTTTCATTCCGTGGTTGTGAGTTTATTTTAAAACGCGATTTATTTGCTGAAAGACTTTACTAAACGATTTGATCATAGTTACATCTTGTAAACTGTTGACAAAATTCATCATCATTGTCACTCCTCCAAGGAATAGGCCTAAGACCTGTTCCGAAACCCATCTCTTCCTCGGTCTACCGACATCCGATTTTCGAGGCTCGTGTGAGTTCTGTAAGTACATATATTTTTACTTAAGCAGGTAAAATCCTTAACCTGGAGGACCAGGAACTTTGATCTCGGGCTGCTCTTCCCCTAGAGAGTTGGATTCACCTCAGCTGGCGAGCTCTCTCTGCCCGGTCGCAGTAGGGTAACTGACTCATCCCATGTGTGCAGCAGTTGGGGTACTATAGCCTCCTCCGCCTCCACACCCTGCACACCCTGCTGCCGATGTGCACCATCCTGCCAGGCCAGGACCCAGGATACCCCCAGGGTGCCCTGACAGAACCCCGATCTCTCGTTTGCTAACTGATCCACTCCGCCGAAGGGATTAGCTACCACAACCGTGGAGTGGATTACTCGGCGTAACAGGCCCCACCAACATGTAGGTGAGAGTGGAGTTTGGGGTGGAGAGGCCAGTGCATTTCTCTTCAATGAAAGTATATGTTTACGTCACACCCCCTTTCGGACCCCGTTGACAAAATTATGGTTATAATTCTTCTGATACGCTTACTGGACCGTAACTGTAAAATTTACTTAATTTTCCTAAAATTATTTTTTGCGTTATCAGAGAGTGAAAATATATCATTCTTGATTGCCACGATTACGCACTTTTGTCTGTTCCATTTAAACTTCGGTCTTCCAAACTTCCCTACCCTACACAGCAGTGCCGTGGTGTGGGTACATAACACCTGTTGCCTGTTGTGATAGGCCTAAAACTTAACCTAAAAATTAATTCTAATTTTTTCATAGTACCAAGTGTTTTTTTAGAGCATTTTCTATTATTCGCTGGGAGACGAAGAAGGTCCCTGGTTCAACGGGATCTGACTCTCATTATACTTAGACAGAATAAATCAGAACACAAATAATCGAATTCAAAAATAATAAAGACAAACAGAAATAAACGAATAACAAAGACAAACAGAGAAACACATGACTAAACGAACAAAACACAAGTAGGTACGTAGTATCTGCTGCACGTCAGTTCCGAAAACGAACATAGCTGGTAACTGAGCGTTTTGCCGGTTTATACAGCGGCAACACATTGGGTGGACGAATGTGTGTCCCCTGCACAGTTTGTACAGTGACAGCTACTGCCAGGTCAATAATCGTATGGAGTAAAACATTCCGATGTCTGAGCCGGGAATACAAGACGGTGCAAGTGCCCAGCAGTTCGAAAGCAATGCTATGCTTTTATTCAAGTGTCTCTACTAATACTTTTCGGATTTAAAATTATTCAATGACTAAAGTATTTATTCTGTGATATAATTAATATTATTTTCTCTTATTTTTAGTACTGTAGCCGCCGGCAACAGCGGTTACATGGACGTCATGCTACTGATATACTGGCTTATAGCTCATACCCTGCATTGGTCTCCTACCCAGGGACTGATGGATAATATGGTCCAGTCCCTCCATCTTTATTCCTGTTAGGTTATTCCTGTTGTTGGGCGTACAACTAATTCCTATCTTACATCATTACTACTTATACATCGAATCTTCTAAAACACTTGACTGATCGAAAAAAATATAATTTCTGAATTCTCCATCAATACAATACACTTTTATATTTGTCTGTCTGGCTATATGTCTGTCTGTCTATCTATCGATTTAAGGTATGTCTCACAATAACTTTGAACACATCCAACCGATTTTTGTAAAACTTGTCCATACTTGTCTATACTTTCATCCTAGAGAACCCTATTATTTTTAGATAGATTCCTCAGAAAATAGTAGGACGAGAGGCAAAAATATGTAAGGTCTAATTTTTTTTAAACTCGTTAAGTCTATGTGGTGTATGAAATTAAAGGAAATTTTAACCAAAATATAAATTTAGCGTAAATTTTGAGAAAATTTAAAAAATTGTTGACACCAGGCTAAAAGTGGTTGAAAATTTTGATACAGTCGCAAAAATTAATTTGACTTATCAGATTAAAAGGAATTATTAATTAAAATCTAAGTGTATTGTCAATTTTTTGAAATTTAAAAATTTTAGGACACCAGGTCTCTAACAAAATTTAAAAAAATTTTAAGCCTCCAGTCCGGAGTCAGATAAAGGCGATTTTAACACAAATCCTGTGAATGATGTGTAATTATTACTTACTAAACAAAACCGAAAATAGGGATTTTTATAATTTTTCTAATAATTGATAGATTAATATTAAAATTTATCCAATAATTAATAATGTACTTCGTTGAAAATAGTGATCGAATTCTGCAGCTGAGGAAGCTTAGGCCTACTAGTTGCAGTGAGGGTTGATACATTGTGTACTGCATGAGACTGAACTCTTAGTCTCTGATGGAGGGGATAAAGTATTAGTGAGTGTGTTTGTGTTAGGAGCGTTACTTTGTCAAGGCCAATGATTCATGACAGCTGCCCACACCTTAACCCACGCCCATATCATAATCAGACTGGCGTCCACTCACAAAGGCAATCAGACATTACACACTTTGTAATTTTACTACAGTCTGGTAATCACCGTTGCGGTATTAAGTGCGTTCTAAGACCACTTATTATTGGTTTTCTGTTTACAACTTAGTGTTTTTCAAGTAGTTATGTTATAGTAACCTTATAGTAACAGGAAAGATTGCCAAGGAGAGTTATGGAATGGACCCCACCAGGAAGAAGAAAAAAAGGAAGACCACCGATCACCTGGGTACCTGGGTAGAAGAAATTCAGACTATAATGAGGGAACGAGAAATTGAAGAAAATCTTTGGATGGACAAGCAGCAGTGGAAGCTGAGAATTCAATCATTTCTGTAATCTTTGGTTCCGGAAAGTGTGTAAAAATTGTACAGTCGGAATAAAATTACGAATTTGTGAACTATCCTTTAGGATTAGTTTACTGTTAGTTACTTTCAGTTAGTGCGTCAATTACCCTGTTATTTGTTTATTTGTAGCTGTCTATTTACAATGTCTCTTCAAGGGTCATCAGAAAAAGATAAAGAAATTTCGTTGTTTACAGAGAAGTTAGAGAAAAATGATTAATATAATTGCAAAAATGTGATGAAGAAAAACAACGAAACACACTGACATACTCATTGAATCAAGCAACAAAACGAATGCATATTACTGTAATAAGTCGGGAGACTTCGTTACATACTTGAGAAAGCACAGGAAATGCAGTCAAGAATGAAGACTCTCCATGTATAAAAAGGAAACTTTTCTTGATGATATTTTTATAAACGTGTAGCTAAGAAGTAGTGTTCACAATTTTTATAAGAATCAGAACGTTGTGCCCAGTGTTAAAAAACTCCTACCTATCGTGAAAGAAAAAAATATATTTTCAATGAGGCGTTAAATCATTAAGGCGAGTGTTTAAAAGTGTGAGATTCAAATGGAATAAATGTAGAAGTAAAAGAAGAGTGTTGATTAGAAAACCTGAAAGTGTAATGATGCGTTACAAGTACCTTATGCAAATTAAAATTTTCGGGAATCTGGGAGAAATTTATTTTGTTTTGCTGAGAGGAAAGTGAGAGTTGACTTGTGATAATACGGATAAATGTGAATCGGTATTTCTCACTAGTAGTCGTCTGTTTACAACCACTGCATGTGCCCGTGTCTACGCTCTCTCTCCCTCTCTCTCTCTCTCTCTCTCTCTCTCTCTCTCTCTCTCTCTCTCTCTCTCTCTCTCTCTCTCTCTCTCTCTCTCTCTCTTTCTATTTCAGATTCCTCTCAGGGACATAGAGTTAGGTTTAAAGCAGTAACTTGTAACTTGTTCGGAGGTATTATTAATTGTGCAAAGAATTGTACTGAGTATTGCTGTTTTAATCACTAACGTGATGTCAAAAAGTAAAAAGTGCAATAGACAATAAAATAAATACTACCTGTAGAATGCTCAATTATTGTAAGATTTCTTTTTGCAAAGTTTATTTCACAGCGCATTAGTTCAGTCGCCGTTCGAAATAAGACTGTGTATATACACACACACAAACGCCCGCGCGCGCGCGCAATAAGGCGGATACAAATTGGATTACTCCTTAACTGACAGCATAGAATAATCGTATTTGTTGCAAAGGCCAAGCTCAACAATATTCTAAGGTAGAAAGTAATTTGATTGTTGTAGAGAATTTACACACACCCCGTGAAGCCAACACTTTAGTACGCGGCACGTAACACTACATTTTCATATACGATGAATTTAAAAGGCGTGTAAGGGATGTTGGTTTGAGTTTCAATATAAATTCAAATTACTTTGCTCGTCAGACTATCTAATCATTTTATAGTGTTCCCTCTTTAGGTCAAAGATCTTTATATGCATTTTATCTTTATTGTAAATTTAAATTGTAAGAAAGAAAACTTAACAAACATTGATCATCATCATCTTCACAACACAGCATAGGCAAAGGTGTTGCCTGTTCCGCAGTCGAAGATCCTCCAGCCATGGACCTTCCTGGGTCCACCCACACGCCTGTGTATCCTATAGGTTTGTACTTCCAGACTTGTTTGGCCAGTGTAGAATCTGACATTGTTTCTAACTGTTCTTTCCACCGTTGTTTGCAATCTTTTAATTTTTAATTCAAGACAAAACTTGTAACTCTTCTCTTATGACCTCATTCTTATACGGTCAAGTTTAGAACACCTTTTGACTCCTCTTAAGAACGCCATTTTCGAGGCCTGTATTTTACTATCTTGTTTCTCGGTTGTTGTCCATAAAACACCAATAGGACAGTTCCGGGGCTGCCATAACTTTGTAGAAGTTTAATTTTGTGTCCCGACGTAACTTGTTACTAAAAATACGGTTGATTGTCCCACAGATCGTCTGGAACATACCTAACTTAAGATCAGTATCATAAGTCCTATCATAGCCAATATCATTTCCTAATTAATTAAAATGGCTCACCTTTAATAAGCATTGATATACTTCACAAATTTTAAAAGTAACGAAATCATTTGTTCAACATAAGTTTCAAACACCATATTCTTCGTTTTGTTGCGTACACAATTATCATGTATAATATTTTACAAAAGGGTAATCGTTTTTGTGTTTTAAGCTAGAGGTTTAATACAGTGTATCTTAACGCTTTGTAGCTGGTTATTTTTGTCAGCACTTCAGTAACTTTGGCGCACCTCCTTCTTCGTCAGTGATATAATTCTGTATAAAATTCGTCGATACTTTCTAACATTTTTAACTTCTTTCATCACTTTTCGCTTTTATTTCTGTTTCTTAGTTAGTTGGTGATCTGGTTATAAGACGACAACAAGAAGGGAAACGGGTTTTGGAGCTATGATTACCACGTGTGTATAAACCGGAAGTTGCTGACGTGTGGGTCCCCATAGAATGTACTTTAGGCTACTACTAAATGTGAATGCGTATTTCAGTCACACGGGTTTTTACCTTTAACAAAAATTTGAACCACAGTTTCTATAAAAGTACATCTGTGGTCACATTACTTGACAGTGGATGAGTTAGATGATTTGTGGTCTTTTATTTTTCACTGGATGACAGTCTTTTGAATTAATATTAGCGCTACGACAAATAATGTTGTGTTTGTATTAGCTGGTGCTTTTAACTCCTTTAAATTAAAATGATTAAATTACTTAATGGTCGCTCGGCAATTGGTAAAACATTTTATTAAACCTTGAAATGAATAAATAAAATTTATTCAGGAATTAATTAAAATAGAATAAAAATGAATTGAAAACGATAAATCAATAGTTAATAAAAAAATTTAATACAGGTTTTGCTAAACGCTGTATAATATAAAATCACACATTTGATAGAGACAACGTAAAATTACTGCATCGAAGCAGCAAAGGGAAAGTTTTACATCTTTTAGAGCTAAAAAAAAAACTTTAAAAAACAAGTAGATTTTACAATATCCCCGTTAATTCAACCAATAATTTTATTTCTTCTATTTTTATGTATACATTGTTTTATTTCAAACACATTTTGCTACAGTCTATTTCTTGATGCATATATAATTTATTTAATATCTATAATTTCTTTGCCTCAAGACGTTTTTTCTTTATTTGGAACATGTTTCGGGAATCCTATTGTTCACATCATCAGCCTTCTTAATTTTGTGTCTTATTGAGTATTTGTGTTTTGGTTGGTTGTTGTTATGGTTTCCTGCTGATTTTTTGTATTTTAAACTGTTATTATTTTGTTTGGTGTATAATAAAAACAATAAACGTAAACTATATAAAACTATAAAAATAATTTACAAAAATTAAATAACCCACACAGCAAAGATATAAAACAACAAATGGTATATACAAAATTGAATGCCAAGATTGCAATAAATGTTACATAGGACAAACAAAAAACAACTTAAAAAAGTTATTTTGAACAGCTAAATGTATAAAAAAAAAAACAGTATTAATCTAATTTCGCCAGACATCCAATAAACATAGGACATGAATTCCCAGACGTAACCAACATGACACTAATAAAATACATACCAGCAAAGGCACCATAATGAACGTATGGGAAAATTTACAAATATACAAACACAAAACAAACTAATACTTGAACAAATACAAATCAATACAAAACATGACACAATTAATATATACGCAACAATCAAACACAATAACACCAGTTTAAAATACCAAAAACCAACAGGAAACCATATAAAAACAACCAACCAAAACACAAATACTCAACAAGATAACGAAATTAAGAAGGCTGGGTATGGGAACAATAGGCTTCCCAAAAGATGTTCCAAATAAAGGAAAAACAATGTTTTATATAGAAGACGTTTCATCATTAATTCAGTCTATCATCAGAATAACGGTACTTTCTGTTAACGACAGCAGAACACGCACCTTTGTCAAACCTCTCTTACTTGGGACTTTCCAATGCACCCTTGGTCATACACTAACTCCAACCCTCCCCCGCGCAACATACAGTTCAAATCTAACCTCTTAGGCTGCCGTAACTGGTAAAACAAATATCAGGAAAATAAAAAATTAACTCTAGAATTATACCAAGTGTTTATTTATCCGGTTCAAGTATCTACCAAGTGCCGAGCAACCATTCCATCAGTGTAATATTGTGCTGGTATTATAGCTAGTGTTTGTAAGTCGTTTAAGGGGAGTCGCTACTGAAAATGGCAAAAATGTTTATTTTGTAACTTTTTAATTTATTCAGATTTTTTTATTATTTGTTGTTGCACTAAATAAAGGGTAAAATTTTGTAACTGGAAAAAAAATTATTTTAGTACTAAAAATTGAATTTTTTAACGTTTCTTAGCAAAGTTTTGGGAATATTTTACAAATTGATATTCCAGAAAAACTAGAAGTCCTACGAACTTTTGAAAGGTGTCATTTTTAAGGGGATAAAATTATCTAAACAAACATGTATTTTTATTAGGATATAATTAAATAAATTTTTTTTGTGAGGAAAATAGTAAAAATATTTTTATTTTATTTTTACATTTATAAATAAAAATTTATTACCAAGGACCTATAAGCCCAAACTAAATAAAAATATGTGATTATTTAGGTAATTATATTCCAAAGACCTGTGCAAAATTTCAGATCAGTAAGTAAGATAGTTTTTTAGATATATCAAAAAGTATGTATACAAACATGAAAAATTGAATTTGCGGTGAACACGGATTTTCTAAAATATTCCTTTCTGTTGGAAAATTAAATATTTATGGAGTACAAAGGCTTTGTATGTATTTTTATTACTGTATTGGTATTAAAATAATAAATTATAAACAATAAAATACTTAATTTTACATTTTTAATAATTTATAGAAACATATCAATATTCTTATCGGTCATGTCTCTGTAATCCACATTTCACTTTTTTACATTGTTGATCAATTGTTGATTTCTTTTACTAATGGTCAGTAAACTTTTCTTCTTCCTTCCCATATTTATTATTGGAAAATAATAACAATTCAAACACTAAACTGTTCAAAATCACATCCACAAAGCTCAACACAGCAGGAAACAAAACATTGCAAGTTATCAACAATACGTCAATCAGCTGTTTTACAAGTTTGATTTTTTCTTTGTAAATAAAATAGCTAGCTGATGTTTTATACTTGCGACATTTTTTTCCAAATTAGTACTAATATAATATATATGTGTAAAATTATATTATACAGTATAAATAATAGTGTTTTGTTATACTGTAATACCTAAACGAAACGTAAATCGCTTAGGTGCTAGGTTTTCCCAAACAATTTGTTTTTGCCTACAAAATATTTCGGAAAAAATGTTTTAGTGTTTTTTTATATAAAGAACTAATCATAGAACAATTTGGGACAAAAAGTTTTGCATTTTTTATCAATTTTTGGCCATATTCAGTAGCGACTCCCCTTAAATGGAAGTGATCAATCGCAAGAATACTGTGAAGTGAAACAAAAGGAATAAAAAAGGCTTTTTTAGGGAATCGAAAGTGTGGAAGCGTTAAATTTTTCGATGACATTACACATTTTGCATCACGAATTTTGTGGAATGACCCCCCAGCCTAAAAACATTATCATGTTAAAAAGAACTACAATTGGACATAAAGGAATTCTAAGATATCCAAAGAAGTTAAAAAATATATATTTGTTGAAAAATACTGAACGGAACGTAAGTTTTCCAGAATTTGCCCATAACATTTGTTTAGTTGTCACTCTCGTTGCATCTTCTAATGAAGAGAGGAGTTTATCAGAAATGGAACTGCTATTGACATACAACCGGATACCCTTGAAAATTTGAGAGCTTTAAGATGCGTGGAAGTTCTTAAGCTTTCACGGCCGGTCTCAACATGCTTGAAATAATTATTATCAGCCGGGCTGTTGGGCTGTGGTCCACAGTGTTGTTGTTATTGACTGACGTTTCGGCCCCACCATCAGCAGCCATCATCAGTGTCTAGATTGACACGGTGTCCGCCAGTTCACTTCAGAGATGAGGTAGAGCCTATGTGTTTGGCCTGAGAAGACCCAATTTTATAAATTATTGTACCAGTACGATCTAAGCTGGAAAGCAGCGTCAACCGAACAGCATCAGGTGCTATTGGCTTAGAAACACAGCACTCCTGATCTCCCATATAAGGTTGTCGTATGTACCGTTTTCTAACTTCCTGATTGTGGGCACCTACTAGGAACTATATTCTCTCATTTATGGGGCACTGCCTGCGAACCATGGTATCTCCTGTCCCTTCAGAATCATCCAACACATTGGCCCCTTCCTGTAGCGTATCATTTCAAAGGGAAAACATATGCCATGCTCTTAGTTGTGGTCGGTCTAAGCACTGCTGGTTCATTGTTTCTGAACATTTTTAACGTGGTCAACGACAAACGTTGATTAAAAAAAGTGATGTTAGAATTGACTGGAAAAGGAATGAAAATTTCGCAGGTAACACAAACTCTAAGATTACTTTTTTAGCTTGCTCGAATATATGTTCAGCTTTTAGTTGTCATCCGTGCACTGCCTGGTCCATTGTTTCTGAATATTTTGAAATGTATTGACGTTTGACGTTACACGTTCAGCCAAAAGTGATGTCAGAGTCTGTGTGACATGGAAAATTTTCATTCATATTCAAGTGAACTCTAACATCATCTTTTGATCACCGTTGTAATTAACCATGTTAAAGATGTTCAGAAACAACGGACCAGTAGGGCTTAGTCTACAACTAAGAACAAGACATATTTTTCGCTACGAAACGGTAGACTACACGAAGAGGTCAGTATGTTGGACCATATTGAAGGATCAAGAGATACCTTGTTCGGCAGGTAGTGGGTATCTATACTCCTGCTTGGTCGACAAGTTGTGTATAATACATAATAAGTTACCGTGACATAGTACTACTTTGTCATAGACCTGAGTGTTCCTGTTCACTGAATATTTCTGTGTGCTGGTACGCGTTGTGTAACCAGGAAAACAAACAACAATGGGAATTTTTCCTATTCCTATTTGTATCGGCCATCTGAGAATCACATGCCAATTTCAATTTTTATTTCTTGTTCTTTTCTTTTTCTCCAATATTCTTTCAACTTTTCATTATGTCTCTTCTTCCTGTCTTCAGTCTACTTTCAAACTGCGTTTTTATCTCTTCTATTCTAGACTCCTTCCATTTTTAACACGTTTGCCCGAAAAACGTCTCTTTCATGTGCTTCTTCTGGGTTTATATTATTTTTTCCTAAATTTTTTTTGACTTCTTTAATCCGACTTGATGTTGACTTCTTTCCCTACAGATATTTGAAGATCTGTTTTGTTAACATATTGTCGTCCACTCCATATAAATGAAAAAATACTAGTCTCCTTTTTCTCACTGTTTCTGTTAATTTTCTGTACTTTGATATATTTCATCATTCCTTCTTAATTTCCAACATTCTGAAGTTTTTTATTGGCCTAATATTTTCCTAATAATTCGTCTTTCCAATGTTTCTAGTTTGTCTAAATTACAGTTCAATGCTAGACATTCACTTGCATATAGGCATTCTGGCCTCACTACTGTATTGTAATGCCTTATTTTCGCATTCTTAGATATGCTCTTTTTATTGTAAATATCTTTAGTTATACCATGTGCTCTTTACATTTTATAAATCCTTTCTTCTAAAGTAGATTTTTTAAACCATTTTCTTGAATTATTTCTCCTAGATACTTAAATTGTTTAACCCTCTCTATTCGACCAATATCTGTTAGCAGGAATTTTGGAGCTTTTTTAGTGTTCGTGAGAAATATGGTTTTTTTCTGCAGAAATATCCAATGGGATGGGAATGGTTATTAGTGAAAAGAGCGGAAATAACCAATGTAAAATGGGAATTTTACATTTGGCTTTTTTTTTAAGAAAAGAAACATAATTTTCAATGCGACTTCATAATTTGTACCAAACGTCCACCAGTCATTGGACAGTTATGTCTGCATACGATACTTCTAAATCTATACATGTATACATACATACATTCTTATCCGGCACTACATTCCAGGATGGAACTTGGCCTCCCTAATGATCCGCCTTCAAATAGTCCTAGCATATTCCTTGCTCGTTCGCGAGCCGACATCTATCCTAGTCAGATCTTCTTCCACGTCGTCTTGGCATAGTTTTCTTGGCCTGCCTCGTCTTCTGCGCCCATCTATATGACCATCCTTCTGGAAAGTCTTTGGTTGTCCATTCTTTCTACACATCCTATCCACCTGATACTTCAGGACTTTATCAATCAGACTATATCTCTCTGGTTTAGAACGGAGTCTATTTCTTGATTAGATCTGATCCTCCATTCTCCATTACACATACTAGTCTAAAGATTCTTCTAATAATTTTCCTTTCAAAAGTCCTCAAAGCCTTCTCATCAACTGCTCTTAGTATCCAGCTTTCAGAACCGTACGTCACTACCAGGCCTGATCGTTGCTTTGTACATTTTCAATTTATTCTCTTGGTTGAGAAGGGTAGATTTTAATAATTTTACTAGACCAAAGTATGCTGTATTTACCGCCATTATTCTCTTTGTTATTTCTTTGTATACTTTCTGTTAACATAAGCTCCAAGGTACGTAAACTCATTTACTCCTTCAAATGTGTAATCGTTTATGTTTAACTTTATTGGGATTCTTCTTTCCTGCGGCGTGGATACTTTCATATGTTTTGTTTTGATCACATTTACTTTAAGACCCATTTTTCTTCATTCTCTCTCTAGTTCTTCAAAAACGTCTTCCAGTATACGGACATTTGTCCCAATAAGTGCAATGTCATCTGCTATGCCAGGATTTGTCTTGTCCTAATGATTGTACCCCCATGGATCTAAATGTTTATCAGTTTTGTGCAGTGCCAGATTAAATAGAACAACCGACAATACGTCGCCCTGTCTTAATTGGGAGTGCTTGAATCGTTTGTCCTCCTAGCATTACTTTGGCATGAATTTTACACTTGGTTATTTAAAAAAAAAAAAAGAAATATTACTTGCAATGCGACTTCATAATTTGTAACAGACTTCCACCAGTCATTGGACAGTCATGTCTCCATAGGCTACTCTCATTTAGTGAATGCTAGTCGTAACATTTAATCTTTCACGACCTGATAGAGCAGTCAGCCTATAATGCTTACAAACATTTACTAAGCCCATATCCGGCAATAATGTACTTACACCCACGTAATTTATCTTAATTGACAACGTGTCCGCCATAAACAGTTGACTTCTCTTGCGCCGTCTGGTATTTGCTGTTGCAATAAGTAATCTCTAGAACTTTCAAAAATATTCTTACTAGAATTGCACTCTTGAAGTGATAAAACTAAATGCGCACTGTACGAGGTTCGATCAAAAAGTTCGAGCAATTTTGTAATTTTCACCGGTACAAGTGTCTGATTAAAAATCTGTTATGTGATGCTGGTATACATGATAGTGATAATCGTCTAAAATTTTACCCCTATTTTATGGATAGTTTAGATTTCACAACTAATTGAGTAAGTTGTCCTTAGGTGTATTAGGTGATTTTTTGCCATTCTACAATGCAAGATTGAAGAACATGGATTAAATGTTGTGCTAACTGGTCTGTCCTGGTAAACATTGTTCAGAAGACTTCTTGCGAGACTGCTGTACGTGAACAAGCGGTTTACAAGCTACAATGACTGCCGTAAATGAGTTGAAGGTGGTGGTTGTCAGATAAAGATTACTTTTTGTGTTCCACGATTTTCATCGCTAGACGCAGTGGTAAATAAAAAGTAAAATTCGGACATTTTACGCCATTCGTATAAAACGGCTAGATTTACGGAAGAATAATTTATGAAAACTACAGCCTAATAATGCGCGTGGAACCATGTAATTGCTTGTTAAGAATTTTTCCACGCTAGGCAAAAGAAAACGTCATAATTATGACAAGGAAATTGCTGTATTCTCCAGATGTGTCCCAACGCGGTCTTTCTTCTCCCAATAGTGATCATTTTTACGAACGGACAACGTTTCGCGACCGTTGAAAACGTAACACGAAAATGGCTAACCAAGCTCAAGGCTGTACCAAAACGTGAATGCTTGAAATATTTTGATGATTGCAGAACGGCTGGGTTAATCGTGTTACATTCGACTGAGACTACTTTGAAGGGGGCACTATAAGCGTCGATGAATAAAGGAATGATTTTTAAAATAAAGAAGAACTGCATGAACTTTCTACTCAAACCTCGGATGCTTATGCAAGTGTTAATCATTCCTGCTCTGGCATAATCCTAAACATAATTCCTGGCACAGCTAAATTATTATCTGTGACGGAAAGAATTGTTTCGTGTTCCATTTCAACAAATGCACAAAGTTTGTGAAACATGACTGATGAAAGTTTGCCAGATTATGGAGAAAAAACTTACGCTCCTAGAAACTGTAACTGAAGTGCAAAAGCTCCACTGCTAGTTGGAAACTAAATGAATGATAGCGACTTTGCCAGCCATAAAAAGTAATCGAAATCTATCAAGAACATGAAAAAGATTTCAGAGTTTAATAAGGTTTTCTTGCCTGAGAGGCTCGCATTATCTTAAAATTGTGTCGTTCCCGTTAAAGAAATTTAAGCCTCGTCCACACATGCAGATTTTTATCCAGAAATATTGTATGCTCCAGAAAAGTTGTACCCTCCAGACTGTATCCTCTTGTATGTGGGAGTGTTTTGATATTGTCTACAGACAGTCTTTATACACTTTTGATACAAAATTCATGTTTCTGGAAACAAAGAACAATTTATCTTGTTTCCCATTTCAATAGACACACGATAGAGAATATCTCTGAAATCTGCAAGTGTGGACACGTTTAGCTACAAGGAGGGGATAGAACCCTCTCTAGACACAGTCTGTGATTGGTTAGTGCGCATAATATTGTTAACATTAATTATAGTCGGGTTTTGTGAACACCGTGGACATGTGTCATCGTTTGTGTACTTTTTGAACATTGTGTCGTTTGTGGAACTTTGTGCCACAATGAGTTTCTGGCCACAAGAGGATACCCTACAGTGAAACATATCGATTGATTTTACTCTCGTCCATTCCTTTAAATGTAACGTCAACCGACTATAAGTACACGAATAAAAAACATGATACTTTAAAGGAGATCGCTGGTAATTTTTCCTGACTTTGGATGAAATTGGCAAAAAGATTAAGAACGTAAAAGTCCAATTCCGACAAAGTTTTACACTCTACAAAGAAAAGTGGAGCTTTGCCCAAATAAGCCGCCTGATTTGGCTACAAGTTACTTATATTTTTGTTGAGTAGTCAGGAATATAGAGTCAACAGTAGGACTATTCCTTCAAACAAAATTGACAATGCGGTAAGATTCTTTATATTACTTTTTTTTGTATCGGCCGTCAGAGGACCACATGGTTAATTTCAAATCTTTATTCCTTGTTTTTTCTTTTTCTCCAATATTCTTTCATATGTTTACTATGTCTCATCTTCCTGTCTTCAGTCCACTTTTAACCTGCGTTTTTCTCTCTCCTAACATGGTCTCCTTCCATTTTTAACACTTTTGCCCGAAAAACGTATCTTTCAATTGCTTCTTCTGCGTTTACATTATTTTTTTCTAAATCCTTTAAGACATCTTTAATACAACTTGATGTTTACTTCTTTCCCTACACATATTTCATGACCTCCTTTGTTAACATCTTGTCGTTCATTCTATATAAATGTCCAAAAAATAGTAGTCTTTTTTTTCTCATTGTTTCTGTTATATTTTCTATACTTTGATATATTTCATCATTACTTCTTAATTTGCAACTTCTGAAGTTTCTCGTGGGCCTAATATTTTCATAATAATTCGCTTTTCCAATATTTCTATTTTGTCTAAATTATAATTTAATGCTTGACATTCACTTTCATAATATAGCCATTCTGGCCTCACTATTGTACTGTACTGCCTTATTTTCCCATTTTTAGATATGCACTTTTTGTTGTAAATATCTTTAGTTATACCATATGATCTTTCCATTTTATGAATCTTTTCTTCTATAGCAGAATTTTCTAAAACATTCTCTTGAATTATTTACCGTAGATACTTAAATTGTTTAACCCTCTCTATTCGAGCAATATCTGTTAGCAGGAATTTTGCCGCATTTTTAATGTTCGTGAGAAATTTGTTTTTTCTTTCTGCAGAAATTCTTAAGAAGCTCACAGCTAGAACTAACATTTTTCGTATGCGGTAAGATTTGTATTTCTTGTAAACTCCTGTCATTTTTCAAATGTATCTGTCAATTTATTCACTGTTTATCAGCTATTTAAAATTTACGTGTAACGAGTGTTTTGAAAAGTGGACAGAATCAAACATCGCGCTCTTATTGAATTGTTTGTTAAAACGGGCCTAGAGCCAATAAAACAAACTACTAAATATATTAGAAGATTCTGCGCCAAAACGGTAGTTTGTAAGCGGGTAGTAGAGTTTAAATGCTGTCGCACGAGCGTTGAAGATGATTCCTGCACTGGGCGCCACAAAAATTAACAACTCCAAATATTATTAGTAAAATATGACACAGGGTGTTGGGAGACCAGCGATTGTGAGTGGATGCACTGCTGAGATCAGAGGCGTCTAACACGAGCCTGTGCATTATGTTTTAACTCAAGAACTTGGTGTGAAAAAACTTCATGCAAATCGCTGCCACATGATGAGTGTTGCTTTTTTTGGAAGTCCACTGCCTGGCACCATTTTCAATGCTTGTTCAATAAGTTTAAAATCGAGTCCCCACTTACCAACCATTGTTTTTGACGATGCAAACCATCTCCTAACACGCTTACCATTTCATTGTGAATTTCCGTTAGCGTTAGACCATTTTTAACTAAGAAATCATGATTTTGTCAACTTCTCAATAAACGCGTGACACGTAAACTTTAAATAGCTGATAGACAGTGAATAAACTGACATATAGACTTGAAAATTAGCAGGCGTTTACATGAATTACGAATCTTACAGCGTACGGAAAATGTTAATTCTTGCTGTAAGCATTAGTCGTCGCTCCTTGAACTTTTCAACTGACCCTCGTACATACAGCTTGCAGTATACAGTCTGCAGTCATCAGTCTTCAAAGACAAGTCTGCAAGTGTGGACGAGGCATTACGCTACATCAGTGAAAAAGTGTATTACAACGGTGTAAAGTACCGAAACGAAGAGTACTATATCTGACACGACTTCCGTCATTTCTAGCCGACTCTGTAAAATACTTGGGCATCCACCTAGACAAAAACCTGACTTGGCGCAACCACATTTGGATGAAGAGAAAACAACTGGACACCAAATTTCGCAAGCATTATTGCCCCTGGGAAAAAAATCATTACTGTCAATGCGAAAGAAGCTGTTGGTGTACAACACTGTCTTCAAGCCTGTGTGGACATACGGCTTACAGCTTTCTGGAACTGGATCTAAATCCAATATCTCCATAATGGAAAGATTTCAGACCAAGGTGTTGCGTGCCATAAGCAACGCACTGTGGTTCATCAGCAACAAAGACATCTGTAGAGACCTGGACCTGCCCTCAGTCAGTGAAACCATTGCGATGTACAGCGAAAGATATGTGAAACGCCTTGAAGAGCACACGAATCCTTGTGCCATAAATCTACTAGGCAACAGCCTACAGACAAGACGTCTAAAGTTAACATTTTCCTCTGGACTTACCTTGACACTAACACTATAAAAATATTATACATAATATGTTACTTTTAAATACTCATACAGAGCACTAGTCAATGGAATAGTTCTCTTCATGCCATGTATTCTGTAAACAATTGTGCTTATTGTTATGTTTTAAAAGATTGCTTAAATAAACGTAAAAAAAACCTTTCGTCATCACGGGCAAGGCGCACAGTGTGCTGTTGTAAAGATGTCATAAAGTTTCTGCTGGAACGCCTCAACTTGTTGAATACGATGTAAACGATGTGACATTAAAATATATGTACAACAGAATCAGAATACTATTAAACTACAAGCGACGGGACTGTTTGTGTTGTAGGAAAGAATTTACATTCCACCGTATCTCGCACGTACAGTACGTTTGCAGCACGTTTGTAAATGTAAAATAGTGATAGTGACGTGGCGAAGACAAGTCGTTATCTGTGATACTGAGTCACAGCTAGAACTAATGTGACATTTCTTCGATGCTGCGTTTAAAATCTGTTTTTTAACCTCATGTTTTTATTTATACACGTACGATCTTTTATCAATTATTTCCTCTTTGGATACAAACCCTACAGCTAAATACAGACGAAGCTAGTGACATCTATAAAAAAAAAATGAAATAGAGCTAAGGGTTTAGTGAAACAGGTACATGATGTTTCATTGAGTCCGTTTATAGGGAGCATTGAACATGATGTACATGGCAGAAAACTTGTAGTCTATAACATTCTGAAAGGCATGAATAAAAGTGGAAATGATACAGCAACTTTAAACATTATTCCTGTCGAGTATACTCATAATTTTCAGTTCCTGCCGTATATCTATGTTTCTTCTATGATCATGGAGAGTATACCCTGCCACGTGCCTGAGAAATCTCATTTCAGCCGCTTGAATGCGACTGGCCTGGCCTTTCGTTAAAGTTAAATTCTCAGACCCGTAAAGAAGCGTGGGAAGAGCCATCACTTTGTAGAATTTTAGGCGTGTTCCTTTACTTGCTGACTTAAGGGTTCGCCTAATGATCTCGCACATAAGGTTGAACTTATGCAACTCATTCAAAACGTCGTTGCTGGCACTATAAGACACACTGTAGCCCAGGTATTCAAAACTGCTAAGTTGTTCCAGGACACATTTCATTAATTTGATTGTAAATATTAAATGCTCTTTAATCTAAGTAAGTAAGTAAGTGAATTCTTCAGGTCAGTGAGCTTACTAAAATTAAAATTAAATTTTTAGGTGACTATAATTGTTATTTTATGTTTATAATAATAGTAAACGATCGGTAATGCCCGAGAAAGCCAAATAAAAATTGTATAAAACAACGGCAATAACCACAATACTGTATGGTTCTGAAACCTGGATCATAAAGAAAAAAGATAAACAGAAGATACAAACAGCACAAATGAAATTTCTGAGATCAGTTAAATGGTGTCATAGACAAGATCATATATTATGGAATGAAGAGATAAGAAGTGATTTAGATATTTTTACAGTTAATGAAAGATTAAAGAAGACAGAAGAAAATTGATTCAACACATCAATACAATGGAAGAAAGTAGAATAACGAAGATGGCGAAAGATTACAACCCTACAGGCAGATGAAAATTTGGTAGACCTAAGAAAAGTGGACTGTGGAATTGGAACCGTTAAAGCCTTAAACCGTTAAGAAGATGATATGATAACGCCCGAGTGTTGCAAGACGATCGTGTTAGCAAGAAACACAAAATCGAGAGCAGGTTCACAGCGATAATAAGCGTGTCCTTGGCGCTGTATCGCATCAATCAAACCGGTCTGGTCTCCCCCGAGTGTGTACTTGATCATGTCGAGGATACACTAGTTACGTTAAGACTACGTACAAGGTCGCCGCTCGCGTCGCGTCGACCGAGTTTGTTTACGCTACCAAAATGCATCCATTATTTAGACCACTTTGCGTGTTCCTTACGTAAGTAATGTCTTGCGTTCAAAACGTTGTTAACTGATATATTACAGTACCGACATATCAATCTTTCACGCGGTATCAAATGGCAAGGCACGACAAGCCAAACTCTTCAGCCTTTGGTGCGCAACAAATGTTACAAAGTTTCATTTATTACAACTGGTACTACAGACAGTGCGTGCCTGTGTCCGCGTGTGCGTGTCTCTGGTGTGTGTGTATGTGTTTGCACTTCGATCTCTGAACATTACTTTCATCGCTCTTTCCACGTGTGTCGGATACACTGCAGTTAGTGTTAGTTTAGTTTCTGGTATATATTAATCTGTGCATTTAACTCTCAGATCTTCTTTTACTGAGGTTGTTTTGTAACCAGAAATCTTTTGTCATTTTTATAGTGTCTTCTGTTGTACTTTTTCCAACATTTTTTTCTAGCCCCTAATGCCTTTATTTCCTGTACTCGCACCTATAATTTTTGTTTAACTTAATTACTTGTTATTGCATTAAGATTATTAATTTTTTATGTAAGCATTCAGATAACGGACTGTAAATGTTAATTTTTTGAACGATTCAACTTAATCTCTTGAAATTTATTTCTAGCTTACTTTATTTATTTTCTAGGTTGTACAATTGTACATTAATGACTGTATGAGGTACATTCCATCAATAGATCTGGTCAATAAATCGCCACATTCTCCTCTTTAACTGTTGTTGATAGGAAACTGATAGGTAACCCGATGTAGTAATTCTTTGGATATTGTCACTATAATCGCACGGATCGTCGCCTTTAAACAGTGGAAGTAAAATAATCGAACAGCAGAGTATTCGTTACTAACAACTTTAATAATTTCAATAAGCAAAGTGAACAACGTGAAGTGACGCGAAACGTAATTTTCCGGTTAGTTTTCGTCGTTAAGAACGGCCCATTAGTTACCTAACATACCGTGTGTCTGCTGTTAAGTTAACCGACTATTTTAGCGGTCGTTACCATCGTGAAATGGATTAACTCCCGTTATCTTCTTGCCGAACGATTTACCGGTGGTTAAATTCTTAATGTATGTCAGTGAAACGGGAGGTTTTCCCGACTACAAAATTGCCAACTATCGCGGGCACATTGTATTTCAAATTTTAACACACGTAAAGACAGAAACTTAGGAAAACGCCATATGAAAAAAAATTGAATGGGTGAGAAGGAGGAGGAAAACGTTCCGCAGATCATCATTTTCAGAAAACGATAAAAAACTGTTTTGTAGCTAAATGAGTGACTGTATGGAAAAACGTTCAATTATAAAGTTACTCAATAAAACGATAACTAATGCAGTACTTCCCAGATTACAATATTATCACAATTTTAACAATTAAACCGTTACATGGTAGTAAATTTCATGAAATATTTTCCATTTTCATCTCAATTCCAACTAAAAACAGACAACATTTATTAAAAATTATAATTAAATATTTTATTTACTATTTTACTGTTGATCAAAAAAGATATTAGATTCACAGTATTTTAATGTTTTCCATGTTATAAAGTGACGAACAAAAAGACAAATATTGAAACAACCAGTGTTTTTCTCTTGTCAGTTAGTAAAACTTGTCATTACTTTGTATTTAATTAGCGAAAATCATATAAAAAGTAAAAGTAACTAATCGTTTCCTTTTTCAATATTAGTAGCACTTTAATCACTTAGTAGTGCACCATTTTCTTCTTGTGTATACGATATAGGCCACGACGTAATATTTCTGTAAACTTTGTTAATGTTTATCTGGTGTATACTGTTGAATTTTTAGCTACAACTTGTATCTTCTTACAATTTATAGTAACTTTCGTATCACATACGTTGTTAAAAGGGGAGGAAAATATCACCTCCTTTTTAAAGCTTGAACTCTTCGTTGTGAATACTATCGATAAACTCATGTGCTAGCACAATTCCTATTTGTTCTTCCTTGCTGATGAAATGTTGATATTTACTTATGTTGAACATATCTCTACCCTTCAAGTTATTAGTACTTGTTTTAAAAAATTTAGGCCACCACTTTTTACAATTTAATAGACGTTGACTTTTCACTGATTCATTGCGAATAATGGCTTTGGACTGTAACAAACATACAGTGCACTAACTACAGTACATGTTGAGCGTAAGAAGGGGCACATTCCAGGAATGTTTTTCGTCTTTCACCGACTTAAACCTTTTGATAACTGCATTAAAAAAATCAAGAAATGTTTCCTTTTATACACCAACTGATGTGTTTCCAGTTTAACAATAAAATGTCTATCCTAGTTAAATTTGAAATTAACAAATAAACTTTTCCTTCTTCTTGTTCTCACCTATTAAATTACGTTTTGTTGCAAACAGTCACATTTTACTAAGCTAGACAACACGGTAAAATGTGCTGGACATAAAATCACGTGTTATCTCCGCACAGATTATCTCTGTCAGAACAACAACACATAATCAAACATTAATCACGCTGCAGTTGAAATATTACAAACAAATTGTATTGGCCGCCTGTCAGAACCGTCACACCGTGTAATTCTATCTGTAGGGCGCCGAGCGGTAATTGATTTGTGCCAGTGAGTAATACGATACGACAGAGGGAGGGTCACGTGGTCCGTAGTGACCCCAGTGTTACAACAACGTGGTGTTTTAAACCTGTTAGTAATGTTCCTCCCTCCGTCCACTTTGTGAGAACATACGTAATACTACAAGCTACTGAAATGGATTATTGGCGAAGAGCGGCAGTGAGGTGAAAACTGGAAAAAGTAAGAAACGTCAGAATCCGGGAGATAATGGGGGTAGAAACTATTGTCGACGACATAAAAACAAAACAGCTAAGATGGTTTGGGCATGTGCAAAGAATGCCGGATAATCAACTCCCCAAGCAAATTTTGAGATGGACAACTAGGAGAAGAGGAAGACCTAGGTTGAGTTGGAGAGAAGGCATCAACCGGGCAATGAGAGACCGGGAATTGGAAGAAGAATCTTGGTTAGATCGAGGCCAATGGAGACTAGGGATCGGAAGACGTAGGATAACGTTATGAACCGATTTATATATATATACGTAGTACTACAAAACATTGACGCATTAATAAAGAGGGTTTTCATACTCAAATATTCTTCTTCTTCTTCTTCTTCTTCTTCTTCTTCTTCTTCTTCTTCTTCTTCTTCTTCTTCTTCTTCTTCTTCTTCTTCTTCTTCTTCACGGACTAAGCACATCGCATGTTTTTTCATCACAGTATATTTCTCTATCTTGGTCTTGTTCTGGTCTTCCTACATTCCTTCATCCAAAAGGTCTATACCTATATGGTACTTAGGGTAGCAGCCGCCTATCCTCCGTTCTATCGAGATGTTGAGACCACTTCAGGGGATATTTCTGAATTGTATCGTTTATGTAAAATACCTGTATTTCATTCCTATTGTCCACTTTACGAAAACGGTTTCGCATTGTACGGCTGTTTACTAGTCTGTGAAAACTCATTTTTTGTTTTGCATTTGGGTTTATAATCTTCCTTGTAGGCAGTCATGATTCATACCCATACATTAACAGAGGCACTGCCATTGGTTTATAAAATGTAATCCTTGTTTGTTTCCTTGTTTCATTCTTCAGTATTCTGTGTATGATGACTCAGATAATCTGAAACTTCGACAATTCCGTCGTGGCATCTCTTGTGTTTCATACTCAATAGTGATAACAACCTAGACAATTAAACTCAGAGACTTGTTCCAAAACTGTTAAATTTGTAAGAGAAATGAAAACTTTTACTAAATTTATGAAAGCAATTTTTTTCTATTAAAATCGATAGTGCCGAGAGGAGCTGTAGAAAAAACGTCACCTAGAAGGAAACCAGAGGGAGAGAGAGAGAGAGAGAGAGAGAGAGAGAGAGAGAGAGAGAGAGAGAGAGAGAGAGAGAGAGAGAATGAACGCTGGGAATTAGAAGACATCACAGTACAATGTACAGCCAGATAGTTGTTCAGTCAAGAGCACAGCGGTCTCAAATTTAATTGAAAATACGGAACAATGAAATTACAATATCGGTAAATAGTACTTGTCGGAAATCAGCTGACAGCACAGTATGTACCGTAATTGAAGTACGTAGTTGAGAATTTTCATCACAGTCAACTAATAACCTGCAGACGAGATTCAGTCTGTAGCAATATGGTGTAATCAATGAAGCGTGTTCAATACTTTGAAAACTGTTGCCGGGCTCGTGAAGTAACGGTTATTAGGAAGTTCTTAATGAGCTATCGTTGTAGCTTCATTGGACACAGCTGAGAATAAAATATAAATGTAAAATCATGATATTTTAATAAATATTGAGTAAAGTTTATTTTTTAACTGATACGAAAGATGCTAATTGAGCAGATATAGTACCTATATACGTTCAATACCAACTCGTAATTGGTCGAGGAGTTTGTGCTTACAAGTAAATCTGACTTATTATCTTTTCGAGAACAGCTGAACAGCTAGCGTTTCATTTTTAACTAACTACCAATGGCATGCGGTCGTGGCGTAGTGGCTAGCGTGTGGCACTGCTGCGCTGTCGGCGCGGGTTCGATTACTGCCGGGAACATCGGATTTAGATACGACCGTTCCCCCTCGCAAGGCGATGGCAAACCAGCGAGAGGTATCCTGGCTAGTATGAACACTTCCCAACTATGCCGTTCGGATCCGGCGTTAAACTGTAGGTCCCATATACCTGTGAGAGACTCCGTAATACATGCACCACGGGTATATGCGGGGAGGCTACAAACCAGTCAAAACACTGACGGACCCAATAATAACCAATGCCATTGCGTGAATTATGTAGGCTATCACGGGCGGCGTAATTGGTTAAAAAAATTTATACCCCGGCTGTTTGGCCTCGGTCGATTGTTGTGTTCTGTCATTGTCTAAACACTTCGGTCACCTACCGGAGGCTTTCTTCAGTAGGAAAGTTCTTCAGTTTTTATAAAGTGTTCGACAAAAGGGTAGATAGCCAAAAGTATCCCTAACCAAGGTAAAAGCAAAAAACTTTCCTGGGAAACGTCTTTCCCTACATAACATAGTGTAACGAGAATGGTATCGAACCGCGTAGAACAGTTGAGAACATTCTCCACTCTTCCCCGCCAGGTGCTGCCCCAGTCAAGGCCGCTCTCAAGTAGGTTCTAGTGTATTCAAGAACACTTGTGATACGCATTAAGTAAGTCAAGAGGGAAAGCTATACTGGACCTCTGAGCAACCTATTTAAAGGCATAGCAGTCGGCTAGTCACTTCAGTTGTGTTGAGCGAGTTTCCTTAGCGTGTTTGTCAAACTGTTGTGTGGAGTGTTATCGTGTTATAATTAGTGCGGAATTCTTTATAGTTGACATTATTATTTGTGTGGACAGATTTTACTTGAATTATTGTACGAGTATAATCTTGTTAAATAGCTTGTTGATTACAAACTGATAATTCAGATTAATTAAAGCTGATAACTAGTGACTTAATTGGTGTTTCTTGCATTTTGTTTTCCACTGTACCATACGATGATCAGTTAGACCGTCGTAACAGTATGAAGCGCCGCGCTAGTCAATTTGAAACACCACTGCGTGACAGGGGTAGGAAGCAAGCCGTTCCCTTCGAGGATACCCCAAGATATTGTAATCGGTGAGGGTTACAGATTCTGAAGCACGCCTCGACTGCAACGAACCGACGGTCCAGGTCCTAAGTCCAGATCCAGGTGCAATGCAGTTGTTCACCAGTGGTCGCAGTGTCTAGGCGATGCCGATGACTGCCTGATGCTTCGTGTGGTGCTTGGTAGCCTTGTTGATACTTTTATGTAAGATAGGATCCTCCTTTTGATTTATTTGTCGGAGGGACGGAATGCAGCATTCTGGTTGGCTGAATCTCTGGGGATCCTTCGTGTGAGGTTGCAGGATTTGCGCGCCCGCAATGGGTCGTTACACTTCCGCCAACCCAAAGTGAACGGACGGGGTGAAAGTCTGTCGTTAAATAAGATTTGGCATGCTGTATTACCGAGCCTGTCAGAATAAGTCTGTATTGTTATTAGTTCGCTTACTACTCTTGTAACGCAGTGTGTTTCTGATTGACTAATTCAGTGCTTAATATGTTATATAGGGAATTCCGTTTCCCCGCTAACTTACTGTTTTTACAGTGGATGATTGCTGTGTTCTGTTCGAGGTAACAGCAACAACTTAGGGGTACCTTCGGCTCTCCACCCCTTTTGTCGAAAACTTTATAAACATTTTTTCTACTGAAAAAGGTCTCCGGTTGTGGACTAAACAAATAGACAATAAGCAAAACAAAGCACTCGACCACGGCCAAACAGCCCGGATATCGATTCTTTTACCAGCGTAGCGTAAATGTTTCCGAAACCGGTGTTCCCTCTTTTAAAATCTATAAAATTAGGTATGAACAGTACAGATATTTCATTTATACGTGATAAAGGATAATGTTTATTATCTGATTTCCCTTCTTCCATTCTGGCGGTCTGCAGCCGGTCCGTACGCCAGAGAGGCTCAGCGTATACAATACGTATTGTTGTACAGAGGGGAATGATGCGAAGCGCAAGCGTCAATGTTGCCGTTTGTGTGTTGTGTTGTGGTGACTGCGGTTTCATCTTACGCCAGCGTCAGCCACGTTCCCTTGCACTTTTTGCGAAGTGTTACTGATTTCATATGCAATTTCACCTTATGTGGCTTCCTTTTTGTTTATGGCTTACAAGCTCGTATAAATGTTTGCTTAAGCTGGTGTCAATATTTCAAAAATTATTAAATACTGGGATGCTAAGCCATCCCGGTTGCTGTGAATTATCTACATCGTCGGCAACGTTTCGATTCCACCATATGGGATATTCTTCAGAACGCAAAAACGGACAGAGTGTACAAGAACAGTTACTGCAGATCTTAGGCCAAACGATACTCGACACTTTTTTCGGGCCGGTAACACAAGGTTACCTATATAGGCTAACCTTGCGGATCAAGTTTCAGCCAATAATAGAGCCTCGACCTGGTCGCGTCCCATGCGTTTTCAGCTCCGTTCCAGGTAGCGCTGGAGTGATCAGCTCTATTCTTTGCCTGTTTGAGACCGGAACAAACCATCCTTGGTTTAATCCTTGAAGATGATGATGATTAATTAAATGTAATTTTTTAAAACTGTGAGTAAAGTTTCTCGTACATGTGTATGAGGTTTGGTGCTAGTCGGGAGACACCACGAAGCGGTGACCATACATACTTCCATTCTTTTTACGTTTTTCTTTTTTTTCATTTTTATGCGTTCTTGAATACATAAACAGATCAAAAATTTATTTATTATCAAAGTTAATTAATAACACTATTCACTGTCAAGCGTACCTTAAGGAATAAAGTTAGGCCAGTGGCATTATTGAATGGACACGGTGATGTCCACTCTATATGGTACTGAAACATGGACAATGACGAATGCACGTGAAAGTCGACTCCAAAGTGCTGAAAAAAGGTTCTTTAGATCAGTAGCCGGGTATACCAGATTAGATTGGAAAAGGGATAAAGACATCCTTTATTGATTTACTGTCCGGCCAGTGAATGCCATGGTGAGGGAATATAGACAGAAATGGTTTGATCATGTAGAACTTATGGACCCATCAATAATACCACACGTAAGTGCAAAATATGTGGCTAAAAGTAGAAGAAGTCTGGGACGTCCGATGTAAGAATAGAGAGATCAGTTATAACAACGGAAGACGTAACACGCTTTGCACAGAAGGAGGAGGATGAGGAGGAGGTGGAGGAGGAGGAGGATATGGAGAAGGAGAAGGAGAAGAAGAAGAAGGAGGAGGAGGAGGAGGAGAAGAAGAAGAAAAAAAGAAGAAGAAGAAGAAGAAGAAGAAGAAGAAGAAGAAGAAGAAGAAGAAGAAGAAGAAGAAGAAGAAGAAGAAGAAGAAGAAGAACAACAACAACAACAACAACGACAACATTCTGAAAAGAAGTAAATGACTACGCAACGAGTCTGGAATAAATAATGATGACTTTGGGGAATTAATAAGTTAAAAAAATAAAATAGAATCAGTTAGATAAAACACTTTGCTGGGCCAGAAGATGGCCGATTGTAACAAAGATTCAACAATTAGGAACTTGAAGATGCCACTAAGATGGCCGTTTGCAAGATTGAGAAATGGTGTGTTTAATTAGACCCACAGTGGTACAGTACATATATATTAAATATTTGAAGTATAACCGGATAAGATTTAATTTCGAGAGAATTCGCTGAGACAGTAGCTCAGTAAGGCCTTTATTACACTACACAACTGACTGCAAAAAAATGTTGTCGGTCATTGGTTTAATTGTAGCGTATTACTTACTTCAATTGGTTGCATGATCCGCAATCAATCGCAAGACAACTGTTCAACCCTTGCAACTGCTCGTGCAACTTTTAGTTTCAAGCATTCGTTGTGGAGAATTGATTCAAATGTAACCTATATACTATGCAACCGATTGCATGCGATTCGGCTGCGCGCGCATTCTGTAGATACCGAAGAAATTTCATGACATGGGACCGACACAACATATACAATTTTTACAAAACCCGCCAATATCTCGAAAACGAAAAGAAGGATTTTATTGAAACAAAAACCAAAATAAAATTTGTAATTTTTTCTAAATTTCACTCGCCTACACCATATAGCTGTCTCTTATAGAACGAAAGTTTATCCCATGTCAAAAATTTCACTACATGCAAATTAACAAAAATTTCATGACATGGGACCGTTTTAAATCTCTGTTCTTGAAAATTATTAAACTTATTAATTCAAATTTATTTATGTCTAAAACCATCCTTAAAACTTCACGAAACACGGTGGTGAAACAATTTTTTTATTGGATCAGTAGTTTCTGAGGTTATCCCAGACAAAATTTTACCTCTTTATAATAGTAGAATGGACGCCACGTTTACTCTGCAACTGATTAAAGAGCAGTTGCAGCCTGTTTTTACTACCGTATAACTAGTTCCATGTAGGCTTGAAATCAGTTGCATGCAACCAGTTGCGTAGTGTAATAGAGGCCTAATAGGGCACAATGAATGATAATAGTGATGATGATGATTAGTTATGATGATATATGCGTATACTCGTTAATCCTAATCTATACTATTTCTAGTCAGCATACTCTTTGCAGAACGAGAAACATTCCACCAATTGATATGTTATGAAATGTGAGTGTTTCCATAAAATATTCGAAACAATGAATAAAAAAGCAGTAAGGTCCGTCATTCGTGATGTTGTTTTTCGTGTCTGGCAGGAAAGAAATTTATACCGTAGGAGGTTACATGTATGCAGGGCCAGCTTTGGAGCCAAATGTTTAAAATTGATTTTCAATGCCATTTAGGTTTTGTGTACTTAATAAATATTATTTATTATTGTTATACAATGTTTACACATTTTCCGGAACCAAAGATTACTGAAGTGATTGAATTTTCATCTTCCACTGCTGCTTGTCCATCCAAAGATGTTCAATTTCCCGTTCCCTCAATATAGTATGAATTTCTTCTATCCAGGTGGTCTTCCTCTTTTCCTTCTTCCTGTTGGAATCTATTCTATAACTCTCCTTGACAATCTTTCCTATGCCATTCTTTTCGTGTGTCCATACCATTGTAATTTTTTTGTTTGGATAAAATCAACAATTGAATTTGTGCGTTCATTCTATCCTTAATGACTTCATTTCTAATTTTGTCACATCTGGGATACTCTTGCCAATCGTCTCCAATAGTCCATCTCTGCTGTCATTAATTTTGTTCTTGTGTGTTTATTAGTAGTCCAAACTTTTGAGCCGTAAGTCATGATGTTTCTAACAATGGATTTAAATATTTTGGTTTTATTTTCTGTTGTAATTTATTTATCACACAGGATTCCATTTAATGTGCATATAGCCATCTTTCTCAAATTAATTCTAGTTTGTGTTCCCTTGTCTTGCTTCCCACTGGCCGTAATTTTCACCCCTAAATACTTGTATTCCTTTCTACGTAAAATCTTCCCCAAGTCTTCCTCCAATATCAAGTCTTGATGATAGGTCACCTACTGCCATGTATTTTGTTTTATTCATATTTACCTTTAGTCCCCATTTCTGATATTTCTGTATCAATTTTCTAGTCATGTACACTATGTCTTCAAAATCTTGAGCCAAAAGTAATTGGTTATTTACTCTTGTTACAACAAAAAATGTTTCAGGTAAACTACCCTTCCCCGTAACCGATCTTCACCAAAATCAACAGACCTTGAGTCCTCTACAACTCAGGCACATATGTAACAAATTATTTGATTCTGTTTGAATTTACGGCAGTTATCGTTCGTCATGAAAAAATTTCTCTTGTTACAACAAAAAATGTTGCTGGTAAACTACCCCTTTCCCTTAACCGATCTTCACCAAAATCAACAGACCTTGAGTACTTACCAATTCAGTAACGTATGCAAAAAATAATTTTATTCTCTTTGAATATGCGGCAGTTATCATTCGTCATATAAAATTATCCTTGTTAAAACATAAAACGTTGCAGGTAAACTACCCTTTTCTCTTAACCGATCTTTACTAAAATCAACACATCTTGAATTTTCTATAATTTAGGAAGGTATGCAAAACATTATTTGATTCTGTTTTAATTTACGGCAGTTATCGTTCGTCATAGAAAAAATGACCCTTGTTAAAACATAAAACGTTGCTGGTAAACTACCCCTTTCCCTTAACCGATCTTCACTAAAAACAACAGGTCTTGACATCCTTACAATTCAGTGCTGTATGCAAAAAATTATTTTATTTTGTTTGAATTTGCGGCTATTATCGTTTGCCATAAAAAAAATCTACACACAGACACACAAACGCAGACACACACAGACACTTTTCGAAAAATGACTTTTTTCATGTTTTGAGGGTAGTACAATCAAAATCTGCCATTACCTCGAACACGATTTTTTTTCGCCATGACCATACTTCCATTTCCTTATGGAACATGGAAGTAAAAATTATCACCTCCCCCTTCAACTATCATTTTCATTTACAAAAAATACACACGCCCCCGCATCTACGCTTTTCATTTATGGATATTTCATCTACCTTTCTACAGTGAGTTATTATGAATTTCTTTTCAGGATATTTTATTTATCAAAATTAAGTAATTTAATCTTGTTAAAACATAAAACGTTGTAAGTAAACTACCCACTTCCCCTTAACCGATCTTCGTAAAAATCAATAGGCCTTGATTCCTCTACAACGTAGGCATATATGCAAAAAATTATTTTATTCTGTTAGAATTTGCGCCAGTTATCGTTCGCCATACAAAAAATTCTACACACACACACACACACACACACACACACACACACACACACACACACACACACACCAACGCACGCACTTTTCGGAAAATGACTTTTCTTCATATTTTGATGGTAGTACAATCAGAAACAGCCTTTATCTGGAACACGATTTTTTTCGCGATCACCATACTTCCATTTCCTTACGAAACATGGAAATAAAAAGAGCGGTGCTTAGGTTGCGGAAACGGCCCATTGTGCTGTAAAAACAGCACAAAACATGTTAGAAATTCGCAATTTTTAAGCAGTGTATCTCAAGCTGTGGGCCTAACGACATTAATCTGAACAAAGTAAAGCAATAATTACTGGATGCCGTGAATTACACGTAGCATTAACTTGACCGGTTAGATTTTATCGTCTATTACTCTGAAGCGCTTTTATATCCAGCAGTATCTTAACGTAACTTTTCTTTGACAACCAACATTATCGACAGTTATTAGAAAATGTAGTCTCTATACAAGTACAAATGTATACATATACATACCAGTGTGGGGGCGTAGCGTGATGGATGCGCCTGTGAAGGTGAAGGTGAACGAGATAGTAGTTCGTTGACTGACACACACGATAGTTCAACAATTCGTAAATAACAACACTTCATTCCGTTCGGTTCGTTGACATTCCGAACCGATGCTAATAAACTCAAGCGCCAGTTAATGGTTTATTACAGATCAGACGAGACGAAAAACCCGATTCAGACAGAGAAGCAGTTGCCTTCTGCTAATAGCTTATATTATTGCCGCAACTCTAACATATGTAGAGAAATGAACGGGTTATTATAGTTTTTACAGTATCGTGTATACAACATTTACATTTTGTTAGTTGCTGTGATCACATAATGCCTTGCCTCCTCTCACTCTGTTCTCCTCCTCCTCCCTCTGTCTGTCTGTCTGTCTCTGTCTCTGTCTCCGTCTCTCTCTCTCTCTCTCTCTCTCTCTCTCTCTCTCTCTCTCTCTCTCTCTCTCTCTCTCTCTCTCTCTCTCTCTCTCTCTCTCTCTCTCTCTCTCTCTCTCTCATTATGTGCCTCCTCCATCTCAATGCTAAAAACGCACTGGTGTACGTTCCCATCACATTGTCTCTATCCCCTAGCTGGAGGGAAATGGTCCCCGCGTCACATTCTCAACGAATCTCAAACAGCATAAACAAAAGTTTTGATATAATAGTTACTTGAGTACCTTTTGTTTCGAGATACACTGATCGGTTTCTTTTACAACGGAAGCGGAACCGTCCTATCAAACAATATTGAATCAGAAAATATTATCTACCTTTTTGTCAAAACGATAATAGATATTAACATTTTCTACAGTTATTTTACCATAGTATTTATTTTACCACCTGTGCATAAGTAATCTTGATAGGATAAAAAAATTAATTTCTAAATTTTTTTTGAAATTTGGTTTAAAAAATGTTATTAGTTTCTCGACTTAAAAACGTTTATTACACAAACACAAACGAAGGTTTATAAAAACTATTGGTAAAGGTTGTGTAAAATTGGATTAATAACAAACAAGAAGCTAACGTTTCAGGATCATATCGTACAGGTTTTATGAGGATAAACGGAACATGAACAAATAAAATTGTAAGTTTTGGTAAACTAATCGTAAAGTAAGCAAAGCCTGATAATTATATGTACTTACTTGTTTCGAGTTTTTTTTTTGTATCGGCCATTTAAGGGCCACATACCAATTTCAATTGTTTGTTTTTCCTTTTTATCCAATATTCTTTCATCTTTTCACTGTCTCTTCTTCCTGTCTTCAGTCCACTTTGAACCTACGTTTTTCTCTACTACTCTGGCCTCCGTCCATTTTAACACTTTCGCCCGAAAAATACTCTTTCAATTGCTTCTTTAGCGTTTATATTATTTTTTTCTAAATCCTTTTGGACTTCTTTAATCCAAATTGATGTTGATTTCTTCCCCCACAAATATTTGAAAATCTGCTTTGTTATCTGCTTTGTTAGCCTATTGTCGTCCATTCTATATAAATGTCCAAAAAATGATAGTCTTCTTTTTCTCATTGTTTCTGTTGTATTTTCTATACTTTGATATATTTCATCATTATTTCTCAATTTCCAACCTTCTGAAGTTTTTCGTGGGCCTAAATTTTTCTAATAATTCCTCTTTCCAATATTTCTAGTTTGTCTAAATTATAATTCAATGCTAGACATTCACTTGCATATAGGCATTCTGGCTTCACTAATGTAATGTAATGCCTTATTTTCGCATTTTTAGATGTGGATTTTTTATTGTTAATGTCTTTAGTTGTACCATATGCTCTTTCCATTTTATGAATCCTTTCTTCTATAGCAGATTTTTGTAAACCATAACCGATTTTTTTTTTAAATTTTAAAACATTTCTGATCCATCGACTTGTAGAACAACAGGTTCGCCAACTCTAAAATAATAAAATTTCTCTACTAAACATACAAAAGTAATGAAATATTATTTTTAAATAAAATATAACGTAAAGTTCAAGCGCCAAACTGAATTTCTTGATTGACATGTTCACTAATAGACACATTTTTTGTGCCTTACCGTTCCTTTGCAGCAATATAATAAATATATTCTTGAACAAAATTGAATACAAAATAAGAATCGATTTTTTCATTTGTATTGGTTCTACTTCCCTTTAACATTCTACAATGCAAATCGAAAACGTGCGTTAACTTCTGAACGACATACACTGCTCTATCTTGGTTAAAGTCATGTACAAGCCTTTTGGGAATTTCGATATACACGAAGGAGTGGCATACAAATAATATAAAAGCTCCAAAGGCAATGGCTTGAAGCTGTGACAGTAAGATGTCAATTGTGATGTTTTACGTATATCATGAGTTTTATGACGATGTTTCCAATAAAGGAACTACAGATAAATCCGTAAGTCGCTTGGAGTTATCACAACCAATAAAATTAAAACGTGACACCTGTTTAAAGTTTTATCAACATATTGTTACGATGTTCTAAGTGATCGTCGTACGGTACAGCAGGAAACAAAATACAAGACACCAACGAAATCACTAATAACCAACTTTTATTATCACAATTAATAATTTGTAATCAACAAGATAGTCTCTTACAACAATTCAAGTAAAAATTGTTGGACAGGGCTGATGGTGGGGAAGGGACATTGAATTATAGCTTGTTGTGTGTGAGCACGGTGGGGTGGGGTGGGGGTGAAGGGTTTGTTTTCAGGTTATTTGTTTCATATCCGATCTGACGATGAGCTGTGAAGCTTGAAAACGCTAATCGGAATAATTTTTATATAGTGGTGCGCAACAGTGATAATTCTGCTTGTGATTTTAACCACTAACACAACTTTCTTCATTAAACAAGTAAAAATTGTCCACACGTAATAATAATGTCAACTATAAAGAATTCCGCACTAATTATAACACAACAACACTTCGCAACAAACACTCGATCCGCACTAAAGAAATCACTGAACACCACTTAAACTGAACTGAACTGACCATCGCTGGATGCTTATATTTATACACCGCTGAGATTCCAGAATAATCTGTCACTTTTTCGATGACGTGTTAAACAGGCGCTCTCGAATCCACTAGAAACTGTGTCACTGTCTGGCCTAGAACACAGTGTGCTGACCGGTACGTCTGGAATAGCCTCGATTGTTGACGCATGATAAGTGTCACGTAATTGTCTTTCATCACGAAGCAGCAATATCTATGCACACAAATATTACAGCTGGAATCTGCTGGGATAACCGCGAAAAGAGTAGAACAACGTTCTCCAATGTACCAGAACGTTCCGTGTTGGGTAACAATATTGTAACATATCCTCAAATATATAACATAGTTCTGTATTATGATATATCCTCAGAATTATAACATATCACGTAATCGCTTCAAGTTGAGTATTGAGGTTTGCGTATCGCCTTCACTTCGAGGTGAGAATCTTATTTTGCTCCCGGAGTATGGAATTTGTCGTTCCTTATACCGATCTGTCTGTGTACGTCCTGCTGATAAGTCCGTAGCGCACAGTAATCTTTTCCTTCCACATAATTTAGTATCTTCTTTTTCATTCTAATTCACCATCATCGACTTCAACAACGACGAAAAAAAAACAGAGTGTTCCGGTCCCAAGAAGATAGACTAGAGCTGGTGACTCCAAGAAAAGCTAGAGCTTCTTTGGACGCCCCACGCCTCTCCATCATTTCGGCTTATACTTCCATAGTTGTTTGGGGATGCGGCAGTTACCATTCGGTTAAGATATTTCAAATATTTCAGCCTATATTTGGTAAGTCTAGCAAGTATACTCGTAATATTCAGTTCCTGCCGTACATCGACACTTCTACTGCGATTTTTAAGAGTATATCCTGCCACGTGACTGAGAAATCTCATTTCCGCTGCTTGAAATACGATTACCTTGCGACTTCGTTAAGTCCAATTCTCAGACCCATATAGAAGTGTGGGGAGCGCCATCACTTTGCAGAACTCCAGACGTGTTGCTCTCCTTGTTTATTTTAGAGTTCTCCTGATGGTCCCAACCATATATACTTGAACTTGTGCAGCTTCTTCACCATATCTATGTTTGTAATATAATATACTTTACAAACGTGTAAGATTCATCATCATCATCATCATCATCATCCTCACGGATTAAACCAAGGATGGTTTGTTCCGGTCTCGAATAGGGAAAGATTAGAGCTGGTCACTCCAGCGCTTCCTCGGACGTCCCACACCTCCCCATCCCCTCCGCTTATAGTTCCAGAGTTGTTTGGGGATGCGGCAGTCATCCATTCGACAAAGATGTTCCCACCAATTCAACCGATACTGGGCGATCCTGTCAAGTATACTCATAATATTCAGTTCCTGCTGTATATCTGTGTTTCATCTTTGATCATAGAGAGTATACCCTGCCACGTGCCTGAGAAATCTCATTTCAGCTGCTTGGATGCGACTGGCATGGCCTTTCGTTAAAGTCCAATTCTTAGACCCATAAAAAAGTGTGGGAAGAGCCATCACCTTGTAGAATTTTAGGCATGTTCTTTCACTTGCTGACTTAAGGGTTCGGCTAATGGTCCCGCACATAAGGTTTAACTTATTCATTATAATTGTCTTCCTAATTCTATAGTTAAGATACGTGTTTGAAACTGTACAGATTGTATTATAAATAGGCGTGTCAGTTGCCCATAAATTATAATAAACATTATACTCCCATTTATAATCCTTGAAGTAATGACTGTATGAGAACCGTGGTACGTGAAGCGATGCGCATGCGTACGTACTTATGTGGTTAACAGTTGTTTGTGCGCTCGTCTGTTGAATGTATAACTACATTTTTCGGCGGATGACAACGTTTCACATTTATTTGATTCTGCGAGAAGCGACAATTTTCTCGCTACGTCTCGCAGACCGGGGTAAAAAAAGATAACATTGCGTGACGCACCGCTAAAGAAAATACTCTCGTATCAGCCGCGCGGTTCCGGCCAGAGTAAACACAAACAAAAATATTCTTACTGCTAGACACTGTTATCCGTAAAGTCCTTTTGCGATTCGCTGCCGTTAAGGCTGCTCTGTTTTGTGCTGTATTCAAGTAAACTTTCTCAATATACAGATGTTTACTCGAGTGAATTTTTTAGGGTTTTATTTCTATCTGAATGCCATACAGTACCAATAATACTAGTAATAATAATAATAATAATAATAATAAGAAGAAGAAGAAGAAGAAGAAGAAGAAGAAGAAGAAGAAGAAGAAGAAGAAGAAGAAGAAGAAGAATATATCGATAATAACACACGCATGTCAGTTTATTTCTAAATTTATTTATTTATTTATTATTCCATTAAAAATCAGAAAATTCATAGAGTTAATATTATATTGTTACGACGGTCTAACTGATCGTCGTACGGTACAGTGGAAAACAAAATACAAGACACTAATTACGTCACTAATCACCAGGTTTAATTATCACAATTAAACAGTTTGTAATTAACAAGACAGTCTCTTACAACAAATCAAATAAAAATTGTTTACACGCAATAAAAATGTTAACTGATATAAAACACAGTTGTATTACACACACACAATTATAAAAACACATAACACTTCGCCACATTACTTCAAACCGCACTGATATAAATCGCAACAATAACTAACTGAGCGTCGCTGAGTACCTGTATTTATACCCCGCTGAAATACCAGAATATTCCACATACTACGCATTAGCTGTACACTACGACGTAATTGACTGCGGCCTTGACACAGTCCGCGCGGCTGGCGGCGTCTAGAAAAGTCTCCGCGAATGCATGTTGAAATCATGTACGCACACCACATTATAGCCGGATTCTTCTGGAACATTCGAGAAACATGTAGATTGTTTTGTAATATCGTAACAATAATATATTATATTAAGTGTAATTATATAATATAATTTACATAATCTACATACAATCAATACATAGTACATGTATATTATAATAAATAATACTTATTAATTTTAAAACACTAAAATATTTTTTTATTTTTTATTACGTTTCAAAGTTTAAAATTACTATCAACATCAGATGTAGCCTACAGTGTACAAGTCGTCAAATCATCATCACCTTCACAACGCGGCGTAGGCAACAAGGTGCTGCCTGTTCCGTCTTGAAAGATCCTCTAGCCATCTCTTCCTGGGTCTGCCCACACACTTCTGTCCTATAGGTCTACATTTTCAGACTTATTTGACAAAAGTGGAGTCTGACTTTCTTTTTAAGTATTCTTTCCACCGTTATTTGTAATCTTTTTTTTTTTATTCACATTAAAAACTTGAAACTCTTCTCTTGTAGCCTCATTTTTTATACGGTCGAGTTTAGAATACCTTCTAACGTCCTCTTAAGAACGCCATTTTCGAGGCCCGAATTTTGCTGCCTTGTTTCTTGGTTCTTGTTCATAATTCACATCTATATGATAGTACAGAAAGTGAACTAATTTTGTAGAACTTTAATTTTGTATCTCGACCTACCTTGTTTCTAAAAATACCATTGATTGTCCCACAGCTCGTCTGCATATTAATTATATATATATATGAGTAAAAATATGTGTATAAGAAAGTTTTAATGAAGAAATTTGTGTTAGTGGTTGAAATCACAAGCAGAATGATCACTGTTGCACACCACTATATAAAAAATTATCCCGATTAGCGCTTTCAAGCTTCACAGCTCATCGTCAGATCGGAACAGTTCCGATCTGACGATGAGCTGTGAACCTTGAAAGCGCTAATCGGGATAATTTTTTATATAGTGGTGTGCAACAGTGATCATTCTGCTTAAGAAAGTTTTACATACTTTTGTATTTTCTTGCGTAAAGATATGTGACATAAACAGTACAATATTGTCGATGTTGTCATATAGTGTAATAATCTAACATTTCATAGTACTGTAATTTTATGAAAATACGACTTTGAAGTCTACATGGTACAACTGCCTTAGTGAACATAGAACTATTTTCCTTCCACAATCCACTATTTGAAACAACAGCGTGCTAATACGTTTATCTTACTATTATTTTAGAGGGAAACAAAAACTTACTCCTTCACTATCACAACAATAGTTTTCTTTCAAATTACACCGTTGAAAGAAAAAAATAATTCCGTTGTGTAGAAAAAATAGTATTAGTTTGTTGGAATTGCTGTAGTCAGGGGGGCTGTTAGAACGTGATCCACAGTGGTTGCTGTTGACAAACATTTCGAGAAGCATACTAAATCCTATTTAATAGGAGGCTTTTTCTCTTTCGAGCACATGCTGTGCTCCCAAGCCAATCAGATAGCACTGTATGCTGATTGGTTGATGCCGCTTTCCAGCTTATTTCGTGACGGTACAAAAGGTTATACTATAATTGGGCCTTCTCATGTAAACTACATAGCCTCTACCTCATCTCTGGTGGACATCGTTCTGATCTTAGGCACTTAGATGGCCTTCGATGGTGAACCACTGGCTATAACTTCCAGTAATAGATTGATTTACTTCGAACAGCAAGTTACGAAACTTTGTATATTTCGTGTAAATAGTGCAACTTCTTTCCTTCTAATATATATATAAAATACGCATGTTAATAAATTATTAACACGTAACTCCTATTATATGAAACAATTTATAAGTATTTAAATCTGTTTTACTGAATATGCATGTATATATAGTGATAAAGATAGACGAACGAACATTACTTATTAAAAACACAATTCTCTCAAAGCCGTACAAACTTTAATATACTTTTAGACACGCAGTATTTGTCCATTTATAAGTTTCTGTTAACATATAACTGCACATTAAGCCCAATTAGCGACTTCGTATCAGTTGAAAAATAAACTTCGTTAGATTTTATTAAAACGCTTCGCTTTCCATCTGTGTGTGTGTGTGTGTGTGTGTGTGTGTGTGTGTGTGTGTGTGTGTGTGTGTGTGTGTGTGTGTGTGTGTGTGTGTGTGTGTGTGTGTGTGTGTGTGTGTGTGTGTGTGTGTGTGTGTGTGTGTGTGTGTGTGAATTTTCCCAGCTACGTCCGATATAGTTATGACGGGGGTAGATCATTAAAACTTTCTAGCAATAATTAGTTTAAGAGCAGTCTCACAGTTATTGACTGTAACGACTCTTCAACAACTACTTTACTACCTACTAACAGGTGATTTCTCGCAAGTGCTATTCTCAACTGTAATTTCTCTGTTTCCTTTTCTCAGTAGGTCTACATTTGACATCACTGTAGTCTTGATGAGGAAAATCTAGTTTCAACTTAACATCTTTTTCAACAACTATTTTTCTTCTTTTCCTTAATTTATTTGTTAATTTTTAAATCGACCCTTTCCTTTTTACTATGTAGATTTGGGTAGATGATGGAAAACTTCTTGGTCATTTGTCAGTTTGCACCTTATGACTTTGCAAAACTTCAACGGTCGCTGTTGTGTTCTCTAAAACAACACTGAGGAGACACACTATCTCAATGGATTAGAATTTCTATTAAAAATTATACATATCGAATTTTACAGCTGTTGATGTTTTCCTCATTTCCAATCGCCTGTACTATTATTTCCCGTTTCTGAGATCTCGTCTTCCCATCGCCACATTCGTGTCATCTCTCCAGAATCTTCAAGGTCTCCCTTTTCTTCTCCTCCTCCTCCTCCTCCTTCTTCTTCTTCTTCTTCTTCTTCTTCTTCTTCTTCTTCTTCTCCTCCTCCTCCTCCTCCTCCTCCTCCTCCTCCTCCTCCTCCTCCTTCTTCTTCTTCTTCTTCTTCTTCTTCTTCTTCTTCTTCTTCTTCTTCTTCTTCTTTTCCCCCTAAGAATTCCGCTTTGTATCCTGTGCTATCTCTAAGTTATAACTTCTTTAGCTCTTCTTATGTGCCCATATAACGTCAGTATTTTCTCAAAATGAAGGGTGTATATACGCGACAATGTATGACAGGATACAAATAGAGAAAGGGCGTACTATGTTACAGTAGATAGTTGGGCATCAAACTCATTAGTCACAACACAAAAAGAAAATAAGAAAATATACAGAGTGGGCCAAAAGTCACTACCCGTTGTGAGTTACTCAGTTACCCATTGTAAACGTTAAGATAACTTTGGATGTGATTTTCCCATCGATTTTAAATTACGCGCCTTTGGTTTGTGTCTGATAGTTTCCTATGTAGACACTAGAGTGCAATTTTATCGACACAACCAAAGTTATCTTAATGTTTACAATGGTAACTCAGTAACTTACAATGGGTAGTGAATGTTGGCCCATCCTGTATAGAACAGTTATCAGACCGGTTGTTGCTTACGGAGATGAGACAGGGACGTTATCAAAAAAGCTACAAGAAATACTAAGAAACTTTGAAAGAAAGGTTGTACGACGGGTTTGAGGCCCGGTTAAGGAAGATGATGAACGGAGAATAGGGAACAACCGGGAGATAGTTGAGCTGTTGCCGCCTGAGGACAACCCGAGATTTGTAAAGGGTTAACGAACGTAGGTTGTTATCGTCAGGCCCACAGTACTGTAGTAAAGGCTGAAGATGTCCCGCGATGCTACCTGTACTTCAACAAAATTCAACAAGTTCCACGTACAGGTAAAAATTACACCATCAGCCAATCAGAATAGTGCACAGGTAGCGACTGCACCATGAGCCAATCAAAATGAAGAAGGTGTATGATTGGCTAGCATCACGCTATGCCATCAGGTACTCAACAATTGTTTTCCCCGGAGTACTGTGGTGAAGGCTAATGATTTCCCGCGATGATACCTGTACTAATTGTTTACTAATTGAAACCCACCTATAGGTAAAAACTGCATCATCGGCCAATCAAAAAAAAAAAAAGAAGGTGCGTGAGAGGCTGGGGTGACGGACCGCATTGGTAGGCTGCCCAGTCGGCACGGCGTGAGACGAATTTTCAAGCCGACAAGAAGCCTTCACCACAGTACTGTGGGCCTGACGATGACAACGTACGTTCAGGAGGTCTTTGAATTCCACTGATGATGGCAGCCAGTGGTGCTGTCGAAACGTTTGGTTTGCCATTAAACGGTAGACCACGGCTAAACAGCCCGGTAAACTCTTCTTATACTTACAGCTGACGCCGCTCGTGAAAGCCTTAGAGCAATGTTATGTGACGAGACAGTTACATTATTCCACTTTATGTAGCAATCAACCAAGGCCCGAAACAAAAATTAAAATATGTAAGACAATAGTAGAAAGTATTGTAACATATGATGATGAAGACCACGATCAATGGAAATGGGATACTAGAGAATTTGCTGTAGGCTTACAGTGCAGGAAAAGATTAAGAATGAAGTAATAAGAGGAGGAATGAATACATGCACAAGTATAAATTGATGCCACGTGAATTGTGTGGAAAATGACAGATTTGCCAAAGAAATTACTAGGATGGATTCCTCCTGAATGAAGAAAAAGACAGAGCCCACGAAAAAGTTTGACAGAAGGTATCGGGAATGCAATGCCAGAGATAAATCTGAAGGTGGTTGATTGCAAAGATCGTAATGTTAGAAAGATACGATGTAAAAAACGGTGTTAAATCTTATTCTAAATATTATTAAAAAATTGGTACGGTGCTGTGTACAATACTCTCTCACTCACTCTCTGCGTGTGTACGTTTGTGTAAAAGCGATTCATTATGCGGGTAATTTTTCACAGATGTGTTGGAAGCCGGGGCGCGCGCACAGATGCCAACCGGCTGAGGCTGAGCCAGCATTGGTCATTGACCGTCAAAGGTTACTGCCCCTTATCGCTTTCCGTTACGTTACTTTACATTTCGACGACGTTTGACGTTTTTTCTTATGAAAAACATGTGTTTTTTGGGCGCGGTGGCATGTGTCAGAATCTGGACATGTCCGAGTCAGTGTGTTGTTCGTCAGATTACAAGGAAGAGATTGTCTCTGCGATTTGGTGTATAATTTTATTACACACTGGTTCGGCCAGTCTGTTGAACAAATTCTTTGTGTGCTGAAGAATTTACGATCGTTGTATATTTAGTTTTTAGCATCCAGGCTACTACTTATTGGAATACAAGCACCACTGTTGAATGTGTTGGTGAGATAACGATTTCTAATCGATAGATTAATTTACAATTTCGTGATACCATTTCGTCGTAATACAAGCGGAATAAGTTTCATGTTTGTCAGTGCTTATGAATTATTCAACTGCCATAACAGCAGCTGTTTAAAGTTTTTTACAGGACTCAACAAGAATTGCGAACATAGAAAACACAAATTTCATGAGCTAGAACCACTCTCTGTTGTCTGTCTGTCTGCCTCTCTCTCTCTCTCTCTCTCTCTCTCTCTCTCTCTCTCTCTCTCTCTCTCTCTCTCTCTCTCTCTCTTAGGATTTTGCCTGTAGGTAGGCTACTCAGTTCTTAAACAATTCAATTTGGAGACCATGGTCATCACCTTCACCAAGGATTAAACCTAAAATGGTTTGTTCCGGTCCCATGGAGATAGACTAGAGCTGGTCACTCCATTGCTTCCTCGGACATCCCACACCTCTCCGTTCTTTCAGCTTATAATTCCATAGTTGTTTAGGGACACAGCAGTCATCCATTCGGTTAATATGTTACAACCATTTTACCGAATATTGGGCAATTCTATCAAGAATACCAATTCTCTACTTACTTACAAATACCAAGCTATTTAGTTACACAAATCTCTGTAATTAGAATAGAAACTCTGTTAAAACAAAAATGTGATAAAGAAATTTTAAGCACAGTAGTCTTTATAATGACACATTTGCGTATAGAGTTACCCGGTGCTAAAGTTGTGAGTTACAAAATGGTTGTTTCCACGCGCAAAGTCAAGCGTTACATGCATGAGTGCTGGAAGACGGATAGGTGTCCATGGCAGCTCAGTGGGCGGAGATCACTGCGCTCGAAAGAATAGCCGGAAGTTGACAATTAAAATTATAGTTGACAAAATTAGCGTTTATACCGATTCGAGTCGTCACATTTGTCTTAATAAGTCGGTAGATCTACAGGTACAGTCGCTGGAACTTCATAACTTTTGGAAACCGTTCAAGAACTCTTTTAAGAAGAGTAAGGAAGGGCACTGTTGTTAGAATACTAAGACCGGGCCGTTTGTGAAACTGAGCCTCTCACGCCTCGTCGGTGTCAACGAATTTAAACGAAAGATTTGTTTTGTAACGGGGATTATCGTTGAGAGATCGTATACAGAGTAATGAACGAAGAGCTAACTGCGTGGAACATTATGCACTTCTGTGGTTGTGACAGAAAGCATTTACTTACTTACTGATAAATAAATAATAAATAAAAACTCCTCATTCCGAGTCTGCCAAGTCAAGTTGAATTTCTATATAAAGTATCAAGCATAGTGAAATACCGTAAGCATTTTCGTCGCCAGTTCTCGCTCTATAAATGTTATTCGAGGACACTTAAAGGTAGAATGTATATTATATGACACTGTATGAGGATTACGACAATTGTTGCATCCCGCATGGTAACAACCAGTAATCTCTGTTTTCCCAGTCAGTCTCCTGGCAATTCCAACTCCTCGTATCCTCCTCCACATACTGTCTCCAAATTCTTCAAGGCTACGCCATTTCTTTGCGATGGAGCGGATCATATTCCAGTATGCCTCTAGGTCATCTCTCTTTGCTCATTCGCTGTATACTCCGTGCCATATTAACATACGTTGTTTACCTATACCAGTAATATCTTCTTTGACAATTGCTGATGCAGCCAATTTTCGTCCCATATAATAGTGCAGTCGCTCAGTTTACACATGGTGCAGGCGTGATATCCGTTATCTTCTCAAACAATCCATTTTAGCTGATGTAACATTTTATTTATTAGTTTTGTCATCTGCCGACGCTCTGATCCATATCTTGTAACTGCCGCACATTTCTTCCACACACACACACACACACACATTAATTTTCATTGTCATCATCCTCACGGATTAAACCAAGGATGGTTTGTTTCGGTCTCAAATAGGCAAAGATTAGAGCTGTTCACTCCACCTCTTCCTCGGACGTCTCACACCTCTCCGTCCCCTCGGCTTATAGTTCCAGAGTTGTTTGGGGATGCGGCAGTCATCCATTCGGCAAAGATGTTCCCACCAATTCAGCCGATACTGGGCGATCCTGTCGAGTATACTCATAATATTCAGTTCCTGCTGTATATCTGTGTTTCATCTTTGATCATAGAGAGTATATCCTGCCACGTGCCTGAGAAATCTCATTTCAACCGTTTGGATGCGACTGGCCTGGCCTTTCGTTAAAGTCCAATTCTCAGACCATAACGAAGTGTGGGAAGAGCCATCACCTTGTAGAATTTTAGACGTGTTCCTTTACTTCCTGACTTAAGGGTCGCCTAATGGTCCCACACATAAGGCTGAACTCATGAAACTTATTCACAACGTCGTTGCACTCATTATAAGACACACTGTAGCCCAGGTATTCAAAATCGCAAACTTGTTCCAGGACAGTACAATCCATAACAATTTTTGCGCGTACGGGGTGAGTTCCACACAAATTAATTTTATAAATTATAATTATATATAATTTATTGTATACTTTTATAAACTAATTAAGGTGGAATGTATTCTTGATTTGTGGACATCAGCAAAGAAAGGAAGAAGAAAGACTGACAAGGTTCAAAAGAAAGAATACACGGCGTGTTTATGGCCAGCTTGAGGGAGACGACGAAAGGAAAATAAGAAATAACCAGAAGATAGATAAGCTATCGAAGCATGAAGACATTCTAATATCCGTCGAGGCTCAACAAATAGAACGGCTATGTCATCTACAGCAGGTGGTCAGCGTATGCCGAAGAAAATCTTGAGGGCACAGGTGTTTAAAAGCGGAAAGATGGGTCGACCTAAGAAACTATGGATGGATGGTGTGCTGGAAGATTGCAGAAGAATGGATGTGAGGGGTTACGCTGAGACAACGGACAGGCGACATTAAAGATGATTGGTTTCTGGAAGCCAGCGCTGGCTCTCGTTGGGCTGCAGCGCTAAAGAAGAAGTATGCTTCATATTGTGGAACAATAGACACAGGCTTCAAGAAAACATGTGAATAGAATGAGCTGCGATGGAATTCGACGGATCATCTGGATCCATAAAATGGTTGGAAAATAAAGAATAGGCTGACCCAGAACGTGATGAAATGTTGAAAACACACAGACCAATGACTGGCTGGGCAATCAAATGCATACAAATTATGTTGATGAAGATTATACTATTGTTTCGTAATGCGGAAAAAGTGTTACGTAATACGGAACGTTCTACAAGTTTCTCGAATATTCCAGCTGTAATGTGTGCGTGCGTATATAATGCTGCTACTTTCGGGTGAAAGTCAATTACGCGTCAACTATCGAGTCTATACCAGACCATACCGGTCAGCGCAGCGTGTTCAAGGAAACTGTTTCTAGTGGATTCTCGAGAGCGCCTGTTTGTTTAACAAGTCATCCAAAGTGACAGATTATTCTTGAAATCAGCGGGTTATAAATACAGCCATCCACCGACGGTCAAGTCAGTTATTGTCGGGCGATTACGCAGTGCGTTTAAGTGGTGATTTACACAGTGAGGTTCGAAGTATTGTGGCGTAGTATTACATGTTTTATAATTGCGGGGGTACTCTATTAGTAGACATTTTTATGACGTGTGACCAATTTTTATTTAATTTGTTGTAAGAAACTATCAAGTTAATTACGAACTCTTTAATTGTGATAATTAAAGCTGGTGATTAGTGACTTAATTTGTCTTGTATTTTGTTTTCTACTGCACCATACGACGATCAGTTAGACAGTCGTAACACTATTTTATGTACGACTATTTTATACTAGTCTCGGTTGTTTCCACAAAGTATATTTACTATTCGATAAATTTCAACATTAAATAGCTTTTCAATTATCAGAAAAATTATTGAAACTCCGATTACTCTATTTTTTGTTTGTTTCTTTTAGTATAATAACAATTGTAACACAGACAATCATACAATAAACACTAAATTTTCAATCTACTGCACGCCCCTTTTAGTTAAATTTTAATCGTAACGTCTAAGTGACTAATAATTAACCCTACCCTTTAATTTTACATATTGTAACGTGTCGTTTCACTAAACATAAAACATAACATACTCATTAACATGTAAATAATAATTAATTAATAGAATTATAAGGTACAAATGTTAAACTTAGAAAATAAGTAAAAAGACATTTGTTAGTTCATAAGCATTAGATTAAAACTATGAGGAGGTCTGCGTGCCTCAGACAGTTGTTTTGTATCATTGAACTACAAACAGTGAATGTTATAGATTTTACAAATATAATAAATCAAACTATAATTATGTAAGTTAGGTTGTGTGATAGTGCTAGAAAGTGAAAATAACAGTGATAGACTTTAAAAAGGAAAAAATCAGATATAAGGAAAGTGATTAAATATTATAATATGAGCATTGAATGAAACATATAATCTATATGATGCAGTTATGTAGCCCATATAGTGAGATTAAACCAAGTGTAAATAATTTAAAAGATAGAAACTCTTACGTTAAAAAACTTATAATAATATAGTTTCGAAGGAAAAATAAAGTAAAGGTCAACAGAATATTACTAATTAGAAATGGTAAACCGAACCTGTGACCCATAAAAAATATAGCCATGGCCTTTAACTAATGAAATTAATGTTTTGAGTGAAGATGATTGTTGTTAAAAAAATTGTGAATTGCAAGAGAACGTTTAAGGTGTGACTCCTGAATTGGATACAAATTGAAGACCAATAAAAGATGAGAGGACCAGGAAAAAATGCAAAACCTAGAAGAATGCTGTTTTAATCAATAGACCAAAAAACCAGATGTCCAGGAATAAAGAATCAACCAATAAATCCGTTAAGAAAACTGCTAGATTGGTGAGATCACTCCATGACTAAATCAAATATTCGACCAAACATTATGACAGTAAAGATTGAATTACAACAAAAACAATAACTAAAAAACAATATAAAAACATTATAATTGTGAATTATTTTTGTACACTAGTATACAATAGTCATTAATAATAAGAGTTTTTGTTATAGTTAATAGTAGTTTAAAAGGACCCACAAACATTCAACAGACATTAACAACACTGTAATACCGAGTCTCATGCATCAAAGTTGTATTGTTTGTTCTATATGTAAATTGTATGTTGACCCTGAGGTTCAGATGAATAATCCTCTATTTAAAAATAAAACAGGTTATACTTTATTAGTAAGAGATACTAATTTGTTTTGATATTACTTATTGACGCTCAGAAGTGGGGCCTTCCACATTCACTGGATACATAAGGAGGATTATATATATTAAACTGAACGTTACATATTGGCGCCCAACCGGTAGAGCTGAATTAGGCAAAACTAACTAACCGAAACACAATTAGTGAAATAACTATTGACCTAATTTTAGCTGGCAACTGCTAGAAAAAACAAACAAAATGCAACGAAGGGCTATGCCACAACAGGAAACGAAAATGCCCGAACAAGAGAGACGATTAAGCTACGCGGAATGGATGACAGTGTTATTTAAAAAATTCAGCAAGGATATGGATTATATTAATGAAAATACCACTGATCACGAACGAGCACAGATGAGGCGTGCGAACAGAATGGTGACACCGAACGACAACATGACGTTGAGAGATATTTATGATGAAATGTGGGAGCTACACGCAAAGTATGATAAAGAAGAGACTATCGGGAGAACTCACGAAAATAACGATAAAAATGTGGAAGGAATGACTGAGGATGATTGGGATAGATGGAATGATAATCTTAAAAGAATGAAAAACGAGAGAACGGGAATATACGCACATTTGAAAGAACAATATACACAGGAGGAGTATGAACAAATGAGACAATTAATAAGACAACCAGAGAAACCGGTACAAACAGAAAATGCAGAGCTAAAGGAATGGATAAGGCTTATGTTTGAACAATCCAGAGAAGATATTTGTAAATGGAGGGAAGAATTAAATAAGAAGCGTAAAAAGAAAATAGAAGGTAGTAAAAAAATAGAAAATAAAGAAGAGACAATTGAATTATTACCTGAAAATAAACATAACAGGAACAAGGAGAATACTAAGCCACTCGAAAAGAAGATAAAGAAAATAAGAAGAATACATCCAAAGAAACCAATAAATACAAGAGAAAATTTGGAGATGATAAACAGTGGACTAGTAAATGTACTTAATCTCCCTATTACTGACCATAGAGAGATAATGAATTTTAAAAATGGTAGGAGAAGCTTAACAGAAATTATAGAAAGGACTCACAATAAAACAGTGAGTAAGGACTTCAGAAAATTGATATTCAAGGTAAATATACTTGAAATAAAAATACATGATAAGATATCAGTGATACCACCAATAGTTGATATACCATCGACATATTTGTTTAGGAAAACAGATGATAGAGTGATTAATATAGGACTGGATACTAGTGAAAAGGTGGTATTAGAAGAATTGGTGTATGAGGTAGCAGAGATCTATACCACAAGGAAGGAAATAGTTCTGCACACCAGAAGAACCCGGATCGTGGCAGATACCGAAAACGGATAAACCAAGTAGGAACAATATTGTAAAAAGGGACTGATTTTCTGACTACCGACAAGGCAAACCAGTTAAGAAAGGAAGAAGAAAATAATGATAATTAAAACAAAAATAAAATAAATAATCACTCTAGACTTAAAGAAAATAATGATAATTAAAACAAAAATAAAATAAATAATCACTCTAGACTTAAGAAAAAATAATGATAATTAAGAAAACATAACCAAAACTGAAGAAAAAGCTGATAAGGAACAAAAGGGGAATATAAACAGAAAAATAAGAAGGAAAAAAGTATTAAACTAACAATTAATTAAGACAAAATATTATTTAGAAAAATATAACAAGGGATTCATTAGAAAGAAAACAGGGTAAAGCGAAAACAAACTGAGACATAGAGTACATCAAAGTAAACACTACAAGGGGTGCTGACAACAGTCTTGATTAAAACATGAGCGAACACTTCAGGAATGAAACGAAACGCAGGAGAATAAAACGGAGAGAATACGCACGCTGTCCATAAACCAGATACAATTATAGGAGCCACAGGTAAATAATCTAAAACCCAAAAGCAGCACATAAACCTGAATGTTACGAGAGAAGGAATAGGAATTCCTATGGTGTTATTAGTAACCCAAGGGTTACTCTTTAAGGTATAAACAGAGTGTTGTATGCTACGGCGCCACTCTGCAATTATGAATGATCCGCTGAGATAATAGGAAGCACAAGTGCCCCTCAGGACGGGAATTCATACTAAGTTAGGGAAAATGTTAGGGTACCCATAGGAAACAAATAAACCGTAACAGACCAGAATCATGGCAGGAAAGACTGCAGGAAATCAGGGCATTCCAAGGAAAAGGATATACAGAGATCATGAGTGTGGCACAAAAGAAGAGGTTAGTGAACTATTACAATAATTACTGCATCGTATTCTCCAGCTCACCGAATAAAGAGAAGAATTTAAATAATATCCGGTTAAACAGTTGTTCAAGAAAGCTGTAAGAAAGTAAATCCAGCTCATGATAAAAGAAGATATTATAGGAAAGAGTAGTTTGTCAATTACCAACCCCATTGTAGCAATACCCCAAGGAATATATAACCAAACCGAGATAAACAGGTTTTATGAAAAGTGAAGACAGTTTTTGTAGATTTTTGCCATTTATTTCAGTAACTCCTAAAACCACCATTACTGAAATAACTTGTCTTAAACGGGGGGCTTTATGTAACGTGTCGTTTCACTAAACATAAAACATAACATACTCATTAACATGTAAATAATAATTAATTAATAGAATTATAAGGTACAAATGTTAAACTTAGAAAATAAGTAAAAAGACATTTGTTAGTTCATAAGCATTAGATTAAAACTATGAGGAGGTCTGCGTGCCTCAGACAGTTGTTTTGTATCATTGAACTACAAACAGTGAATGTTATAGATTTTACAAATATAATAAATCAAACTATAATTATGTAAGTTAGGTTGTGTGATAGTGCTAGAAAGTGAAAATAACAGTGATAGACTTTAAAAAGGAAAAAATCAGATATAAGGAAAGTGATTAAATATTATAATATGAGCATTGAATGAAACATATAATCTATATGATGCAGTTATGTAGCCCATATAGTGAGATTAAACCAAGTGTAAATAATTTAAAAGATAGAAACTCTTACGTTAAAAAACTTATAATAATATAGTTTCGAAGGAAAAATAAAGTAAAGGTCAACAGAATATTACTAATTAGAAATGGTAAACCGAACCTGTGACCCATAAAAAATATAGCCATGGCCTTTAACTAATGAAATTAATGTTTTGAGTGAAGATGATTGTTGTTAAAAAAATTGTGAATTGCAAGAGAACGTTTAAGGTGTGACTCCTGAATTGGATACAAATTGAAGACCAATAAAAGATGAGAGGACCAGGAAAAAATGCAAAACCTAGAAGAATGCTGTTTTAATCAAGAGACCAAAAAACCAGATGTCCAGGAATAAAGAATCAACCAATAAATCCGTTAAGAAAACTGCTAGATTGGTGAGATCACTCCATGACTAAATCAAATATTCGACCAAACATTATGACAGTAAAGATTGAATTACAACAAAAACAATAACTAAAAAACAATATAAAAACATTATAATTGTGAATTATTTTTGTACACTAGTATACAATAGTCATTAATAATAAGAGTTTTTGTTATAGTTAATAGTAGTTTAAAAGGACCCACAAACATTCAACAGACATTAACAACACTGTAATACCGAGTCTCATGCATCAAAGTTGTATTGTTTGTTCTATATGTAAATTGTATGTTGACCCTGAGGTTCAGATGAATAATCCTCTATTTAAAAATAAAACAGGTTATACTTTATTAGTAAGAGATACTAATTTGTTTTGATATTACTTATTGACGCTCAGAAGTGGGGCCTTCCACATTCACTGGATACATAAGGAGGATTATATATATTAAACTGAACGTTACAATATGTTTCCATCCATATTAGAGATTTATATCAGAAAGTTTTTTTTTCTTCAGAATCTGGTAACAGTATGCAAACTGTTATTAGCAAAGTTAGCTTACAATCGTTTTGGAAGTGATCCAGAATTGCAAGGGGTGTTAAGATATGTTAATGTCGTATAATTATTGAAAATAACCAGTTTTTATCATCATCGTCTATCTGTGGTTTTTATCATCATCGTCTAACTGTCCAGGATTAGGCAGGTTGCCTGTTCCGGCTTCACCATCTCCGTCTCGGTCTGCCAACATTTCTTCTACCGGTTGGCTTATAAATCAGGATTTTTCTTGGAAATCTTTCTGGAGACATGCGCATAACATGCTCTTTCCATCTTGTTTTATAGTTTTTCGCTAGTTCCGTTAGTGGTTGTACTTTTAATTCCTGTCTGATAACCTTTAATACCAGTCCTAGTCCGAGAGATCGTGTGAAGCATAGGAGTATGTAAAATTTTACATGGGTTGATTACCAGCCAACCGCACAACCCCCACACCGGGAGCACCAGGAATTTTTCTGTCGAGGTTACCATACCTTAGCTGTTATGTTCCAGTTTTGAGTCGTCGGAAACTCGCCTTTTACCCTCTTTCGTTTGCTACTAAACGCACACCCACTGTACGCAATTCGTTGCCCGGAGATCACGCGAAATACAAGTATGTCTTCTTGGACGTGAGAGTAGGATTTATTGGTAGAGCTGTTAAACAGTAAGCATTTTTCAGGGTTTTGTATTATGTAGATAACGGCAATCTACACAATCCCCAAGACTCTTTACCAACATTTCACCCCCACCAGTTTTTATTTTGAATGAAATTCCCCATTACGTGATGATCTACATATACAGATCTATATACGTGATGATCTATATATACGTGTTGTATTACATATGCAGATGTTGTAGTATGCCTATTACTGCAATTGTTGTTCGTCATTAATATGTCTGTATTATGACAATTAACATCTATTTATGACAAGCTCACATACTAATGGCTTTTACTAGAATGTAATTTGTTGATAGTATTAATATCTACTTAATTGTAATCTAGCTTCAATAAACACTTTTTCTTTTTTTATTTTTAATCAGATAATTGCGCGCCGGTATCGAGCGCCGACCGATACGGCAGTTCAGTTGCCGTCGGCTGTTTATTCCCCAAAGAGCGTGGCCCAATATCCACAATTGGTTTCCACCTTCGCTTTCGTGTGCTCTGTTTTTCCTCCTCCCCTCCTCCTCACCACAAATCGTTTTCTTTCTATCCACTCGTTGGTGGTGGTAGTGGCGGTGATGGCCGTACACGGTGGAATCGTTTCAGTAAAACGTTTTCAAAAATACTTTTGCCCTGTACCAAAGTTGTTTTATCTACACAGTCCCCTTGCCACGCTACTGTATAGCGCGAGGTTCTCTGGGTCGATAAGCCACGCTAAATAGACCAAACGGAAACAAATATATTTTGGAAAATTTAGTTACTGATGTAGGCTTAAGAAATTTGTCAACAGTCTTTGTCGTATGAAAATTTTGTTGGCTTAGGATCGTACGGTGTTCACAGATGCCGATAGGTGAGCACTGTAAATACTAAAAACCGTTCAGTGTCAGAATAACTGATACAAAACCACTAAATCCTATCTCAGAAAGAGAAAGATGAGGGCCAATCTCCTGCGCCTCAAAACAGGGGCCTTTCGGCTAAGGTATGGTAATCCTGACAGTCTCTGGTCCTCCTGGTAAGGTGGTTGTACAATAGGCCAGTAAAATTTTCACGTAAAACTTAATAATACTTGTATTATCCAATGCAGCCTAGGAGTAAGTTCTGAAAACTCTGGCAGTAGGACCCTAGCAAAGGATAAGGATTTGAATAAGTGGGTTGCGGAAAAATTAAGGATAGCTACATGGAATGTTAGACGGATCAGTGGCAAATAATTGAAAATAGCAAAAGTATTTGAAGAAATAAATATTATTTTAGCTTACAGAAGACAATGGTGGGATCAAAGGATGACAGAGGATCGATTGCCGAAAGCGGCACTGTACTATAAAGCCATTGGTAGAAGAGAAGTGGGTCGCCCGAGGATGAGATGTTTAGCCGGAACAGATTCATATAACTTAATCCTTGAAGAGAAAAAGAAGAAGAAGACGAAGCTAATCCGTTTAAGGTCGTTATCTCGTTGTCTGTACCATCCTCAGTTATATACGTAATATGCTAACTTTTTTTTTAATTTCAAAGTTTTTGGACATCAGGCCCAAAAATTCTGTGAAAAGTTTGATAAAATTACAAAAACTCAAGTTGGGTATTAAAGAGAATTTTAATTAACATCTGAGTATAGAATCAAGTTTTGAAAGCTTTAAAATTTTTAACCCAAAATCTAAAAATGGGATTACTAATTTGAAAAAATTGCCCGGCAGGGTATCAGACTAAAAATAACTGTAACCCAAATCCAAAAGGTCTAAATTTTTAGTGTTTATTCTATGATTACGTGCTCTACAATTGTTATATTATTAAAGAAATGTGGGAAAAATCTTGATTTTTATAATTTTTCTCCTAATTGAAAAATTATCTAAATGTGTATAATAATAAACATAATGCGTTCAAATTAGTTAGCGAGCCCTGTAGCTAAGGGAGCATAATACCAGTCATTGACAATAAATAGGAGCCAAATACATTAAATCCATACTCACGTATGTAATAGAATAAGAGGAGATATTACTCAAAGGAGTATTAGTAACTACAATTCTGTAACACAAAATGTGCTTATTTTCCATACGAGTGAACAGACTGTAAAACTAAAAAAAAGTAGTTTAAAACTCACACCGAACACAAATGAACTAGTAGACAAACGCGGTTTAGCCTTTCGGGTGTTAAATGAAAGTTACTTACGAACAAAAATCGTAGTTTGTTGTATGCGCGCGTGCGGGCGTGTGTGCGTTAGGTTAGTCGTAAATCAAGGCAGTGCTTTGTCTGCGACGTCACTAAAACAAGCGCCCTCTACAAGTAAAAATTAATCAAGCCGGCATTGTTTGCTTTCGTCCCTCTGTCCTCTTTCACTGGTATTGTCCGAAAGACCAGACGGAAACTAATTAACAAAAGAGTTTGTGAAAAAATGAAACAAATTATGTAACTGCTTGTTAGCTAACGTTTTCGTTTGATGTACAGAAGATTATTCGTTTTGTTGTGTAGTTAGAAAAGTTATGTTTTGTTAATTGCGCAGTTGAAACTGTTGATGACAATAAAACCGCGCTTTATTGTAACCAGTGCTTTATAGTTTAGCACAGTACACTGTGATAAGCCACGTCATGAAAATAATAGCTTTTCTTCTCTATGTAGCCTAATAACAGAGATTTGATATACTGTGGACCAAAAGCATTGTTATCTTTAACGAAAATGTGAATGACTAAGAACTTATTGTTAGTAATTTAAGGACTTTAGGACTTTCCAGAAGGATAAATGTCCTCCAAGAACGTTACCAGCGTCCCATAAAGTAAGACCAGTGGTAGGATCAGTGCTATCTTTAAGCCTCTGGTTTTGCTCTGGGTTTCATTCAGAGAGCTACCACCTAGGATCTTCCGCCCCTAGTGCCGTTTGGAAACCTCTTCCTCTTCCGCTCCTGAGACCGTTGACCATCTTTAACACTTGCAGGGCCCTTACTGGGTAGTGCGAAGAATTACTTAGTAAAACTGAAGTATAAAAACAATGAAAGACTCCCTACTCTTCGCAAACCTAATAGCTTCGGGGTCGAAAGGATCAAGACTTGGTCAAAAGAGACCAAACAGGAAAGATTAAAGTAATGGATTCTAGCCAAGACAGGTTGAAGCGACAGCAAGATGAGAATCCAGCTAGGGTACTTTTGGTGTGCTAAATAAATTAAACTAAATTTATTTAAATACAGAATAAAAGCATAAAATTGCCCCATTTATTTCAGGTTTACGAAAAGAAATATTAATAAATTTGTTTTTCCGTACCAATAAATTCGAGATACAGAGATAGACAGACAGACAGAGATGAAGAGAGAGCGAGAGAGAGAGAGAGAGAGAGAGAGAGAGAGAGAGAGAGAGAGAGAGAGAGAGAGAGAGAGAGAGAATGGTGCTTGATAAACGTTTGCTGAATTCTACATTGACTTTTGAGAGCAATTTTTGTTATGTAATTTTATTTCCTGTTGTATTTCCTTGTGTCCCTTTCTCTCTTGCAGTTTGTTGTCATTATTTTTCATAATCCTCTTTGAAAACTTACTAATAAAATTTTGAAAAAAAAAAAATAAAAATAAAGAAAACAAGTTTAGCTGAGACGTGGTTATCACTATAACTCATTTAGCGAGATTCGAGATGTAGGTCAGGACACGTTGCCCCCCAGGACAAGTAAACTTTTCCTGCCTATGAAGACAGCACGAGGACGATAACAGCGCAATATAGTACTTATTTACTGCCTTATACAAAGACACGTTAACTACAGTAGAACCGTGCGCAGGTACCACATCAATAAATATATTTGTATTATATTGTTACGACTGTTGCACGGTTCGTCGTGTTCTACAGTAGAAACAAGATAACTGACACCAGATGAAGTCACTAATTTTAACTTTAATTAGGTAGAAGTAACACTTAGAAATCAGCGAAGGCACTCATACAAAATATCAAGTTAAATTTGTCCAACACAACAATGAATGCCACCTTATTACAGTTTTGCACTAAGCAACTACAAAACCGCAAGTCACAGCAACAATGATTCCGAACCGCACTTGAAATATCGCCAGGTCTCAACTACACTCAACGGGCATCTGGCTGCTTATTTGCACCCCAGCGGTGTGGTACAGTAATATAGTGACACGGCAGCCCTGGACGGCGGTAGAATTGTCGAACAACGTAAGGAATGAGCATCTCGAATGATGTAGAGCGTTACATAATTCTGCTGTGCACACTATAGGACGCGTACGTATGAAGCGTCACGTATTAACATGGCCATGCAGTGTTACGTACTTCCTCAGCGTAGCTATATTATAGCAAAAGTCTGAGAACGTCTAGTCTTAAAAGCATCACTGTCACTGTCGTCGTCATATTGTGTTCTACCGATTGGCAGGTTCCGTACACCACATTGTCTCCAGTCCCACGCAAAGACTTTGGGTGTCTCACACCCTCCTTCCTTCACGTTATTTATCACCGTTAATCTGTTTATTTCTCTCTTTATTTCACTTTTGACTGCGCTCTCACTATCGTCCGTTAACACTCATTTTTCTCTTACTTAGCTTCCATTCTTCATGGTATAATCTAAAAATGTTCAGTGAGAGCCAGCTGGTTAATTACTCACAGACGGGTTCACCTACAATAGTTTCTGAAAATGCAAAGGTTGCTTCAGAAGTTTATATCTTCAATCCTTAGTTGGACTTTATTATTGTTATCTCTGAGAATCACAGAGGACGACCCCGTTTAGACTACATGAAACAGCTTATGGTCGATATGAACTGCACATCATATTGTGAGTTGAAAATAAAAGCAGAGAAACGTGAAGAATGCCGAGCTGCTGCCAACCAGCCTATGGGCTGCTAACCTAGAAGAAGAGAAGAAGAAGATCTCTGAGACATCGCTTCCTTCTACCGACCAGAAAAACATTTTCCCTTATCCAGTATAATCCACTTGAGATGGAAAAATTCTAGACAAAAAATAATTTCTTGCTTTTGCAGAGAACACTCTTTACAGAGATATTTTATTCCTCGAGTATACAGATTTCATCTGTCAAACAACACCGTTCTACACAGCTGTTAGTGAGGCAAACACGTTTGAGCTGACGTTTCCAGCAAAATGTAGTATTGAATGAGAACGCCATTCAATACAGTTTCACGCAACAAAACTTGTAATCCACGTACGACCGAAGGCAATAGGCCGAGTGGATTGTGAATGCTCAGATTTTATAGGAAAAGAATGTTCGTTGTCACTGGATTCATTGACAATTTGACGAACGATTGTAAACAGTAACCATGACTGATAAGTTTATGCACCAACACTGAATTTAAAAATAATAAATTACCCAAACTGTGTTACAAATGCTAATTTACGAATGACTTATTTTGTCCATTTCTACTTACTTCATAGCTCTGTTTTTATGCTAAAGCCTCGTTTCCACGCATTCAAATTTTGCTTCCAACACTGTTGCGCAACTTTGTTACCAACATGATGGAGACGATGCAACACGATGTACTTGCACAACATGCTCGGGTCTACTTCTGAATGACCTCTCACTAGACTGCAGCCATTTTTTTTTTTAAATCTTTAAATGTCCGTGAGTAGACTCTACTTGATTGCCTATTATATTATTGATTGGTTGATTAGCTTTTCTGGTGTTTAAATCGCCCGCTACTATAATATGGTGGTTTTTGTTTATTTTGGCTTGTCGTTCATAAAATCTTTCCGTCTCTTCACGTTTTCCTTGTTCTGGGCCATAGACGCCTACGATTTCTGAATGTCCTCTTGTTGTCTTAAGATCAATTATTAAAATTCTTTCGTTCACACAGTTGTATCCCTTTATTTTATCTCTCCAACGACATCGTATAAAAAATGAGGAGATAAACAGTGATTTAGATATTAGTTAAGGAAAGGATTAAAGAATACAGAAGAAAATGGATTCAACACATAGATAGAATGGAAGAAAGTATAATACAGAAAGTGGCGAAAGATTACAACCCTAGAGGCAGAAGAAAACTTGGTAGATTTAAGAAAAGATGGACTCTTCTGGAATAGGAACAGGCCGCTAAAGCACAAAACCGTTAAGAATATGATGATGATGATGATGATGATGATGATGATGATGATGATGATGATGATGATGATGTTTTAATTTTAGGATATGTTTGATGTCGTAGCCATTTCCACTTCCCGAAAACATTTCAACTTTTCTCCCGCTGACAGAGAAATATATTGTCAACAAACACACACACACACACACACACACACACACACATGCATATACGTTAAAATCATCTATATATTAATCAGTTTTGCTGATTCTACTTTTCCATTACTTATGCATCACAAAAACCTCAGGCCCCTCCCGAAATAAAATTCTGTATACGGCCCCAACACGTGTCGTTTTAAATCGTGTCGTAATTGAGGTGGAAGATTTTCCTCGCCTTCACCAATCGCATGTCATGTACTTTGAGAAACACGTTAACGGCTGTACCTGTAACTCTCTGTTTCCCGGAAGTCGAAATTGTCTTCCAGTTAAGGATAAACCGCGCCTTTCGTCAAGGCCTTTGTAAGCGCATAACAAAAGAGAGGCCGTGCTAAATTCATTAAAGCTTTCGTTTGGGGGGGGGGGGAGACGACGAGAAGGAATTCTGTTAAAGGCGTTTAATTGTTTGTTCCTGCATCGCCTTTTGTCAACGCAGAATATACATTGTCTCCTTATTTGGTTGTCGAGTCTCTGTTAACGAGAAATTCTTCAGCGATACGTAGCAGCAAAACAACGTTATTACCTTTGTGTACAACCCGCAGCCCAGGTTATACGAGTGAAGAATGCTCGCATCCCAAAGGCGGTATTGTTGTTAGATTAGTCTATAGGTTAATAGGTTAAGTTCAGTGTACCTATTAACTTTTGTTATTGTTTGTACGTTTCTTCATTTATATATATATATATATATATATATATATATATATATATATATTGTAAGTATGACATGATTCGTCCCTTTTAATCTCGCGTTAGAATCGCCGATTTGTGTTATTACGGTTATTAATTATTATTTGTTTGTTATTTATTTTATTTATTATTTGTGTTTAAGTTCATTTAAGTTATATGGGTCCGGTTTTACTTAAATTTTGATTCTGTTTTGCTTATTATGAAGTCGTTGATTTAAAGTGTTCAAGATTAGTGGGAATTGTTTAAACTGTTCGTCGTTCGTCGAATGTTGAGAATTGGACAGAGGTTGGTTCTTCTTCACTAGTAGATATAATTCGGTTGCGTTGGTTCTCACTGGAATAAAAGATAATTTAGGATAACGGTACTTACTTTGAGTGACGTCCTGGTTATCAGGTAGAGTGTATCAGCTCATCTAAAAACAAAATTAATTCAAAATCACTGGTGGCGCCGTCGTCGTGTTGCCAACCGTTGCATGTCATCTACCGAGCCTGCAAATGCCTACCCACGTGAAATAATTGGGCCAACTCTAATCGGTAGTTTAAACATAATTTATTTCTCGTTATAGTCTGCGTATTAATTCCGTTGAACCATTAACATAAGAAAGTGAGACTTCACAATTACTTTTTCATTTTTTGTAAAACTCTACTTAAAATCTCAGGGTGGTTATGATATTTAATTTTCTAAATATAGTTTGGTATAAAGTAACTGTCATTAGAAACAGTGCAAAAATAGTCAAATTGCACTAATTTGGAAAATGTGAAATTTTCTACTATTTTTTTTTAAAGAAACACTTTAAAATTAGTATTTGCCTACAGTAGTATGTAGTACTTTAAATGGTGCCTCGCTTATCGTTCTAAATATTTTGTCCGCTCTTTATTTTCTGTCAAAGTTGAAACTTTGGAAAAATGTTTGGCAAGTACAATTTCTCTATATTTTTTATTTTATTTGTTGTATCTAATAAAATCAGACTTCTATATGGGTCTTGGAATTGGACTTTAACGAAATTTCAGGCCAATCATATTCCAGCTGCCGAAATGAGATTTCTCAGGCATGTGGCGGGATAAACTCTTCAAGATCGCAAAAAAATGCCGATGTACGGCAGGAACTTAATATTATAAGTATACTGATAGGATTACCCAGTACTGGCTAAAATGATCGGAACATCTTAAACGAATATGAACATCTTAAACATCTTAGCCTATGTCTGTCGCATCCCCAAATAACTATGGAATTATAAGCCGAAGGACGACAGAGAGGTGTGAGGCATCCGAAGAACCGTTCGTGTAACCAGCTGTAGTCTACCTGCTTGGGAACGGAAGAAACCATTTTTTCGTTTAATCATCGCTGGAGATGATGATGATGATGATGATGATGATGATGCAGCTAAACCCCACTAAACATTGCTTAATAGTAAAGCATGAGGGAAATGCAGACATAATTTATGACTGTTTGAGGGAAATTACAGCCCAGTTATCTGACGACACTGTACAAATATATATTGTCCATAAGTGTTGGTTTAGTATGTCTAGAAATTCTGATAACTTTCTGAAACACGCTTTTTTTACAGCAATCATATTTGTGGCCTCTAACTCCAGGGTTGGAATCGATTAAGAAAAGTTTCGTTACCGTTTGATCCGGAAATATGAAACCGCGAACACGTAAATTGTGAACAGATAAATAAGAAATCGTTAAAAATAAACTGCAAAGAAACACAGCACTAACAAGTGTTCAAACTATATAGGTCAAAAACTTTCCTACAGAGTGCGCAGGAAGAAGGCACGCTTCACCGGCCAGATGAGGGCACAAAATCAATCAACAGACGTCATAATACCGTATTGAGGACTCTCACCGTCTTCGTCGCCGTCATCGCGTAGAAGTTCAATAGTGGTTTGGTTTGAAAATAGTTTTAACAAGATACGATTTTTAATTTATTTGTGTATCGAAGCGTGCGCGTGTATTATATCACGACTGCTTCATAAGTGAAGCGAAAAGAAAAGAAAAACAAGAAAACTTTAAATCAATAACTATTTTTAGAAGGAAAAAATTACTTTTAATTGATCGATGTAGCCTTCCTTTGTTCAAAGTTGTGTATCTTAAATAACTGAACTGACACAATATCCAACCTTTGTTTATATGTTTTGACGGTAGCGACAGATATCTGCTCCCCGTGCCATCCTGGGAGCCATCAGACCTGACTCTGGGCTGTGTGGTTGTGCGTCGTAGACACGTACCACGCTGGAATCTGAGTTCCGAGCTGCCTTCTGGATCTCATGTCTCAGGTCCTGCCTAACTAGGGCGCCTTTGCTCTTTAGCAGACCTAACACCGGCTGTTTGTGTTAAGCTGGCTACGCACTAACCATCCCCGCTGGACGTCGTGACGGACAGTAAGTCAAAAACGACAGTGCGTAGCTTTGACATCCATCCGCACGTCGTGTATTTTTTGAAGGATGTGCACGACGAAAAATGAGTCCAACAAGACCATCAGCTCAAGCAGCACGACGTGCGGACGGATCGTGTGTAGTGTTGACGAACGTCAAGGAATTGTGCATCGTGCATGTTTGATCATGCGTACGCTTGCAGTCTACCAAATCGTAATTTTCCAGCACAGTACATGTGTTTAGAGCACATTCGTTTAATAAATGTTTACTGTTTAATTTTACGTTACACTCATTCTTATATTTATATAGTTTAGCTATATAAATATTTTCTTATATTTATATATAGTCATTATTATATAGTTTATATTTAATAGGTAACGATTCAGTTAAAATCTTAGTTTAATATTTAGTTTAGTTTATTCTTCGTTTACATAATACATTCAAATATCATTAGCAGTTATTATTTTAAATATTGTTATTATTAATTTGTTTTAATTACAGTTCATAACGGATCGTGAAATAACATCAAAATTTATCGAAAAATATAAATTAAATAGATGTCTGTGGGACAACAGCCATTTTTTGACGTCTTGATAAAACAAGTGGCACGATTTTCAACAAATTTATTTATGACAATTTTTTAATTTTAATACAGAAAAAATCAATAAAATGAGTTTTACAAAACACAACGAGAACTAAAGAACGTCTGACACGGTGTACGCGTTTTCACGACAGTGTGGTGCGCACGTCCATCACTGACGTGGGGCATGCTGGACAGCGGCGATGGATAGTGCGTAGCCGGCTTTAGCCTACACTAGAGCACTATACACCGAGGTAATTTCCACGAATCACCTGGACATATACGTACTGGCCCATCCCGGTTACAAGAGGATTACCTGAGACCATACCACACTTGGATAAAACTTGTGTCACAGCAGCCTGCTGGAGACGTCCCAAAAGGCGTGAAGAGAATCGACAGGGGACTTTGGCTGGGAATCAGGAGAGCTCACAGCCAGCCAATCAAAAACCGCCAGCCCTCTGATAGGCCCGCGGCGACGCCCAGCTGTAAGGCACAAAACGTGCGTGGTGACCGCAAAATTGAATGACGTCGTATCCCAGCCATTACTGGAACTTTCGGTCAAATCCTGGCTCGCCCGGAGGCGAAGGCCGAGTACTTGGGCGCGTGATTCGAGAGTCAGTTCGCTCCAAACCCGCCCATGGACTGGGACTTCGAGGATTAAGTCGAGAAAGAAGTGGAAGACTCTCTGTCTCTTCCGATCACTGCGGAGCCAGAACCCATTTCTAGGGAAGAGGTCTCATATCGGCTCGTTGAACTCGTACCGAGAAAAGCTCCTGGCCCGGACGGCGTCTCGAACGCCGCTGACTCCCGGAGCAAGGAATACTTTTCTTGGTTGCGCTGTTCAACGCGTGTCTAAGACTGGCCTATTTTCCCCAGAAATGGCGAAAGGCGACGGTCATAGTGATCCCGAAGCAGGGAAAGGACGCTCTGACAACCCGTCCCGACAACCTCCGGCCCATTAGTCTACTGTCAGCCACGTCAAAGTTCCTCGAACGTCTTGTACAACGGAGAGTCCTAGACCATTGTCAACACGTACCTGTTGCCGATCATTACCTACGCTATTCCCGTTTGGTGTTACCTCGCAACCGTTCATAAAAGAAAGTTGCAAAACGTTCTCGATAGGGGTCTTCGGCTAGCGGCCAAAGCCCCCTATCGGTTCTCTTCTCGACTTTTGAGAAGAGAACTCGGTGTCCGCTTCTTGGATGACACCGTAAGGTGACTTGCACGTAAATTTTACGTCCGAGCTGCGAGGACCCAGGCAAACCCTCTCATAGCTGACCTTGGCAAGTACCGTACACGTCCAGGTGATTCTTGGAAACGGCCTCAGCAAATACTGGACTAGGAAGGCCTAGTACGAGCATGCCGTTGTAGCGGCCACTAATTAATTAATAAGATTCCGTGTAGACAGGACCACTAGGCAGGAGCCCCTACCGGAGGCTCGGTACTAGGAAACCATTGGGACGTCTCACGTCGCGCATCCCAACAGCTCTGGCAGCAGAAATTAATTCTGTCTCTTTCGAGAGACGAATCACTGCCGGCGTCCCTCAAGGTAGTGTTCTCGGTCTACGTCAACGGCGTGCCGAAACAGCCTGGAGTTCTGGTGGCACTCTTTGCGGACGTCATATTTACAGCCGATCGAAACGGAGAACGGGCTGTCTTATGACAGCTGCGCCAGCTCGAATCGCTCGGGGACTGGACTGATAACTGGAGGGTGTCTCTCAACGCAACCAAGGCTATACCCGTCCAATTCTTTAAGCGACGGGAGAACCGCATCGGCAGGACGTACTTGCGCTTATCCAACGAGATGCAGTACCTCGGAGTACACCTTGATCTGGAGTCGGCTCACCTGGCGTACCCACGCTCAGTTCTTAAGCGAGCATCCGCTCATCTGAGCTTACTTTTTCCACTCCTGATCAGCTCAGCCATGACCAAAAAACTGGGCAAAATGATCGTCGGCGCGTATTTGCTGCCGGTCATTACTTACGCTTACCCGGTCTGGGTTTACCTCGCCACAATGCATAAAAAGAAGTTGCAAAGCGTCCTCGACAGGGGTCTTCGGCTAGCGGCCAAAGTCCCCCGCAGATTCTCATTTCGCCTTCTAAGGAGAGGACTTAGCGTCCGATCCCTAGACGACACCTTCAGGCGATTTGCACGCAAATTTTATGTACGTGCGGGCGAGGTTCCCAGGCAATCCTCTAGTGGCTGGGCTGGGCAGGTACCGTATACGTCCAGGTGATTCGTGGAAACGCTTTCGGTGTATACTCCGCTAGTGTAGGCTAGCACAACAGCCGAGGAACGGTCTGCTACAGAGCAAGTCGCCCTACTTGAGCATGGCCACGAGGCAGGAGCTCTTCAAGGCAGCTCGGAACGCAATTTCCTTAGCGGTTCGTCTCTGCGACGCACAACCGCGCAGCCCAGAGTCAGTCAAAAGTGATACACATAAACATGCACACCTCAAGGCTATCCGCAAATTGCGACAGGCGGCACTAAATCTTTCACCTTTATATAATAAACCGAAAGACCCTCCTCCCCACCCATCAAACTAACAGCTAAAAAAACAGTAACACGCGCTAACCAGCCCGAAGCCTGACATACTCAACTTATAAAATATTTTCCTGAACGAAACAGATATTAGGATATTTCACTGCTTACTTGACTAATACAGTTACTGTTAGTCGTTATGAAAACAGCTTCCTTAAAACTACGTCTTGTGTGCGTCAATTTTGTTTATTTACTTTTGTTTGTTACGTATATATTAAGTGAATACACAGAACAGAGTGCTATTGTCGGCTGTGAGAACAGAGTATTGTTTCTCTTTTATTTTTGACTTTTCCGTTGTGTTGCTTGAAGACGGCTGTCGATCTGTTGTGTAGCCCAAACATCGCTTTTTCATAAAAAAGTAGCCCCCGAAAAGGTCCGTCTTACGTAAGGCGCAATTGAGCTGCGTGGGCAGGAAAAAAACTGTTGCACAGTTGTCCAACAGTTTTGTGCGGCAGTTTGACGAAAGCAGGAGCCGTGTTTTAACCAAAATTTTGAGTGTAACCAAAAACATGTTTGCGGAACACCTTGATTTGAGCTCTGAGGAGTCAGATTCGGATGCCGAATTAGAAATATTATTATTACTCTATCAGAAGTCAACGAAGGTAAAGCTGTGGAAAAGTGAGTACATGAAAGAAAGAGGAACTCACGGTAAATTTGCACTAACCAGAGAATTCTCTAATGAACGATTTGTGAACTATTTCCGTCTGAATCGAGCGGAGTTTGAAGAAGTTCATAGCATGATTCAACCTAGTATCACACGTGTCACATATTTTCTGTGTCATATCCACAAGTGTGGGATTGGCCACGTCTGACGCAGTGCTGCCCTGCCCTGCTCTGCGTCTCAATTCGCGTGACTCCCCTTCAAAAGATGGAGTCACAGAAACTAACTGAGCTGCCCTGCCCAAGTCACCTGCTTGTCAATGTGCGCCCGGCCTTACTAGTAGGCCTAACGTCAATAACCCATCACATCAAAGTAATTGTTCATTTGAATCCCCCCCCTCAACTAACACACTTACAAACACGCATATAGACATACATCTTGACTTTTAATTAAATATCATAATTATAAATTATGTTTGCGTTTGTGTGTTTGTACAGAGTAGAATCGTGTTTGTATACGTCGTGTGTTGTAGCAAAGGAATGTTTGGAACGCGTGGCGATGTGATGCGATTTCATATGTGACAAGAAAAAAGAGGAATGATAAGATCCCGCCTGAGGGGGTGGATATACGTCGCTACTCTCACACACACAACACGCTAGAGACGTTTTTCATAACGTCGACCCCTCGAGCGGAGAACCGCTTCGACAAACCAACGCAAAGGGATGAAGACGTCGCGTTTGCAATTTGCACAGTCAGTGTGTGCAATGGAACACGGTACCGTATTCAAACAGTAGAGAACAAACAAATACAACGCATGGTGCAATGCAATTGGGTGTTTTACTGCCTATAATTAATTGTATTTCAAATACCTCATTATGAACGATTAACACCTTTTATACCAACAATAAAAACTAGGCCCCAACCAGGGGCAAACCTAGGATTTCATTTCGGGGGGGGGGATTTTTTCAACCACATATCGTTTTCTTAGACTTTTTTTCTCATATTATAATGAAAATCGTACCAACAAATTAAAACTAATGGGTAAATATTGGCCGTAATTCACTAATTTCATAAAAATCAATTAATAATATAGAGTTTGACTTGGGAGCCTAATAATACCTTTCTATTACATGCAAGAACACGAACAATTTTAAATGAACGAATGTTTAGTTTTACAATATTTTGTTTCTTAGAGCTAGGTAGAGTCTATTACAACAACCCATGTCCATTATGAAAAATAATGTTAAGAAATTAAAACTCATCCACATTATGTGCTTTGTGATTGAAGTTATCAGCATGTAACGTTAAGTTAAATTATAAAGAGATATGTCCCTATTTATCGTAACCAGCGGAAAACGTACCTTATCCTACTCTCTTTCAAGTCGTCTTCTTTTCATTTTTCACCATTTCTTTCAACATCTCTTATATTTATTATTGAGTATAAGGCCTGTTATTGTAGATTATTTTAACTTTTCATTGACCAAAATAGTAATTTTTTTTAAATTGACAAAACTTGGAAGTCAGTTAATTATATTTCAAAAATGACAACCAGTTTTAAATTTTTTGCTCCAAATTTTAAAACAATTTTCCGATTTCGTGGGGGGGACATATCCCCATATCCCCCCCTCTAGGTTCGCCCCTGGCCCCAGCATTTTCAGACGATATTTGGGAGCTCCGTGCAATGATGAAACGCATCAACTTCAGTGCATGGTGCAATTACACGATATTGATTGATGACTATTAATGCAATGGTTTTAAAAAACATAAAAACACTCGCTAAGTTTCACAGTTTATTATTTACCTCTGACAGCTGTTTCAGCTTATTAAGCTATTTTCAGATAGATCATAGAAACAACTACGATTTCTATAACCTCTCTGTTTCTATGATCTTTTTGAGAATAGTTTAATAAGCTGAAACAGCTGTCAGAGGTAAATAATAAACTGTGAAACTTAACAAGTGGTTTTTATCCTTCGTATGGTGCAATTAATTGGAAGGCTAACACAACAGCCATTTTTCGTAAGTTGAAGAATGTTTATAATTGCTTGTTACAGAAAGAGTTTTTAGAATTTAACGATTCTTTTTGTGTTTATGATCATCATCATCACCTTCGGAACACGGCATAGGTAAGGTGTTGCTGTCTGTTCATCCTTCAAAGATCCTCCAGCCATCTCTACCTGGGTCTACCCTCACACATCTGTTCTATAGGTTCATAGTTTGAGATTTGTTTGGGCAGTCTTGACAATCTGATATTCTTTCCAAGTGTACTTTTCACGATTGTTTATAATCTTTTAGTCTTTCATTCAGCTAAAAACTTGTAATTCTTCTCTTATGGCCTCATTCTTTATACGGTCAAGTTTAGAAAACCTTTTAACTCCTCTTAAGAATTCCATTTCCGATTTTACTTTTGTGTTTCTTGTTTGTTGTCTATAATTCACACAAAAGTACAGTGGCCGCCATAATTTTGTAAAACTTTAGTTTTTTATTTCTGCGTACTTTTTTTCTAAAAATACGGTGGATTGTCTCACAGATCCTCTAGAACTTAACTAACACAATATCAATATCATTATTCTTATCATAGCCAATGTCGTTTTCTAAATAGTTAAAAACGCTCACCTGTTGTACAATTTGATTATTAATTATTATTTTTGTTTGTACTGGTTATTTGTCTGAAAATGTCGTTACCTTTATTTTTGTAGTAAAAGTTTTTGTATTCTATTTTTTTTACAAATCTGGTGAAGCTTAAAACAGATTTCTGTAAAGCAGATTCTGTATTTTGAATTACAAGCAAATCGTCAGCAAACAGTTGAGTCATACAAGAATATTACTTAAGACGCATGATCATAATAATATAAATATTATCACTATGTCGTCTTTATCGTCATCATAATCATCGCCGTCATGCTTATTATCATCTTTACTTCTAGTCCAAGGTGTAGGTCGCTCACCTGTTTCCCAGAACTTTTTCACGTAGCGTATCCACACACACCTTCTGCTTATCAGTTTGTATTTGAGAATTATCTTCGGAATTCGTTACTCACACATTCTTTCCACGATGTCCCGCTACATCTTTCAGTAAGCTAACATCCTATCCATTACACTATGTATATTTAGTTTATGCCTCATGTTTTGATTCCTTATAGACGGAGTGTCGAGCACTCGTCTGAGTAATTGCACTCCCAATGTTTCCTTCTGTTTTCTTTCGGTTTAATGACTGTTCATTTAGCATAATGTACTTAGAATATTCAGTACGCAATTACACTATGTGCTTTAGAACAAATGGGTAGAGAAAAATATTAAAATCCTAAAGAAGAAAACAGTAGAAAATATAGTAACGTATGGTGCGTAAGTCTGGGAAAGTACGGAACAAACAAACCAGACATTCAAAGTTATGGAAGTGGGATTTTGGACTTACATTGCACGACCTCAAAGAAATGAGACAGTTAGAGAACAAATGGCCGTAGTAGGCACATCAGTAGTTAATACTATATAAGAAAAACATCTACGATGGTACGGTCACGTGCAAAGGACGAAGGAGGAAAAACGGCCAACAAAAAGTGTTAAAGTGAACACCTGTAGATCGAAGAAGAAGAGGAAGGCCAAGAAAGCTTGGAAAGATAGGTGAGAGGGGGGGGAGAGGATCCTTTAAGAAATAGATTGGGAAGATGAAGATCTTTGGAGACGAGGATGCAAAAAATAACTTTATGTTTGTCGAATTTGTAAACATATACATTCTTAGAAAATTGGCAACTTCAGTTCTGTTGTGTTAAACAGAAAGTGGTACAAGAAACTGTGGACATTTGAAAGGAAGTAAAATAATTACTCGCTATTGAAAATTTTCTAACTTATTTTAGTATCTGTTATCTTGGTATTTTAGTATCTTAGTGATTTCTTATTTTAGTAACTTATTTTAGTAATCAATTTTGATTATTCACAATAAAACAACATAAATAAGTCATAAATTTATTCATTTGTGTACGTTACATACACTAGAAACACCACGTAGACTATGAAAAGTAAAACAAACTATTTCGTTAGATTGTTACATAAATCGTCTTCTCACAGACAGTAATCGGTCAAACGGAATGTCATTTATTACACACAGTGTTGCCATTTATTGTCACCGTATTGATAGCGCGGTGTGCTCGTTGCAGCCACAGCACACAGATTACTAGCGTTCCGATAACCTGCAGACGACAGAGATGTTCACTGACAGTTGAGAGTGCATATAAACAAATGTCTCTGGGGCGACTGAATCCATTTCCCGTTCCGCCACCGCCTTTAACGTTACTTATCCTGGCATTGGCAACGGTATGAGATGTTTAATGTGCACTTCGCGCGGGTGTGTGTATTATATATTTTTTGACACGATTTAGATAAAGACGTTAGCTGATTGTTGCCTACAAATTGCCATTCATTAATAGCAATATCAAGGCAGCCGCTAGGGTGCTTGCCTCCAGTTTGCAGTTTTACCTTAGCTGCCCGTCTGAATATATACTCTTTTCATATCCCTATTTTGCCACACTATTGAATATTATCTTAATTAAAAATGTATACAGACAAAAAATAAATATATTTTTCAAAAACTTATTTAACTGAGTGCTTACACGATATAAGTAAAAGATATGTTCGTAGAAGTGTTGAATACGTTTTCAAAAATATAATAGTTTATTTGCGCGGCCGTCTTTTCAGAATTTTTACAGCACTATAGTTTATTTAAAAGAGCGCTTTTCGCGCTTTGGTTTCAGAAAATGTTTAATAACATTGCTCAAATTGAGTGCCTTACATATTTCACGTTCTATGGATAGAGTAGCTAGAGCTGATAATCTTCCTTGACATGGAAAACCGTAAACAGTGTTTTATAATTTTTAGTTTAGAAATTTTTAGTTCGCTTTCTCTGTCACACATTTTGATTATATAGGAATATAAACCGTATACAAATACGACACGTCTCAGAATTACACCGCCAGACCGTGATCAAAAACAAGACCTTACTTGGAAACGACTTAAGCATAACTAAAAAATTTCTGTTACTGCTTACAAACAGCTGTTGTTTTGAATACAATTGGCAGCCCTAAAGGCGCCTGTTCGTCAGAACAAAACATAAATAATTTCTTATCTTATCGGGTAGGTATTTTACTGTTTTCCAGCGTCGACATGCACGCGCCTGTCTACAAAACCACAAAGAGACAGCAGCTATAAGTCTGATATAAACGTCGTGCAACAATACCCATACGCTTTCTGGGCAGTCAAAACAAAGGCTGATGCCAGTATACTGCGGCAGTGCTGACAAAAGAGCTCAATAAACGTTAATGTCATATACCTATATCTAGTCGGTATTAATTGTTTTAATTTATTTTGCAACATCTGGTGATGAATTTGGCAGTCTACGGCCGCCCCTTTGGTATGGCCGCGCGTGTGCGGTGCACGTTTCCCACATATGGTAGCGGCGTCCCTGATTAATATCAACACTAGAATATATTAGAATATACAGTATATTATATTAAACATTTTTAAGATTTTAAATTTTTTTAAATTTTTCATTGACAATTTGCAATCAAAATCTATTACAGAGTATTAAGTAAATCTCTGTTTTACTTAATAAAAGAATTAGGTTTGTAACGGAAACATCCAGTGACGTTTCTACTTAGAGAACAGCGTCTAAGCATGTAGCAAATCTTGAGGCCAAGTTCTGCAGAGTATTCTCTCGTCGGGACCATTGTTGTATAGCTGCTCTATTAGCTGGTTTTCATGTACTGCTACTTGTTGGCTATATTTTGTTGCCTAAAAGGTATTGTTAGGTCGGTGTAAAGTGTCTGATTGTTGACGTACCATGGGGGGGGGGCATCCACTAAACTTCGCTGCACTTTTGATAGAAATCTTTGGATAGTTTCTATTCTTGTAGGTTAGGCACATCCCTAATCTATATGAAGTCCGTAGGACCATATAGGTTTCAGCATGGTTCTGTAAAGTAGCAGTTTGTTATTTAATGATAGCGTAGACTTTTGCCCAAGGAGCCAGGAACTCTGTCTGAGCTTGAGATCTAACCGCCTTCCTTTGATTTGGATATGCTTCTGCCAGGTGAGTCGTTGATCAAGGTGAAGTCTAAGGCATTTAGTTTCAGTTTTTCCTGGTACAATTTTTAAGATTGTAGACATAAAGCTGAGAAAAGGAGTGGTGAAGTGTCTCGTTTTCAGCAAGCTCCTATGGGACAGAGGCCTGGACTTTGAGGAAAGAATAGGAGAGGAGATTACAGGTCGTAGAGATGTGTATATAGAGAAATATGCAAAGGATTACTTACAATGATAGAATAACAAACGAGGAGGTGCTTCCAAGTGTCGGTGAGAAAAGGAGAGTGTTGGATATTATCAGGAGCAGGACGGCAGGACGTGAAATTGGTTGGAATAATATATATGCGGCAAACACAAGGTAATGTGATGGTCAAAACAGTGGAGTGGATGATAAATGGAAAGTGGAATAGAGGACGGAAGAGAAGCTAGATGATGCACGGTATACCGACGCGATATTAAGATGTGAAGGGACTAGCGTAGGAGGAAACATGGAGGGATCATGCCTTGTAAAAACTGCCCTTGGGTAGAAAACGCGTAATGTTAATGGTAACGTTTTCGGGTGTTCGGCTGGTTAAAATCCCTTCACAACGTGGGTATCTTTCAACATATTCCCGCCCAACTGCAAAGCGTTTGTACCATGATTTGAGTGTGTATTGCACAATGACCTCTCTCCGAAAGCATTCTTAATCTTTCTGATAATTTCAGCGCAAGAATTCAAATTCACGTTTTACACAAAACGAAATAGGAATTCGCTGATGTAGTCGTTCATACATTGTGGATGCGACAGTTTCAGAGAACACGCGTTTACTCAACAGAGTCTCACAGCCAACTGAATAGTCCAATACGTTCGTGAATGTTCGCAAACGTCTCGTCTGATTGGCTGTCAAGTTGCACTGCAGTTCCACAAACGTTTTCCGTAATATTTAAAATGGTCGGATACTTTTCGGTCAGACCATATGGCCTTATAAAATAGTGACTGTTGGATAACACTACAAAGGCAGAGCAAGAATTTAAGCGGCTATGCCGTTGCCAGCTTTCGATTGTTTAACCTTTATCACAGACGGGCCTCTAGGTGTGCTATGGGTTCCGTCACTAGAGTTATTGCCCCGATGTTTCTTTACGTTTAACTGTTTGTGTGTGTTTTTAGCTGTGTGCGTTCTGTTTTGCTTGTTGTACTGTACAAAAAGCTCTAACCCGCTTTTTTTTTTAATTTTCGGACACTTTTTTGAGTGTGGTTGTTAATGTAGGTGAGTGTTTTGCATTTGTCGTTACTTTCTCTCGTTTGTTTAGGGTTCTACGTGTACCAACCTCTGTGTCACTGCTCTGCTATATTCGTGGGATAAACTGTTCACAGTGCAACAAATTATACATAGGCCAGACAAGATATAACTTGAATTAAAGATATCATGATCACATGAAGGCATTACTCAACCAATAAATCCACTTTTGCAAACTGGATCTCATTGACATAAACATCAATAATAACATGGAAATCTTACACGTGTACACAAAGTGTCAAAAACTAGATACACTTGAACAGCTAGAAATACACAAACGCACACAGCCGGACAGAAAAATGTTCTAATTGAACAGGTACAATTTAAGTTACTTACGGTACAATGTTTGAACGCCTTACAAATTTAGCACACAACAAAAATCTGTCGATCAATTTAAACGACGGCGTTAACTCCACTAATGAAACTGACGACTCTTACAAGGAGCAAAACCTGGTTAAGCCATAGTAATTGTCCTTTTAAAATTTGTATCTAAAATATTAGTGTTGTCGGAAAACTTTACATAAATCATTGCAGCTGACTTACAGGTCGACAGATCGTTCTTGTGTGTTCGCTATGTAACGCGTTCAAACAATGTACCTTATGTGATTTCAATTGTGCCTGTTTACCTAGAATTTTTTTTCTATCCGGGTGTGTGAGTTTATATATTTCTAGCTGTTCAAGATGTTGTAAAGATCGGTAAAGATGAGGAAAATATACATGTTGCACTCGTGCACTTGTAACCAACGTATCAACAGTGTACACATGCAGACTGCCAAAGATTAAAACGCATTACAGACCGCAGGGGGAACGAAATGTTGGTCGGTCAAGAAAATGCTGTCTTTACGAAGACGGTAAACCCAATGCGCCTAATCGCTGGAACGCAAAGGAGAAGACTAAGGAGACATAATCTAGCAGCTAATGGTTGCAATTAGAGACACACATTACTAATTCTTCTTTTTCTTCTACACCTCACGGAGTAGGCACTTTGCCTTTTCCGTCTTCACAGAGTATCTCTCCATCCCATTCTCGGTCTTCCTACATCTTCTTCTTCTTCTTCTTCTTCTTCTTCTTCTTCTTCTTCTTCTTCTTCTTCTTCTTCTTCTTCTTCTTATTATTATTATTATTATTATTATTATTATTATTATTATTATTATTATTCACTCTATGGTTTGGGCTATAGCCCGTTCCGACTTCACAGAGCCTCTGACCATTTTTTCCAGAGTCTTCCACGACCTCTCGCCCCCACTGACTTATATTTAAGCGCTTGTTTAGGAATACGCGTGCCTTCCACATGGGACTTCCAATTCTGCCTGTATTTCTTTATTCTATCCCGAACCGATTGTAACTTCAGGTCCATCCTTATGTCATCGTTTCGCAGATGATCTCTCAAACTACAGCCCTTAACTGCTCTTAAAAATTTCATTTCAGATGTCTGTATCTTTGAAATATCTTTTTGCAGGAGAGTCCATGTTTCACATCCATACATTAAAGTCGGCACGGCCACGACCCTATAGAAATTTATCTGTGTCTCCCTCTGCGTTTTGTTCTTCAATAGTCGTCTTATTGTCTTATTGTTCTGCAGGTATAACTGAGTATATTTAACTTTCTCTCGATATCGTTGTCCTTCCTATATGAGATGCCTTCTTCCTACATCTCTTGTACCAAAGGGTCTATATCGAAACGCAACCTTAGGTAGTCTTCCATCCTGTACTCTATCCGGATGCTTTCACCATTCCCTGCGACATGTCTGGATTTTATCGTTAACGGAGAATACCTGTAGCTCTTCTCTAATGTCCTCATTGCGCAAACGATCCTGTCTCGTGAAACTCTTCGACACTACTAATTTTAATACTAATTCTTACAGCAGTGAAACTATACCATTAATGATATTTTTATCTATTAATATTTTGAATTTAGTTATCATTGTTAATATCAGGTTATCACTGCTTATCATTAACAGAGTGTACAACAAGACGGCAAAACCTTTTACTAATAAATAATTGTGGTTTGTTGCAGGTGAGCACAAACGTCATCTGACCGTAGGACTGTTATTTACCTTTATGGTATGTACGAATTTTTACTTGTAATTATTCGTACTTGCTTAACATATTTCTACGTAGTTGTAATAAAAACCGAGAATTGACAGTGCTAACAGGTATGTAAGAAATGAATGAAACAATATATTACTGTTTACTAGATAAAATAAATAACAAATACGAAGTGAACAGAATTTAAATTAAAAGACGTAAAGATATAAAACTACGTTACAGGTTTATTCCGTTTGTCAGAAGCTGTAAAATCAGCTGATGGCTGTGCATTCCGAACACGGGGTGCAGCAGCTGACGTCACTCGTACTGTATTCTGTCTACTTTTATAGGCTTCACTTTATAGCGGACATTCGCAGCGACATAAGGAAATATACAGTAAAACCAGTTTATTACCTTTCGGATGCCTACAGATGTGGAAAACTAAATGCTCGAATTAATAAAAGAGTCAAACAAAGGAACTATCACAACTGTAACAGAGTGGATTTTAGGATAGAATGAAATATTTATTAAACGATTTAACTTAAAAACAAAGTACTAAAAAATTACAGGTTCATAATCTTGAAAAGTGATGTTTTCACTGATCTTAACATACGGACCGCTATGCGAAACTAAGGAAAAATCGGTAGGTATGAAAATATAACTAAGAAACGATACACAACAGCTTACAGATACAGCAGCTTGTATTAAAACGCGGAAAATAGTGTCCAGTGAGAATACTGTTAGTAAAAGTCTGAAACAAGGTTCGGTGGATAGCTCTAACTCTGTTTGAAATATATTAGAATGAAGCCCTGACGTCATAGGGGAAGAAATGTTGTAATATGGGTATAGCGAATGGAGATGGAAGATTCTTCACTTTGCTAATGATAAGACTGTAGTGGCCGAGGATGGGGTGGGTATATGTTATACGGTTAGGAAGCTTGCAGAATAAATATGCGCAATGGGGCCTCGAAATGAATGCATCCAAAACAGAGTACTTGGTAGCAGGTGGCAGAAGGTCAAGACTTAGAGTTAGGAACGAAAGTTGTCAGAGTACGATTAAGTTCAAATACTTAGGAGTAATAGTAACATATGATGGCGGTAGCAAGCAAGCAAGAGTGGGACAAGCAAAACAACCACAAGGCAATCGGATATCCTACTATGGAGTAGACCTATCCGTGGAAGGGTAAATAGAGCCGAATTGTGGGAGGTAAATAAATGAAATATATTCGGAATCAGAACTGTGCATATAGAATATTGGAGATTTTAATCTGCAATTTTAATCTGTGCAGTCTGCTTCATTTGGTCATACGGATCTTCGGGAGGGGCTACATCGGGACAAGGCACTAGACAGACAGAAAAAACGTTAATAATAATAATAATAATAATACATTTGGTATTATTTGTATTATTGCATATTATAACAATAATATAATAATTGAGATTGGTATGTGGTTTTCAGATGGCCGACAAAAAATAATAATAATAATAATAGAAAGAAAAAAGAGAGCAATGAAATCAAAATGCGGATTGGCACCTTGTTAATAGCAAATAACATAAATATTAAATATTCTAAATATTAATATTACTAATAATGATAATTGTTATTATTATCAGTGATTAATATTAGTACTAATTCCAAATGTGAACGAGGGAGGCTTGACTTTCCTAAATTCATTAAATATTTTGTCGTGAGTGTGACGAGAAATTCTGTTTTAGCCGGTTAAATATTGTTACAGTATTACAGAAAACCCTGCGTGCTTATCGAATGTTACAGAGGAATCCGGCTCTAATGTTGTGTGCGCACGTGATTTCAACATGCGCTCGCGAAATTTTTCTAGACGTCGCCAGCCACGCGCACTGTGTCAAGACCGCAATCAATTGCGTCCTAGTGTAGAGCTGATGCGTAGTGTATGGATGTTTCTGGATTTCCAGCGGGGTATAAATACAAGTAGTCAGCGACGTTCAGTTCGGTTTGAGGTGCGAGTTATTGTCGGGCGATTACTCTGTGCGTTGAAGTGGTTATTAGTGAAAATTAATTATTGTGGCGAAGTGTTATGTGTTTTACAATCGTGAGGGACAGTTCTAATACAATTGTGTTTTATATTAGTTGACATTTTATTGCGTGTGAGCAATTTTTATTTGATTTGTTGTAAGAGACTATCTTCTTGATTACAAACTGTTTAATTATGATAATTTAAGGTGGTGATTAGTGATTTAATTTAGTGTCTTGAATTTGTTTTCCACTGGTTAAGACGATCAGTTAGACCGTCGTAACAATATTTGTTCCTGAGTCGACTGTTGTCGAAATGTAAAACAAAGTGTCTCCTTAATCGTGGTGTGAAACCTCTGTCAACGTGTACTTTTGGGGGTGTTTCATTTTTCCAATGATGTGATTTTCATATGACTTTGCTTACGCCCGAGTCTCAGTGATGTAAAAGATATATACTGTATGCCAAATTTCAAGAAGATTGGATAATATTTAGAGGTTGCACGCTCTAATCATTTTTGTAAAAGTAGGCAAAAAATACGGTTTTTCAATGTTAATTACTTTTATTGGAAAAACTAGAAATCACAAACTTAAAATATTATTAAAACTAGACACTAAGATTAATAGGTAGTATCATAGGCAAAACATGTGTTATATTAATCAACTTTGAACGATGCAATCCCTTCTTTTGTTCGCTTGGTGACGACTTTTCTGTGATGGTCGACTACCCTCAACAAGAATTGTTTTTGTTGTTCGTCCCTGACCTTTGAAACTTTGGAAGATTGAGTTGCAGTTCTAGTGACTGGCAAAGATTTTGAGCTTTTGCTTGGCGTACCTGTTGCCCTGAAAGGCACTGGTGAGCAGATGGCTGAAGTAGTTATTCGGGAAGTGGACCGATTTGGGCTATGTGACAATATCATCGGTATATCTTTTGATACTACAGCATCTAATACAGGACTGATCCAAGGGGCATGTACCAGAATTGAAAGGGAATTCGGACGAACATTGTTGTGGTTGGCTTGCCGTCATCACACCCATGGACTAATATTGAAAGGAGTGTTTGAGGAGTGTTGTGGCATACCATCAAGTGGTCCTGACATCCAGATTTTTCTGAAGTTCCAAAGTCTGTGGGCTTCACTTGATAAGAAGTCATATACGACAATGCTGGATGAAGAAAGTCCCGTTCAAGGCTTTCTAGAAGAACAACGAGTGAAAATGGTTAACTACATTCAAAATGTCCTAAAAGACGGAAGTCATCCAAGACAAGACTACAAAGAGTTATTACAACTCTCACTCCTGTATCTAGGAGGTTGGTCTAAAAAAGACTTCAATTTCAGGATCCCAGGGGCTCTGCATCAAGCAAGGTGGATTGCAAAGGCAATATATGCACTTAAAATTGTCCTCTTCACTAAACAGTTGAATATTCCTCAACGAGAATTGAAAGGAATAAAACGGGTTGCACATTTTGTCTGCCTCATATATGTTCGCTTTTGGCACGAGGCAATTGTAAGTCGATGGGCTCCAAAGAATGATTTGGATATGCTACAGCTTCTGAGCACTTACCCAGATGCGGACGTCAAAAAAAGTGCTCTCACAGTTGCTAAGAGACACCTTTGGTATCTGTCAGAAACAAACGTAGGATTGGCTTTTTTGGACGAACGTATTACTCAGGCTGTTAAGGAAAATATGACTAAAAATTTAGAAACCAAACCTGCAAAGAAAAAGGAAGTGAAACGATTAGAGGGTAAAAACCTTGTTTTTGAAGGAAAAGACCTGAGCCATTTCGTTACTAATAAAACAAAGACGTTCTTTGAATTGTTTGGGATCCACGACGTGACAGAATACTGCAGTGATTCTCTAAGAAGCCATGTGAACGCTCTTAAGGTGGTCAATAATACCGCAGAAAGAGGAATTGCTCTGATAAAAAAGTTTAACGAATCGGTCAGGGGCGAACAACAAAAACAATTCTTGTTGAGGGTAGTCGAGCATCATAGAAAAGTCGTCACCAAGCAAACAAAAGAAGGGATTGCATCGTTCAAAGTTGATTAATATAACACATGCTTTGCCTATGATACTACCTATTAATCTTAGTGTCTAGTTTTAATAATATTTTAAGTTTGTGATTTCTAGTTTTTCCAATAAAAGTAATTAACATTGAAAAATCGTATTTTTTGCCTACTTTTACAAAACTGATTAAAGTGTGCAACCTCTAAATATTATCCAATCTTCTTGAAATTTGGCATATATATCTTTTACATCACTGAGACTCGGGGCGTAAGCAAAGTCTGCAAAAATTTTACATTTTATTTTTTGCCTTACAAAATGAAACACCCGCATAACGCACACGAAAACACTAATTAATTGGCAGCTGAGATTTACAGTTCACAGTGTTGTAAACATGAGCGAGAAAAAATGTTTTTACGGCAGAAAACAAACGCGATCTGTTTACAAATACGATGTGAACGAAATTTATATTAGAACATCTCTTGACGTAGGCTACATTGTAAAGGTATAAAAGGACAGGACGAAACAGCTGTAAAAACTACATTATTCCGTTTGTCAGAAACCACGTAGGCCTACAGGGTAGTAAAATCAGCTGATGTTCGTGAATTCCAAATACAGCGAGCAGTAACAGATGACACATGTACTGTGTCGGCGCCTACTTTCCTAGGCTTTTCTTTATGGTCGTATTTATGGCAGACGTGAGTAACGACATAAGGAAATGTGTAGTAACACGTTTATTACTGTGAGGACCGTGTATGGCGAAGGAAAACGTGTGACGTGAATAATAAAAACTTACATCGAAGAAGTTATGGTGTGCTCTTATAGCAGACTATATTTTGTGCCACAAACATATACGATATGCTAAAGTATATTGTTACGACGCTCACACCAATCGTCCTGTTGTACAATGGAAAGAAAATAACTGACACCAATAAGTCGCAGACAGCAGCACAAACTTTAATTATAGGGTGTTGCAAACCGGATCGCACTTAAGGGATTAGAAGACCCTTTAGTCTCGCACGCGCACTCACAACCGGCCCGGCCCGGCACGGCGAGGCACGACCCGGGCGGTTCAGGTATAAGTATACGGTCCAATTCAAAACTACAAAGTTTTTAATTTGGCTTCTAATCTGAATTGAACTATAATTTTTGTAATCTCCGTGAAATTGCGATAAAAATGAGTCCAAACAACACATGAATGCGGTAAATATGAGTATTTTAGGGATTTCTAAAGCAAACGCAGAATTTGAGTAATTAATAAAGATTTTATTAATATTTATTCATTTTAATATATATTCATAATAAAAACCTGCAAGTAAAACCAATTATACCTTAAAATTTAAATAATAATATCTACTAAAATAACTGTAATAATCAACATGGATAATATCTACAATAATATATTTTCCTTCAGAAAGACAATATTCATGTAATATTTATGAATGTTATTTATGTAATATTCATTACATATTAAAATGTGTTTACTTTACAAAAACTAATGTTCTTATACACAATTCTTATACTGTAATATACACACAAAATACACTAAAACGGCGATTGATTGAAGGTTTTTAATTTTAAATTTTACAAAATTCAGTACATTACATGTTTATTTGATATTTTTCCTTTGGCTTAATGAATAGACCCATTTCCCTAAGTTTGACACCATCTTTTGGAACCACTGTGCGTAGTAGGTCGTTTATGCCAATATACACCGCTTCATAAACAATTTATTATATTTTGTTAATTAAAGCCATTGACAACTCAGTACCAGTTTCCCTAAAATTAATTCCATATGGTGGAAACTTCCACCATTTTCTATTTTTTATTTAACTGGCATTTCCATTTTGATAATCCCACAAGTTTTAAGACGAATTATTTCACACATTTGTCAAAATTGGTCTAGCCACTTCAGAGTTACACGTACAAGGATAAAAACAAATAAATGAATGGCATCATATCATCCTCCGCGCACAGTCGGATAAAACTATAAGTATACGAGAAAAATTATTTTTTACGTCACGCACACACAGACACACACACACACACACACACACACACACACACACACACACATCTTATCTTATGTAGTAGCCTTATCGTTGTTATACTGCCTTTAGGAACGGAACACAGGGCTAGATTATTGCCCCTGTGAGACCGTCTTATCTGTCGTAAGAGTTGGAGACCCAATTTAGTTCTGCGGAAGGAAATCGGGTTACCAAGGCTGAATAGCTCGTCACAAAAGCTTTTGTGCTTTTCAAAAACAAAACAAAATAAATAGTTCTGCGCAGTGTCCGAACGCTTGAAGGAGAAAATTGACACAATAATATGAAGAATTGACGCAAGGCAGAACAGCAGAATGCGATACAATCGCTTGAATCATTGAAATATTAACGTAAGAAACACTAACTACGTGATACCGTATAAGAAGCTTTGAAGTGCACAAACAACACCACAAAGCAATTCTGACATTACATTACCTAAATTATTCATATAACTGATTTATTTATTTTTATATAATTTAATTGAATTATACGAGGTGTGTTAAAAACAGACTGAACTTTTTTGAATAACACATCAACCCGCGCAAACAACGCGCTGAAACTTTGAGCGCGCCTAGCGATAGTTTTTGATAACAGACTGCCATTTATTCTGTTCCGCTATCAGCATTAGTCTTTGAGCTATATCAGATTGAGCGGTAACGTGCGCACGCTGGCCGCCTGATTAGTAACAAAGCGATTAAGAATGTACGCAAAGAACAACGTGTCCATATGAAATTTTGCGGCAAAAGTAGATTAAAACTTTACAGAGACGTTCTGGTTGTTCGAGTAACCATCCGCGGAGGCCTGCATAAGCCGAACGATTATTTTATGCATTTTTGAAGATAGCTAAACTAATAATCGGTGCAAGTCAAAGTAATGTCGAAGATCGTGGCAAGAGAGTTTGTGATGTGGTAATTGTAAATCATCGTTTAACTGCCGAGGCTTTCTGAGAGAATGTGCATCCGTATAAGATGGTAAAATTAAATTTTGATAGAAAAATTTAAACGTATAATATCAATGAAAAATTCTTACTGCGTTTGTTGACTGACGATCAGAAAGAGACCCGTTTTTAATTCGGCCAACAAGTGCATACCAACGCAAATTGGTAATGACAACTTTGGAATCCAACAGAAATTGCTCTGTAAAGCTTTTACGAAGCTTGCAGAAAACGTTTATACATACACGCTGTGTTAAGATCTTCATTCTCACTTCGTTATAAATCCGACGGACAGTGTGTTCTCTTGCCCGTTGCAGCGTGTGTAGCTTGAAGACTCTGAAGTGGCTAGACCAATTTTGACAAATATGTGAAATAATTCGTCTTAAAATTTGTGGGATTATCAAAATGGAAATGCCAGTTAAATAAAAAAAAAGAAAGTGGTGGAAGTTTCCACACCATATGGAATTAATTTTAAGGAAACTAGTACTGAGTTTTCAATAGCTTTAGTTAACAAAAAATAATAAATTGTTTATATAGCGGTGTATATTGGCATAAACGACCTACTATGCACAGTGGTTCCAAAAGATGGTGTCAAACTTAGGGAAATGGGTCTATTCATTAAGCCAAAGTAAAAATATGAAATAAACATGTAATGTACTGAATTTTGTAAAATTTAGAATTACAAACTTTCAATCAATCGCCGTTTAAGAAATGTTTAATACAACACTTTGGTTCGTTTTCTACTTATGAGAATAGTACACTTACCGTGTAGGCCTATACCAAATTTCAACTCTACCTCCCAGTCCGTTCTGCAGTAATTGGTTTTTGAAATCAAAACATTTACCTACAGATACACAGATGGAAACGAAACATTTTCAGACATATATTCAGTGGACATTGTTCCTTCAGTTTAATGAGTAGAATCATTTCCAAAAGTTTGGCGGTATCAAAAGTTTCAAAAGTTCAAAAGTTTGGAAACATTTTGAATACTGAAATCTTCATCCTCTTCTGTCAGGGACTAGGCAAATCACTTGTTCCGGTCCCAAAGGAATATATACACTTGTTCCTTTGTGACTTTTGAGTAGGATAAATGGTCTCTAAGGATGTTACTAGCTTCCTGTAGAGTAAAACCAGTGGTAGGAGTGATATCTTTGAACCTCTGATCTGGGTTTCATTCGGAGACCGGCCTCCTATGGTCTTTGCTACTAGTACCAATGGGAAACCTTCCTCTTCCGCCCCCTAAGATCGTTGCCGATTTGATACCATTAACACTGGCCGGGCCCTTTCCGGGTAGTGCGAAAGGAAATCAAGAAAACCTGAATTACCTAGTAAATCTGAAGTATGAAAACAATGAAAGACTCCGTAGTCTTAGAAGACCTAATAGCGCCAGAGGTCGATAAGACCAAGAGTTGGTCAAGAGAGAGCAGACAAAAAAAGATTAAGGAAGGGATTCCACCCAAGTCAGGTTGAAGCAAGGTGAGAATGCAGCTAGGGTACATCGGGTGTGCTGTAGACACGTGAAGAATAAATATGAAATAAAACCTCAAATTAAAGGATATTTATGGAAAAGATTAAGTGACGTAGAGTAAAAACTCTACGTGCTTCTCAAGCGTATCACTACTAGGTTATTATGGTCTAGTAATCTACTGCCTGATAGAGTCACATTGATACTCGGTGCCCCATACTTTCTTTGATACGATGGTGATCGGTCCGGGTGGTGATGGGGAACATCATCCATATCATATCGTTAGGGTCCACATTTCTGCATGGACTCAGCAGTGGTCAGACGGTTTCATGGTCTCCATTTAACTGGCGCTATGTAATCCACTGTCATCTGATGCCATCCAGCAGATTGGGGCTGGTCACCACTCAGATTCAAATAAATATGGGTGCAGATTTGCATGTATCAAGATAAAAATATACTGTCAGCTATTTCGCATACACTGTGTGCCTATGGTAACTAGTTTGTACGTATGTACCAGCCAATCAGTTAATTTTTGAATAGCCTTTGTGCTTTTGTATTCATATAACATTTGAAGTGGTACAGAAGCATTTGAGACCTGGTGCTACGGAAGCATATTCAAGATAAGCTGGAGGGAGAGGATAACGAATGAGGAAGTCTTTAGAAGTGCTCAGGAGGAGAAGAGCTTTCTACGAAATTTAAAAGGCAGAAGAGCTAAGTCTATAGAGCATATACTACGACGCAATGGGTTGGTTAAGAGAATAATAGAAGGCACAGTTGAAGGGAAGAATCAAAGAGGACGACTGCTTAGACTACATGAAACAGCTTATGGTCGATATGAACTGCACATCATATTTGGAGTTAAAAAGAGAAGCAGAGAAGCGTGAAGAATGGCGAGCTGCTGCCCACCAGCCTATGGCTGCTAACATAGAAGAGAGAGAGAGAGAGAGAGAGAGAGAGAGAGAGAGAGAGAGAGAGAGAGAATTTGAAGTTTTACTTTTAGAGTATATAATACTTTTATAGCCAGTATTGTAGGAATTATTTCCTCACAGGATCGTGGAGCATTTGTTTTATCCTGCTACCGACAAATATTTTAACTGGAGCTGGAGTAATCAATGTCAAAGGTGAATAGGTCAAGGTTGAAACTCAGTAGTGACTGAATGCTGACAAATTAGCCTGCATCAGTTGAATAAAATATATTGCTTGACATTTGCCTTTGAATAAGATATCATTCTATGTTGGTTGGCATTTTTATAGCGACTTTGGCGATTCTGTTTTTCTTGCCCAGGATCGCTTACAAACTAATTGACAATGATCCTGAACATTCACGAATCAACTACTAACTGTCTGAAAAACCAGTTCCTGTCCAGTGTTAGTGAACAGCTGATGGTTTCATCCACGGATGATTGCATAAAACACCTAGATGAACTGAAACGGCCAAATGAAAATTGTTTTGATATTCATAATTGACATAAGCAACTACCGTTGTACACTTATGAAGTAAGCCATAAATCACTGCATGGAATGTATAGAAAATGGAGGAATAACCTAGTTAGATTATTATGCATTGTTTTGTACATTGTTGTTGGATTACCTAATGAGTCGTGATCGCTGAATACTTGTCGTAATTTAAGCGACTCGCAAAAGCCCGGAAAACAGAAGAAACAAAGCGAATATTAAACTGCGACCGTGAAAAACAATAGACTGAGACTTTATCCGACCTCAGTCGCTAGCTGTATAATCTTTTCTAAACCAAACAAATTGCTGCCCTACTTTAGATGGAGGAAGAAAAAGGAATTTAGCGCGCAGCGTGTAAACATGCACGCGTAACAATTTATATTGAACTGATTTCCTTTTGGAAATTTATTCTCTGTAATGTCGGCTGTATTAGACTTTCATATGCAGGGAAACATTTTATTTATGTTACCAGACCTGCATTTTGAACAAACGCGGTGTGAATCAATCATTGTATGAGAAAAGTGATGCGATTTAAAGTGTGTATTTGTATCACGATTTGACCCAGTTGAGTCATGCTGTGTTGATGCTGTAGCAAACTGGATTTACAATTGTAATAATCTGCATTGTAGGTTGAACGTAGTATTACACTTTTGAAATTACAGTTTAACTGATCCACAGTTTAATTTTCTATTACCTGAATTGAATTTTAACTCGTACTTTCCAAGCGCTTAACAATGGGCTGTCCGTGTGACGAAGAGGTCTTCTTGAAACTGAGGATTATGTTGGCGCTAGCTGTGGCACTCCCATTCCGGAGCAAACGCCTCAGCTGTGTGTCGCGCAACGTTATATCCCGGCGTGACCCAATATCCCTGATCAATCTTACCACCACCACCATCATCATCATCGTCGTCGTCGTCGTCGTCGTCATCATCAGCATCATCACCAACCTCAATGATTACGCGTTTACTTGAATCTGTTCCGGGAACCACTTCGCTCTCGGCCGTCCTGTATCTCTCTTCCCCACCGGTCTATATTCTATTGCTAGCACTATAATCCTGGCACTCGCCATTCTTCCCAAATGTTCACCTTCGTTTGTTGCTCCTTAGCTGTTCCAAAAATGGGTCGAATTCCAGTTCCCTCGTGATACCCACATCCTTCTTTCTATTCAGAATGGTACAGACCAGAGTACTCCTCATAAATCCAATTAACACAATTTCCGAGGCTTTTTTTTGATTCTTCAAGTAAGATATATTATTGCACGTGGATGGGTTACTGACCCTATCCACACAACCTCCATCTGAAGGGAGGGGATGTAATTCGGACTTCCCTTGTCCTAGAGGGATTGCCTTCTCGATGGTTTCGAGGTACCCCTCCCCCTCCCCGTTTTGAGCAGTATTACAGCCGTCCGAATCATCCAGATTCATGCCTGGAATATTCCAAAGATAAACCGTTCCAGGATCACTTCCTTTGCACCTTAACTTGGTACTGGTGGATACTGCTGCTCTCCACCAGGTATATTTATGGACCTTCCGGTCTAGATCCGTGCTGTTCTGCAAAAACAGGATCACCTCGTGTAGGATGTGGCTCTTCACCACGCAGTACGGTCTTGGCTGGACAGAGAATAGGGGCTCAATTGGGGCGCCATCACTTCCTTCAACCCTGGGACTTGTGAGTAACAGTGCCCACTCAACCCGCAGCAAAGGTGCTACCCCTCCAAGTTTCCTCGACTCCACCTTACCCTTTGGTTATTATTATCACTGGAGCGGTGTAGATTTGGATTTTAGGACGCTCACCGTTGAGCGAGTATTCTAAAAACTAAACAAAAATCGTAACCAGAACAACAAATGCAAACCCACCAAATCATCTCTCCGAAGGAGAAGATTAAGTACAAGTCTACATTGCCCCCGGTCTTAGAAACGTCCCTGATCTTCTAGTTCGGAGGTTTTAGAGGATGTTTGTAACCTGCTTGACTAACACCATGTCCATACCTGAAGAACTCACACGAGCCTTGGTAAGAGGCTAGAACGAGCAGCCTTGGGGTACGAGGCTAACGGGGAGAGCGACGGGTTCAATTAGGGTTACGGTTTAGGATTACTCCAGTGGCGTAACTGCCGGGCCCGCAATACGGGGAGCCTGCGGACTAGGGAGTGCCCGCGCAAGCTTTTCCCTTAAATATGTATAAATAGGAATAAACTATTGAACTTAAATATAACCGAATTTCCTCGTATGTTTTTATCATACAAAACAAATAGATTTATTTTTTACTGCTACTAAATCACATGTCTATCCTTTAAGTTTATCCATATAACACTCACAACAAAGTTGTGACAGACAGACAGACTGGAGGGGGGTGAGTCTTGGCCGTTTGTATGTGTGCGTTGTCCGGGTCGCAGCCTGATAAATACCAGGTTCTCTCGGAACAGCTCTATCAAGTTGCGGGTCTCGTTTGGACATTATAGCGTTCAAGAGAGGATTTAGTTGCTTTCTTTGACCTGGTTCCACGCCGAAGGCTCAGCTCCTTTCCTCTCCCTGAAGGATTCATCCGCAGAATCTTAGACCCGCGCTGGCGTGGACGATAGACACGGCTGCCTTATGGTGCCCCCCGGATCGATGGGCTTCCACGCCCAGTCGGAAGGCTCCCGCAATTTAGCACTTGCACACCTCGTCCGAACCGGCTCGAGTAGTTCCAAAGATCTCATTACCAATAAAAACAACGGAACTGTCAGCGCTCCTAGCGGAAATAAGAGAAAGCTAGCTCGGACGAAAGTAAAAATTGTTTAAATCGAAAACGTTTTATCTAAAAATCTAAAGTGAAGTAGTCGGAAATAGTACATTACGTATTAACCATTTTGATGTTAATTATTGTAGATTTGAGTTACTTATTTCACTATAATTATTTACATAAGCTTCGCAATAATAGGGGTCTATAATTCCCAACATACATACATACCCTACATACACACAAAAATGATTATCACTAAAATTATTTTATATAAAAAGTACAGCAGCCAATAAACAAACGACAAAATATTTTTTCATGCAAACATTACTATTCACTCATGTTGATATTGGTGAATTGTTATCAATTAGCTACCACAACAGACTAGTAAGCGCAAACATGAAAAATGGAAATGTCCTACATCATCCGACTTTCAAGAGTCATTCCGGTGGAGAACAGAAGAAAAGTAAGTAAGTTGTAATAATGTTTACAACAAAATGTACATAATAATGTACCTACATTTCCAATACCGTTCGAGAGATCATTATATAGATTGAAAAACAGCGAATTGAAGTGGTCGGAAAAACTGAAAATACGTAAGACGAAGAAGAAGAAGAAGAAACCAGCTAACAAGGAATGAAGCCAAAGTAGGTCACGAGGAGAGAGGCCTCATTTCGATAAGTTACTGCATGTACACGTACAAAATCAATAGGCAGGTTGAGATCGTTATGTTACCGGAGTCAAATTGTTTCCAAGTGATGAATATCTTTAATATGATACTGCGTGTAGCACAAAGGTCACAGTAATTAAAACTCCTCGTGATTGTTACCGACAAACATGACGCGCTAATTACAAGGTTATTTCGCAACAAAGGCAAACAAACATATCCGTTAATAATTTACGAATGATAAAAGTGAAGAAAAATTATTATAACCTCTAATAATTTTAAGGAAGCATTTTGTAGACAAGTGGTTATGGCGTCTGTGTAGGAATAGAGAGGTCTCGGCTTCGACTCCCAGGGGCGGCGGCGTAAAGTGAAGTTGCGTTTTCGACTCAGCCTGTGCAAGTTAGAACCTGGGATAACATTCTGTGGTACTAATGGGAGGCTGAAACTTTGTGATGGCCACACTGCCTTCCTTGTGTCTCCGTATGAGGCAGCCTACCCTGTCTTCTTCTTCTTCTTCTTCTTCTTCTTCTTCTTCTTCTTCTTCTTCTTCTTCTTCTTCTTCTTCTTCTTCTTCTTCTTCTTCTTCTTCTTCTTCTTCTTCTTCTACATTTTCTATGGCGTCACAGTTCGGAGTCGAACCTTAACCTCTATAATCATCCGCCTCCATTTTTCCCTGTTCTTAGCGATCGATGTTCATAGTTTTATTTCAAATAAACTATCAACATCCCTCGCCACTGCATCAATCCAGCAATGCTTGGGTCTTCCAGCCTACACCGCCTAGTGCTTAGAATTCTTAAAAGTAAAAAATGATCTATTTTTTATTATTATTATTATTGAACGAGCGAAAAGCGTTCTCAGTTATAGCTCGACCCTTTGAGTGACATTCGCCAGTCTATATGGTGTATCTCTCTCACTATAAGTTTTGAACACATCAAGCGATTTTCGTAAAACGTGACACGCGTGTCCATACCTTTACCCTACAGATCCTTATTGCTTTTCAGATGATGCCACCAAAAATACGGGGGCTGGAGGCAAAAATTCAAGGGTCCATATTTTAAAAAAGAGCGCAAAAGCCCATGTGTAACATTAAATTAAAGAATATTTCAACCAAAATATTGTTACGACGGTCTCACTGATTGTCGTATGGTACAATGGAAAACAAAATGAAGACAGCAATTAAGTCGCTAATCACCAACTTTAATTAATCACAGTTAACAGTTTAAAATCAACAAATTATTCAACAAAATTAAACTCGTACAATAACTCAGTTAAATTTGTCCACATGCAATAATAATGTCAACTAATAAAGTCCCGCACAATAATCACTTTTCATTAATAATAATCACTAATCACCAATCACTAATCACTAATCACTTGAGACACACCGAGTAAATCGCCAGACATATACTGAGCTGAACTGACCGTCTCTGGATGCTTACATTTATACCTCGCTGGGATGCTAGAATAATCTGTCACTTATGACGTGTTAAACAGGCGCTCTCCACTAGAAAGTATCATTGTCTGTCCTTGAACCACAGTGGCCGACTGTTGCGGTCTGGAATAGCCTCGATTGTTGACGCATGATAAGTGTCACGTAATTGTCTCACATCTCATGTAGGCACACAGACATTACAGCTGGGCTAACCGAGAAACGCGTCGAACGACACACTCCATTGTTTCGAGAGTGTTCCTAAATACTTAACAATATAAATGTAGTGTAGATTTTAAAATTTTAGGACGCCGGGGGGCCATCAAGTGAGTGAAAATTTTGATAAGTATCGCAAAAATTAATCTGACATATCAAACAAAGATCTTAACTAAAATCTGAATGTAGTCATAGTTTTGTTTTAATGTTGTAATATCGAGATGCCAGGATATAAAAAGTGTGGCAAAATCTGATAAAAATTCAAATTCGTATGGATTTTAACAGACCTCAGACCTCAAATCCGTACTTAAAGAGAATTTTAACAGACCTCAAGGAAGACGAGATACAGGTAGACCAAGGAAGAGATGGCTTCAGTGAAGGCAGAACAGGCTGTAAGCCTATACCTTGACATGGAGAAGAAGAAGAAGAAGAAGAAGAAGAAGAAGAAGAAGAAGAAGAAGAAGAAGAAGAAGAAGAAGAAGAAGAAGAAGAAGAAGAAGAAGAAGAAGAAGAAGAAGAAGAAGAAGAAGAAGAAGAAGAAGAAGAAGAAGAAGAAGAGAATTTTCACCAAAATCTGAATATAGTGTATAGTTCTGAAATCTTATATTTTCAAAATGGTTTTAATCTCAAAGACAAAAAACGTTATCAAAAATTTGAAAAATTTTCAAATTTTATCAGGCTGCAGATTAGAGGGAATTTTAACACAGATCCGATCGTTTGGAATTTGTAACGTTTATTGTATGATTGCTCTACAACTGTTACTTTATTGGACAACAAATGGTAGGTTATTCGGAATTTTCTTAAATGCGTATGATATTTGAAAAATTACCTAATATAAAAATCTATCCGAATAATAAATGTACTTCGTTTAAAATAGTGAGGAAATTTTGCAGCTCTGTAAGCATGCTAGTTAATATTTTTATTATTATTTTTATTATTTTACGGACAGTTAATTTAAACGGATACTTAATCAGTTTAATACCGGAATATTTAACCATGCAAAGTAGTCTATAATAAAATTAGGTCTCGTAGACTGATTATCAGAAATGCTTACAGTTGGAGAGTGTGTAGCCTTTCGCTTCTCGGCAGTAGTAGAGAACACTCTGCCCCGTACATCACAAGTTTGTACAACTCAGAGAGCCAAATAGATGTGTACACGATTATAGAAGAAAACAGCTTACGAAGTTTTTATGGTCACGCTACAGTTCAGTTACAGAAAATGCGTTTGAAGTGGCGAATACCTCTCACTTCCCCGTGATGTTATCGCCTAACACAAAACTGGTTTGTAGACATTGTGGGGATGATAATGCAGGGTCTCCTCCGGAGCGGTAACTGCGGGAGTACTCAGTGTTGTCGAAATGCCCAATATGCCCTGCGGCGACGGGAGACTTCACGGCCGGGCACTTTTCAGCCGTCGGGGACTTCGCGACAATCACGTAGGGCTCTCATCTTTTCGAGAGCGTCACTCTATCCGCTTCTCGGCTAGCCGAGCTGGTGCAGCATTTCGATCAAGGCCGTGCATTCACGTAGCGTTCCAATGAAAAATTATTGTAGAATTTCTGCGGGTTATATATAAGCAACAGCGGCCGGCTTGGAAATTGGTTAGCTAGTTTCACCTGGCGAGATTGTAGAACGCGGATCAAGTGATTGTTGCGAATTAGTGGAAAGCTATTATTGCGTTATAATTAGTGAAAAGCTTTAATGGTTGACATTATTACTGCGTGTAGACAAATTTAAGTTGAATTATTGTATAATCGCACCTTTTTGATTACGATTTGTTATTTGTGACTTACTAAAGCCGGTAATTAGTGACTTCATTGGTGTCTGTATCTTATTTAGACTGTACAATACGATGATCCGTGAGATCGTCATGACAGTTGTGCCACGTTACACTCCTGAGCCCCCAAAACGTAACACACAACATACACCAGAAGCAATGAAAATACTTACTACTACCTAAGTCGCTGTACACAATGTAAGATACTCCTAAAATAGTCTCAATGTCTAACATAATTACCTATAGGCGGGGGTGTGTATAAAATTAAAACTCAGTACCAGCAGCTAGTGAGCAGAGTGAAGGTGCAACCGTTTATTTTAGAATAAAAATAAACCTCAGAACGTTATATAATTGTGTTTCAGCCAGAGAAAGATAAATTACTGAGTCGACCAGAAACAGAATAAATTAAATCCCAAAAATCATAAAAATTCAACAATAACATAATTCAAATACTGGATTAACCAATTACTAAAAATTCAATAGTCGCATAAGTCAATGCCTGTTTACAATTTGTAATATATAGCGTACAAGCTATGATCTGTTCATTAAATTTCTTAGCACCTTTTTTATACTGTAAAGTCCTTGCAAAGATACAAGTTCATATTGCACGGAATGATAAATTTACTTCATCTTCCCTTTGACTAGTAATCTGGTAACTGGAAACTGCTAGTGAATATAACTTCTTCTTCTTCTTCTTTCTATGGCACTACAGCCCTTGTTGGGCCCTGGCCTCCTTCAATTTTTCCCCCCATTCTCCTCTGTCAGCAGCCATCCTCCTCCAGGAACGCACTTTTAATATCTCTCTTGCATCCTCATCCACCGCATCCTCCCATCTTCTCCTTGGTCTTCCCACTGGTCTTTTTCCATGGATTCTGGTATACAATAGTTTTTGTGGTATCCTTTCTTCTCCGATCCTGGCTACATGACCAGCCCACCTTAGACGCTGTAGTTTTATGTACCGTGTTAACGGTGGTTCTTTATACATTTGATACAAAGTGAATATAACTAATGAATAATAATGTTACTTGAACATGTGAGTTGTGTTTGCTGGCGGCCTGCTGTTCCTGGTCACACCGTGCGTAAGCCAGTCATGGAAAGCCGTGTTTCTGCGCTGTTCATACGGCGTGCCGTCGTACGTATTCTTGAGAGTATGAAGAAATCATGTGGCGAATCAATATTCATTCTCACGTTCGTGGGCCCATACGTGGAACCAAGCTTTACTTGGTGATGAGACTTCCAACCAAAGTACCCACCAGGAGACGACGGGCGACTCTGCTCACAGCGCAGTTTGATGGTAGACTGACTGAACTTGTCGAGCGAAAAGCTTTACAAGAAAAGGGACGGAGGGGGGGTGACGTCAGGGAACGCTGACCAAAGTACGAATAATTTTCCGTCGCGCTACTATTTAAACTTATTTTAATTGAATCGGTATTAACGCTTGTTGCATTCGGCAAGGGGTGCTGAATAACTGCAACATAGTATATTTTTTACCAGTTCTTTGGGATGTTCACCAACAGAGTCTGACATTGTAGTCTTAGAGTATAACCTATCTCTAGATTTCGACTTTAATTGCTGATAGTCACAGCTCTTTTGTATTGATTTCTTAAAGGTAATTATAGTCCTTGAACAACATCTTCCACGATGATATCCATACAGAATAGGTTACACGTTTTTAATATTTATACTCTGAAGTTACTTTACATTTAGAAGTACAGCTTAGAAATTATTTATATACTAATTTTTTTATAAATTTATAAACCCTTTCACTAAAATAAACAAATGACTGATCTGGAAAAACATCAAATTAACCAATTGCAACAAAAATACACAAGTGTGTGAGCAGTTTGAGCACATCTCACAGAGCAGTTTGAAATCAGTTGGCTCTATACATGATATTCAGCAACGGAGTCCGATCGGTACTACTCGAGTGCGCACTCATGTAACGCGGACATGTGTGGAATTGTTTTCAATATTTGCAATTTTAATATTTAACGACCTCGCTTAGAGTGATATTTTATTTCTGAAGACGAAACATACGTTTCGAAACGCGTAAATTAATCGAACGCAACATGAAGTCACACGACGGAAGAAATACGGTAAATATTATACAGATTTTGTCAATAAGTGAATTGGATACCAATTCAAACATGTCTTTCATGTAATTTTAGAAAAAAAGCCACGGGAAACGCAAACCATAATTTTGCTAAACGATTGTAAAAAAGATTTAAATTTGTGCATTAGCAAGAAAAATCGCAGATGCGTGTTTTAAAAGTTGCGTTTTAACCTTTTTAATTAAATTTTTCGGATCATTTAAAAATTTTCCTAATCTATATACCTATAATACCATAACTCATCGTGAAAATACAGCAAAGAAAAGTTAATTACTTGGACGTAAATTTAATTTAATTTGCTGATGACCGGGTATAGGGGACGATTACGTACAGGTCTGAGAGGGTGAAAGATATAACGCTGCAAGCGTGCTCCGACTGCATTGTTACTGCGTGCTGAATAATCGTACGCACGAATGGCGTGCTTTATCGAAATTCTGACAGAAATATATCGACCTAGTAAAACGGCCATAATAGTTCCGGTTTTTCTCTTCGTTTTCGTAATTATGGAAACTTGAAAACACATGACTCCGTAAAACATGATTGCCAAACTTCATTCAACATACTTAAAACGTCAATTTAAATTCTTCTTCTTCTTCTTCTTCTTCTTCTTCTTCTTCTTCTTCTTCTTCTTCTTCTTCTTCTTCTTCTTCTTCTTCTTCTTCTTCTTCTCCTCCTCCTCCTCCTCCTCCTCCTCCTCCTCCTCCTCCTCCTCCTCCTCCTCCTCCTCCTCCTCCTCCTCCTCCTCCTCCTCCTCCTCCTCCTCCTCCTCCTCCTCCTCCTTCTTCTTCTTCTTCTTCTTCTTCTTCTTCTTCTTCTTCTTCTTCTAAACTAGCATTAGGCTAATACACTGTTGTGACCTAAATCATTCCTCCTCTTTTTGGTCTTCTTAGGGTTCTCCGTCCCTGCATTTGTTCTCTATTCCTTCCCATTTTTCCTATAGTCTCTAATTCGGTCACTTAAGGTGGCAACTTGTGATTGTTTCCTTATTTCTGTATTCCTCATTCTGTCTCTCCTTGTGCGGGCTATTATCCTCCGTAGCATTTTAATCTCTCTGCTGTTTGGATTCTTCTTTCAATTTAAAATTAGTCCATTTAATGGTTGCTCTCTTTATTTTTTTGTTATTCATTAGACAATCTTGTTTTGCCAGTTTAACAACACGAGTATTTTCTGATAATTAAGTAAAGACAGTCAGATATTCTTGTTCCGCGTGCCCATACCGTAAAAAGTGCTTCATGTTTTTGGTGTGTAATATTATTTCGAAGTGGGGGGGCTCGTGACTAAAATATCTGATGGTGCACAAAAAAAAAAATACAGCCTCAAGCAAGAACAATATTTGGTTTTTATTAAAATGTTGCTAGACTTATGAAATTGTATATTGTTACATCACAGAAAAATCTACCTGTTTCTCGAACGATCCAGTGGAATACGGCTAAATGTTGTGGCGTACGTGATTTCAACATGCGCTCGCGAGACTTTTCTGGAAGCCGCCAGCCGCGCGGACTGTGTCAAGGCCGCAATTAATTACGTCGTAGTTTAGAGCTAACGCGCAGTATGGAATAATCTAGTATTTTGATGGGGGTATAAATACCAGTACCCAACGACGTTCAGCTTCAGTTATAGTTGCGATATATTACAGTGCGGTTCAAAAGAGTTTATTGTCGGGCGATACTGTGTGCGTTCAAGTGCTTATTAGCAAAGTGTTGTGTTTTATAATCGGGCGGTATATTGTAATACAATTGTGTTTTAATATTAGTTGACATTTTATTGCGTGTGAACAATTTTTATTTAATTTGTTGTAAGAGAGTGTGTTGTTAATTACAAACTGTTTAACTGAGAAAATTGTAGCTGGTGATTAGTGACTTAATTGGTGTCGTGTATTTTGTTTCCACTGTACCATACGACGATCAAGTAGACCGTCGTAACAGTATATTAATAATTAATTTGTCTTTATCATTTCGCAACGAAAATAATTTCATATTTCCTAATGAACACTATTCGCGATGAAACCGAAGATAAGATAAACAATGTTTCTCACAACGCAACACACACAAGATACATTACATTCACGTGAACGTTTCAAGTCACCACTGACAGCTGACTTAGCGTAACATTACAAACACAGAGCACATTCAATTAAACTTTAACTGACATGTTTTTTTTTTTAATGCAGTTTTACAATCTACTCATTTCATAGAGTAATAAGTAAAAGTGATGTATAAGTCGTCACTTGAGGTTGGAACCATCCAGCGATGATTACCACGTTCACCGGGTCAGGTCAACTGGCCACTGTCTCTTCAGCCTTCTTACATCCAGTGATGGATTGAGCAGCTCGTTGATCAGGTTATTGCTGTGTCCTATGCTAACTGACATGTGATAAAGGAAACCGTACTGTAACACTGGTAACGTTATAGACAGCTCGGTCAATGCTACCTAAGGCTGTCTCACTTGCTCTTCTGTTCTCTCAGTCACTCTTATGGGTTGCTGCGCATACCCTCGACCCCTGTATAATGATCACGTGATTCGGCACAAATTTACGTCAGGTTGCGCGGAAACTGCTACCTACAGACTCAAGCGACCTCATTCTGAATCTAAAACTACGACATTCGTAGCGGGCGATGGCAGTTTAAAAAATAACTCAGTGCGGAAATTTAATAACATTAAATACAGGATATACATTCAATATATGGTCGATAAAAAAAAAATTTGAACCTGGTAGTCGTGGGACTACCGGTAGACATGGAATCATGGGCAGACTTGTGCTTTGGGAAGGAATGAAGGGTTGGTTAAATAAACAGTTCTCATCGTCTTAATGTTCTCATCGTCTGTTTTCTTGCTAGCTAGCCGTACGCTCGATCTGAGTCGCTTTGGGGGCATGCCGGAAGACCCAGGTATCGGAGATGCGGGCCGCTTGGGTGCTGACGGGGTTTCGTCAATCTTCAAATAATTGCCATTTTCTAAGTTCTCGGCCGATTTCTTTGATTTTAGTCTCAAACGATTGGTCTGTTGACGCTCTGCATAGGATTTGCCGGTTTTCAGTTTGAAATTTTTGGTTCGAGTTTTATCGCGATTTTTAGGTCGAGGAATTTCAAATTTTTAAGTTCAAATGTTGTTATTATTTTCTGTGAGTGCTTCTGGTACTCGGAATTGGTGTTATTGGAGAGACATAGTTCTGAGGATCACAACGCACTTTGTATTTTCGCGATCTTACTTGTAGTTCCCGAGATATTTAAATTTTAGTGGAGCAATTTAGAAATTTTCGGCGCAAAAACACCCTCACGCAGACAAAGCCTAGAGGCGACTGAAGTCAGTTGTCAAAATTCTCAGTAGGCCCTACTATTGGTGGAAGGGGGCCGAGTGACTCGATCACCTGACACCTGGTTTGCTGGGATTGGTTGAGCGGTTCGTGAGATAGTGGTATGCCGAAAGTACATTTGAAACATAACGGTCGATTTTCGCGAAACGTGCGAGTAAGACATTACATACCTATGGATTCCATGTCAAAACTAGCCGGCACAATGTTGGTTGCCCTATACGGTGGTCTCAATCAACAGCTCACAATCCCAACAGTAGCCTTGGAATCCAGGACTGAAGAAAAGTTGGCAGACCTAAGAAAAAGTAGACTGTGGAATAGGAACAGGCCGCTAAAGCATAAAACCATTATGAAGAAGACGAAGACATTCAATATGTTTGCGATTCTATAACAAAAATATTTTATATAACATTTATATAAAAAATAATTGTCACTTCGTTGTTTGCGGACGATCAGGCTATTCTGTCTGACATTGACAACAGATTGCAGATGGGTATACATATGTTAAATCAAATCTCCTAAGACTCTGGATTGCAAATACCCACACTTAAGACCAAGGTAATGGATTTTCGTGGAACTTATCCGTTACGGGTAAAATTGTTATAGGCGGTACTGTCCTGGAACAAGTCAGCAATTTTGAATACCTGGGCTACAGTGTGTCTTAGAATGCCAGCAACGACGTTGTGAATAAGTTGCACAAGTTCAAACTTATGTGCGAGGCCATTAGGCGAACATTTAAGACAACAAGTAAAGGAGCACATCCAAATTCTACAAGGTGATGGCTCTTCCCACACTTCTTTATGTGTCTCAGAATTGGACTTTAACGATAGGCCAGGCCAGTCGCATCCAAGCGGCTGAAATGAGATTTATCAGGGACGTGGCAAGGTATACTCTCCATGATCATAGAAGAAACACAGATATACGGCACGAACTGAATATTATGAGTATACTCGACAGGATCACCTAGTAGCGCTGAATTGGTGGGTAAATTTTTGCCGAATGGATGACTGCCGCATCCCCAAACAACTATGGGACTATAAGCCGAGGGACGGAGAGGTGTGGAACGTCCGAGGAAGCGCTGGCGTGACCAGCTCTACTCTTTGCCTAATTGAGACTGGAACAAACCATCCTTGGTTTAATCCTTGAGGATGATGATGATGATACTTTTTTATATCTCAGAATTTCTGGATGTAGTTCTAAGTAACTACATCCTATAGAAACCGCCCCCTGTAGTTTTGTCTACATGAAAATGCCTCCGGATACCTTAAATTCTAACGCACTGGAGCCTGGGCACTCCACACGTAGCCCCATCACCACAGCTTGGAGCCTTTGGGACTATCTTCGACGTATATCCCAAATTTCATCGCTACAATACGCACATGTTTCTCCTAAGAAACTTCGTGACGTAGTTACTTACACATATTTCTGTCAAGTTTCCAGTCTCTAATTTTTTTTTTCACGTCCGTCATACTCTACCTAAATGCGCGCCATTACTTTCGTAATTCCCTTTGAGAACTTGTTAATAGAATTTCTTGAAGTAGAAAAAGTAAAAGAAGCTAAATCAAGGAGACCTGCTTTGGCGAGGCACTTCCGTAACCCAATTTCTGAAGTGGACACGTTTCTCTTTCTCTCTCTATCTGTCAAATGAAGTCACACGGGAGAAATAAACTTTTCTTGTGTAATCGTGTATAGACGCAACATCAGAACGACTGATGTACAAAAGTAAAGATATTTATCCATTCTATACAGAAGTAGATGAAACTTCTCTGTCCCAAAGAATTATTGCTTATTTAATCCTTTATTTATCAGTTACACATTCAATTTTTATTTATTATACTACGCTTTTATTATTTACTTATAGTTTATAATAATTGTTAGACCAATGTTGTCAACTTGAACTACAAAGGCTAAAAAGAAATATTTGGGGAACGAGACCTTCATCTCATTCTGTACCCTACATAAGGCACATTAAAAATTTTATATATGAAACAGTTTCACAATTATTTTTTTTAAATGGAAGTAATTTTACAATGTTAAAAGAATTTATATCCGGGCCGTTTGGCCGTGGTCGATTGCTTTGTTTTGTTATTTTCTAACCGTTTTCTGTCTTTTTGGTTTCTGGTTTCATTGCGTTTACCTCGGTTAGGTGTAAGTTCGGCTATCCACCCTTTTGTCGAACACTTTAAACTTTTTTTCTACTGAAGAAGCCCTTTGATGAGTGGCCGAAACCTTTAGAAAATGAAGGAGCAAAGCAATCGACCAAACAGCCCGGATATAAATTCCTTTATCAATGACTCCTACCGTGATGGCCTACGGAATAAATTTTATATTTGTGTTAATTTACTAGGTGTTACATTGATTACAGTTAATGCATTACAATTCTTACTTGATACATTTTTTAGAATCATAAGCAGAACGCTCATCGTCAGCCATGTTGGTTTCGTTCCCGTAAAGTCTGTGTGTTCACTGGCTGCTGTTGTCGGTTTTGGTTGGTTTCCGTTAATGGAGGTTTTGTCCTGTTATTGTGATTCGATTTGATATATAAATTTATTCTGTGATTGTTTTAAATGTTCAGGCCTCTATTACAGTAGGCGACTGATTCCAGAAAGAGTTGTGTGCCATTGGCTTAAATGAGACCTATTAGGCCCTTCGCCCACTGCTGCAACGCACTTGCAATGTGATTATGATTCAACTCTTCGGCAACTGTCGCAAACTGATTGCAAGGGACTATTCGTCCACTAGCGCAACTCATTTATAACTCAATTATTTCAGTTTGTATGACAGTGTCGAGTGAGAACGATGATATTGTAATCGCGTATTTGTGTACTTAAAAATGAATACCTCCTGGTCCCTTTTTTAAAATAACATGGTTATCAATTTACCATTTTCGTTATTAACTTCTTTTGCAACACTTTCCCATGTTTTGCCCGTCACGTGCTTATTGGAATAATCTGGCAATTTATAATTGAACAAACATGGATATTCCTCCACTGCCTCAACAGGTTTAATACAAAACTCTTGATCAGACATTACGTAGGCTTTTTTTGAAACGAATTTCAAAAAATTGTTATAAACACAAATGAATTTAAACAGTACAAACACAACTTAAAAAAATACGGCAAAATAAAAAATTAAAATACAACGAAAAAAGAGCTCCATTCACGTTTTTGTTGCGTCACAGTTGGTTTCCAACTGGCCAAGCCGGTTGCAAAGCAGTCAGTCACGATAGAGTTGGAACCAGAGCACGTTGCAGTCGCGCTAGTGGAAGATATTAGATATACATACGTGAGACCAACTGTCATGCGACTCAAATGCTACTTGAATGCAATGTTTTTTCCAGTCGCGTTGCAGTTCGGTTGTGGCGGTGGACGAAGGGCCTTGCACATACTGCAATAGGTTGCACGATCTGCAATAGATTGCAGGACAGTTGCAAGCCATACAACTGCTTGTGCAATTATTGGGCGTCTATTACACTAGGAAACTGATTCCATGCAACTGATTGCAGAAGACGTTGTGGGGCACTGATTTAAATGAGACCTATTACGCTTACCGCAATCGGTTGCACGGTCTGCAATTGCTTGCAAAGACAGTGGGAAGCCATGCAACTGTTCGTGCAATTATTAGGCGTCTATTACACTAGGAAACTGATTCCATGCAACTGATTGCAGAAGACGTTGTGGGGCACTGATTTAAATGAGACCTATTACGCTTACTGCAATCGGTCGCACGGTCTGCAATCGCTTGCAAAGACAGTGGGAAGCCATGCAACTGCTCGTGCAACTATTAGTTTCACGCACTCGTTGTGAGGCAATAATTCAAATGTAGCCTATTACACTATGCAACCGATTGTATGCATTTCGCCTGCGCGCGCATTCTGTAGACAACGAAGAAATTTCATTACATGGGACCGACACAACGTACAAAATTTTTTTTACAAAACCGCCAATATCTTGAAACCAAAAAGAGGATTTTATTAAAATAAAAACCATTTGTCTAAATTTCACTTGCTGACACCATGTAGCTCTTATAGAACGAAAGTTTTGTCGCATCCCGAAAATTTCACTACACGCATATTAACAAATAAATTTTATGCCCTGAAACTGTCTTAAGGCTCTGTTTTTGAAAATTGTGAAAGATAGCAATTCAAATTTGTGTTTATAAACATCCTCAAACTTCAAGGAACACGGTCATGAAGAATTTGATAATCGGAATTAGTAATTTGTGATGCTAGCCAGCACAACGATGGAAACAAACTTCACCTCTTTATAATAATAGTAATAGTATTATAATAATCGTATAATAATACTATTATTATATAACCTCTTTATAATAATAGTAGTATAGATGACACGCTTACTCTGCAACTGATTCCATAGCATTTGGAGTCTGTTTTTGCTTCCCTGTAAGCAGTGCCACTTAGCCTTGAAAACAGCTGCATTGCGTAGTGTAATAGAGTCCTTAGAGTTTTAAAAATTGTATCATACTTTTATTGATTTGTTTTATATCAGACAGTTGTTTGTAATTGGTGGTATATGTTCTAGTAATTTACATAGCCTATGTCTGATTCTTTGGCATCAACAACATAGCACTGATAAAACATGAATAGTCCTACATATATTAAAATCATATTTATATGTATCTTTATATGTCACATTTAAATATATATACAAGATGTGCTGTTGAGATATATGTGCAGATTTGTTAGGTTACATTTCTGGAGCTATTTGTTGTAACTTAATGTACTTTCTTGTTGTGTTTCTGTGCCTCAGTCTTTCCTTTGCTCTTTTTTGTGTCATTCTCCGTCTTATTATGTTCCATAATTTTTTTTAAATCCCTTTGGGAGCTTTCTAATATGATTTCATAAGAGAAAAGAAATCAAGAAAACAAATGTTACGTCGCTGAGTCGCTATTACCACGGCTAACCCAATTTCTGCAACTCCGATGTAGGTCTCCTACGTCATGTGCTGCCCCTAGGGGGCCAGTAAACATTTTTCGCGAATTGATAATAAAGGCAGCGCAAGGATGATAAGTGTACAATATTTACTGTGTTTGCACCTGTATACAGTAGATCCGTTAATTACTGTAAAAAATTCCGTGTCTATTCAGATATTTCTGACAGGGTAAGTCAAAAACGAATGATTAATTGGAAAGAAAACGTTATTTATATTTGCATGTATATACAGGAAACTTCTGCTTTTATCTGCATAATCTTTTTCAACTTATAAGCATTTAGCTTATTTTTTAACGAGCATTTGAATTCCTTCCTGTAAGAAAACTTTCCCCTCGTTTGCATCATTTTTGTAACCAATTCACATGAATACAAAACGTTTTCCTTGCAGTTTTTTTTTAGTGGCCATAAGGAGCCATTAGTTGTTGCGAAGAAAAGTTACTCCTTCTGAAGGTTCACTTCGTCTGATGGATGTTTCAAAATTCTTAATAACGGGTTATAATCGAGGAAATTGCAGCTTTATCAATTAGGGAAGTTGGCACACAATGATTTTCAAGTCACAACACCAGCAAGTTTGATAATGTACCTAATCGCATAACTGAATAGCTTTGCTTCTGGATCTTGCATTATTTTTATCCTGGCTGCATTTGTATTGTAGTATGTGAAAAAAATGATCTGTATGTCAGTAGAATAGTCGACCATAATCTAGAAGGCGCGCCTGGAAAGGTGGAGAAGGTGAGCGAGCATTGCGTAATATTGCCGCTCACACAGTGCGTGCACAGTGTCACGTAACCACACACGTCATCTTACGTCTCAGTGTAGCAATACTTTGCCTTAATTGGCGCTATATCATTTCGTTAAGCTTTTACAGCCGCCGTCAACGTTGTTAAAATTATTGTTGTTAATAGCCGGACGGTTAGACCGTGGTCGACTTTGGTTAAAGACAGACGTTTCGGCTCCAGCAGCGTAGGCCGTCTTCAGTGTCGGTAAAATTATTGGCAAGGTGTCCGCCAATTCACCTCATTACTGGGATAGGGACCCCAGTACCTCGTAAGGTGTATCTACCCTGTGCCGCTACCTCAGAGTGAATTGACCGGACACCTTACCGATCATTTTATCGACACTGAAGATGGCCTCCGTGCTTGGGTCGAAACGTTTGTCTTTAATAACAGTCGACCACGGCCTCACAGCCCGGCTAATAATAATAATAATAATAATAATAATTCTAACAAGGAGCTATATCGTTAAGGAAATTCATACAAAATAGCATCAATTTTCACATTCAATATGAGAAGCTGGGTTAATTGGTGCAGAGAACTGTTGTTACTCTAGGAGCAGAAGTAGACTACAAGCAGTGGATGTGTCTACTGGACGTATGTGCTGGATGTCTTGAAAGAAGACAGGTGTAGATGAAGTAAAGAAAACAATAATTATGTTTAGACGCTTTAAATAACTTCTATACGTTCTACATCAAGTAACAGATTTTAAAACTAAAACTGAATCAACTAAATTAGTTAGAAAGACTAAGGTTAGAAACACTATTAAAAGTTTAATTTATTCTGGAATAGTTTATAATAGCTGGTTCAGTCTTTTATAAATATGTAATCTAGTTTCCTTCCTTTGACGCCAGCACAACTAGGTCATCGCGTGTGCTGTATGTATACATTTTAAATTTAATTTTACGCGAAAAGCTCAAACAGTGATTGATTCGGGCCGCGCTACGAACAAAACTCAGGTCTGCCAACATGAAATGAAAAAAAATTCTCCGCATAAGCGGTGAAGTTTCATGTTCGCGCGTATTAAAAACCTCATGTTGTGCCGCTGACGTTGAAGAAAATGAATTCGTTTAAGAAAATGAGTGGGGGGGGGAGTCACAGCGGAGTGTGTATGTTTATGTTTCTGCCACTAAAAACAAACAGCTGCATAAATTATGTAAGTCTGGTGACCTATGCACGTGTGCTGGAAACGCGTTTGTGCTATGAAATTGTTTTTCTAATAGTAACTGGGTCATTTGTTGGAAACAGACTATACTGTAAGAGTTTCAGATTGTATTCAGTGTTTGTGATTGCTTACATACGAGAGATCATTTGTGTGTGTGTGTGTGTGTGTTTGCGCGCTGTGCCGTGCGTGCGCTCCATCGAGAAGAGCTTACTCTGATTCGACCGGTTATCAAAATTAATAGACGTTTTCAAAGGCACCTATCACAACCTCTTCATTTAGTTATTATTGACATTGAAGAAGCCTATGACAGTGTACCGGTACCCAATCTGTGGACAGCTTTAAGATCAACTAGTATCAACCCCATTATCATAAAAGCTATACAAAATTTCTATAACAATTAATAAAAATAGGAAGGAAATCACCAGGTTTCAAGTGACCAAAGTTTTACGCCAGGGACGTTGTCTATCACCCACGGGTTTCAAAATTTGTCCGGAGCAGGAAATAGAGACTTCAAAAAAATGTGCAGGAACATAAGAATTCCACTTGATGGTGGTACAGTTTATTCATTACAGTTTGCTGATGACCAATTATTTTTGGCTTAAGATTTTGAAGACATAGACTGCATGACTAGAAAATTGATACAGGAATATCAGAAACGGGGACTAAAGGTGAATATGAATAAACAAAAAATACATGGCAACAGGTGACCTTCATCATGTCTTGATATTGGAGGAAGACATGGGGAAGATTTCATATGCAGAGGAATACAAGTATTTAGTGGTGGAAATTACGGCCAGTGGGAACCAAGACAAAGAAATAGAATCCAGAATTAATTTGGGAAAGATGGCTATATCTACATTTAAATAGAATCCTGTTGGATAAGCAAATTACAGCAGAAACTAAAACCCAAGTATTTAAAACCATTGTTAGAAGTATCATGACTTACGGCTCAGAAGTTTGGACCACTAATAAACACACGAGAACAAAATTAATGACAGCAGAGATGGACTTTTGGAGTCGTTCGTAAAGATTATCCAGACGTGAGAAAATTAGGAATGACGTCATTAAGGACAGAATAATGTGAAAAATTCAATTTGTGATTTTATCCAAACAAAATTACAATGGTATGGACACACGAAAAGAATGGAACAGGAAAGATTGCCAAGGAGAGTTATGGAATGAACCCCACCAGGAAGAGGGAAAAGAGGAAAACCATCTATCACCTGGATAGAAGAAATTCAGACTATATTGAGGGAACGAGAAATTGGAGAAGATCTTTGGATAGACAAGGAGCAGTGGAAGATGAGAATTCAATCTCTTTTGTAACCTTTGGTTCCGAAAAATGTGTAAACATTGTACAGCTGGAATAATAATATATATAGGCATCTCAGTTTAATGATATTGGTTCTGCTAGCAACCCGTGCGTCGTAACCGTTTTGTACGATAGAGCCATTTGATCTCAATTGCAGAAACGTGCTACACTTCAAGCATCATTAGTTGCCTGGATGTATCCAACAATTCGTTTGGCGGTCAACGGTTGCTGTGAGAACGGTACCTGAAACCTTTCCCGAGTCTCATTGAAGCGGGAATAATTAAGGGACACGTTTTGCACGTCCTCAGTCAGGAGCGAACCTAGGGGGATATGGGAGATATATCTTCCCCAAAATTAGAAAAAAATTAAAAACATTTTGGAGCAAAAAATTTAAAACTGGTTATGTTTTTTGAAATGTTATTAATTGACTTACAAATTTTGTCAATTTAAAAATTAAGAATTTCAATTTACGAATTAGGTTATATAAACCTATTCCGGTACCCATCTCATCCTCGGACGACCCACGTCTCTTCAACCAATGGGTTTATAGTTCAGCGCCACTTTCGGCAATCGATCCTCTGTCATACTTTTCAGATGATCCCCCCATTGTCTTCTGTAAATTGCAATAATTTCATTTATATCCTTTACGTCGAGTCCTTTATATCTTCATTCCTTATTCTATCTTGCAATGTATAATTTAATGTATTTCAAAGAAACTGCATTTCATCACTCTGAATCTTACCGCTTTCCTTTTCTGTCTTGACCCACGCCTCACTTATATAAATCAACGTGGGTATTGCAAATGTCTTATAACATTTAATCCTTGTGCTGTGTCTTGTTTTATTTCTAAGATTTCTATGAATCGTGTCACAAATAAACTAATGACTAACCGAAAGCTAAACTCTTTGCTCTGGTTTTGAAGAATTAGAATGAATTTTAAAATTAATATATATAGAAAAGATGTGCAGAAAATTACAACTTATGGATCAGAGTGTTGGCAGATGAGAAAGAGGAATAAAATATCATTGGCAACGATGATATGGATAGTTTTAGAAGATGTTGGCGGATATCCCGGCTGGAATATGTGTGGAATGAAGCAGTAAACGAGCGAAGAATTGTCAAAGAAACCATTAGCAAAGTTGTTGAACAACTTGGGTTAATGTGGTAAGGACACAAACAACGAAGGGCAACGAGAAAGACGGCCTTGAAGTATACTGGAATATCATCCTCTCGATCGCAGGAAAAGAGGTATGACTCGAAGACAGGATGTAGAGGAGGATATAAGGAGGAGGAATTTACAGGACACTTACTGACTGGGAAAACAAAATTATTTGCGGTTGAGATGCGGGATGCGACAAGTCTTGTAGGTTCGTCACAATATGAAAACAATGGTGCGAATATTGCGACACCGAATGATTATGTTCGTTACTCTAAAGGAAGCATGGGCACAATACTTGTCGAACCACTTGGGTGAATACTCTTGGGAGAATGGAGGAAAAACGTCGCTCGACGCAACACGAAGGAGGAACAAGAATATTACAGAAACCCTGTAGAAATGTGATGATGGTTAATGATGGGGATGGTGGCAATCATGACAATGATAATTGGTGAGTCGATCACGTAGATACGAACAAGCTAATGCAAACTTTCTTCATAATAAGTAAAATATCGTGTAATATATAACATATTTGACAGGTATATTTGCACGACGCCCATTAAAGAGGCTTCGTGTAACTCTACAATCACATTAAATCACAAAGCAAGGCACATAATATAAATATTAAGGTCCAATACGTTGAATACAAATCTTGCGGCCGCAATCACAACATAAAATAAAGGAGATGGACATTATATTGGACAAGTAATAGGCCTACTTCTTGCTTCACACTTTATTTCCTGAAGTTCCATTAATTGTGGCACAAACTGCTTAACTTTACACAGATATACAGCAGGAACTGAATATTATGAGTATACTCGACAGGATCGCCCAGTATCGGCTGAATTGGTGGGAACATTTTTGCCGAATTGATGACTGCCGCATCCCCAAACAACTATGGAACTACTGTATAAGCCGAGGGGACGGAGAGGTGTGGGACGTCCGAGGAAGCGCTGGGGTGACTAGTTGTAATATTTGCCTATTTGAGACCGGAACAAACCATTATTGGTTTAAACCTTGAGAATGATGGCGATGTTTATATGAACTTTTTTTTTGTTATTTTTAGCTACAGAATCAGCTTCTGAGAGTTTGCAGTGCAATTTTTAATCACCCTATACATAAAATTTTAAAATCGATTGCGCCACAAACGGCTTGATATTTACGCGTTTTTGATTGTGTGGTGTTATTGCTCTTACGTAGGGCAGATGAGGGTGTAATTTGAAAAAGAAGAAAAGGCGTAGCTTTTTTTTTGAACGACTGTGACAGTGAATGTGTTAAAAGAAAAACGTTGTCTGTTGCCGCTTGTTAAACATATGTGTGTTACATTACGTCAGCGGACAGTAATACCTGACAACTGAGCAAACGCCATAAAACTGGATGCACACCTAGCCCAGGGTGTATGCACCGCTAAACGTGTGACTGGCGCAAACGTTGACTTCGTACGCAATACGTATACACTGCTGTGCGAGAATTTCCCTACAAGTTGACAGGAATTTTGTTGCACTCTTCTTGTGCAGTGTTTTTCCGGTTTCCTTGATCCATCTTCAGTATATTACTTTGCACAGTGGTGTAAATGGGAGCTACTACATGAAGGGGAATAACTTCTGGGGAAGGAATGAGACTAGCTTCAAAGCTGGAACCCCCCGTCACCCATTTTCTTTTTATGGCAAATAAGAAATTCAGAATTATTTTCATATAATTTTAAAAATTCATTTTATAAATCTTTACGTATTAAAGATTTTTATCAAGCCAACGTGAAGTATTAGAGTTAAAATGTATGTTTACGTACTAAGTTTACTGACATACACGGACATGAACTGTGTAAAGAAATACAAACTCTCTCTCTCTCTCTCTCTCTCTCTCTCTCTCTCTCTCTCTCTCTCTCTCTCTCTCTCTCTCTCTCTCTCTCTATCTATCTCTCCCTCTCACCCTCTCACCCTCTCACCCTCTCACCCTCTCTCTATTTATGCACCTAAGCATTCAAAGAATTTCGTCGGAACCGAAACATCGAAGCATGATAATATTTTTAGGCTTTTTTAGGGAATCGAAAGTGTGGAAAAAATATAGTGTTAACATCACCTGGAGCGTTACATTTTTCGATGACGCTACACATTTTGCATCACGCATTTTGTGGAATGACCCCCAGCCCAAAAACATTATCATGTTAAAAGAATATGGACAACTCCTAATTTAAAACATTCTTTCTTGATTAATTGTTATTTAAAATTAGAGGTAATAAAGCCCAGACATTACAAATCACTTTAATTGTGAATTTGTTTGTTTAATAAATCTTGCAAAATGAGTTTTTCCTATAGAATAAAAAAACGGTTTTGTTACCACCTAGCGGTAATTTAAGGATGTTAGTCAGGAATGTTTAAGCGACTTATAGTTTGTGTTAAAGTACATTATCTTGTATCTAAAATATAGCAATAAAAGCTTTCTTCATTTTTCGAAATTAAAAAGAAGGAACTTGTAGTTTACCTGTGTAAAGACGACAGGTTAGATCACAGAGATATAAGACTGGAGGAGTCATGACGTAGATAAAGCTATAAGTTTGTCTGGTGAAGAAATAATTGTTCTAGACTCCCTTCTCAATGATTTTGTTTTATGGCGGATACAAAATTGCTGTTTTAAGAATACAATAACATACGTAATTTAACAAGTGTTAAGTTATTCATTATTGAAAAAAAAACTAAATTTTATTAATTTGCAAATATTGTTAATTCCTTTTATTCCGCCAATTATTTATAAGCCTTATAATAATTATTATTTCTGACATTTATAATAGCTCTGGGGATGAATCCCCCTTGATATCCTCCCACGTAGTTACGCCACTGATTTTACATACGGAAAATGTACAAAGCTGTGAAGATTTCTAACCAACAACTCATCTTCTATCATGACTCGACAACACATCATTAGTTAGAAATGACTCGCTAGCATCGTTTCTTCTCCATTCATGGACGTAACTCGATGGGTGTGAGCTAATGTAGAGATGGCAAAGTAAGGTTTCAAAAAATATAATGTGTGCAATGAGTTGAAGTTATGCTGTATGGTGATGAATGTTGGACACTGCCATGTAGAGACATAGGTCGTGTCCAAACGACGAAATGAAGTTCCAGCACGCAAATGGAGAGACAGCGAAATATTCCAGCACGATTCGGATATATTCTGTTCACGACAAAATCTGTGTGTGGAGTACAGGTGCATACAGAGAGACCGTTTGTGTATTGTACCGGACAATATGATCTTCAATCTGATTTGCGAAGGTTGAATGAGAAGTGTTGTTACCCTGATAGTAAGTGAACCCGAAACATATCAGTGATATCTGCCCTTGTTGGTGAAGAAGTAGAAGAAGAAGAATGAGGGTGAGGAGGAAAGAGGAGGAGGAGAAGAAAATAGATGAATACTTGGTCGCCGGAAATAGTTCACGTAAGAAGAGACACTGCATTTTATAGGTCATCGGGGTGAACATAATGTATGTTTTGTGGTTGAGTTAAGCTCTGGAACTTAAATAAATATAGTCTATACACGTCCGGGAAAATAACCTCCAGTTGGATGAACACACTGGTGGTTCGTTTTACTCCGAGCACATTTCATTTCCATGTAAACTACTAGTAATTTGGTTTGGAGGCGAATGGAAGGAATAAAAATAACGGTGGAGTACAAAATAAGCAAATATGTTAAAAATAACTTTTCTGTGGTTTATAAGGAGCAGAAAGTGGGTATATAATGAGAGAAAGGCAAAATTGTTCTATTAACAACGATCGTGAGAAGACAGTGGAAGAACAGAAGAATACAAAAATAAGAAGACTCCTGAGTGTCATGACACTACGGTTGAAGCCTGAAAGTCTGGAAATAGAAGAAGAAGAAGAAGAAGAAGAAGAAGAAGAAGAAGAAGAAGAAGAAGAAGAAGAAGAAGAAGAAGAACAACAACAACAACAACAACAACAACAACAACGACGACGACGACGACGACGACGACGACGACGACGACGACGACGACGACGACGACGACGACGACGACGACAAAAACAAAAACAAAAACAAAAACAAAAACAAAAACAAAAACAAAAACAAAAACAAAAACAAAAACAAAAACAACAAGACTTGGTCGCTGGAAATATTTCACGTTAGAAGAGACACTGCAGTTTATAGGTCATCGGGGTGAACATAATATTTGTCTGTGGTTGAGTTAAGCTCTGAAACTTAAATAAATATACACGTCGCTCGGGTGGACCATAATATGTGCTCAGAGTGGTCTGCATAAGGTATTGTACCGTGTCCGAAGTAATCCTTTGTTTATTCATTGATTGTGTTAAACGGATTTAAGCGCATTATCCGTACGGTACAGTACGTACAGTATTACAGTCTACAGACTGGATCACACGCTACACTTTACTCCTATGTAATACGATCGTGCTGAGTGTAATACTTGCCGCCGTCATTGTAATTAGTTGTACAGTAAAGATAATCAAGCTTAACGTTAGAAGACGATGAAGAAGAAGAAGAAGAAGAAGAAGAAGAAGAAGATGACGACGAAGATGATGATGATGATGATGAAGGATGTAAGGGAGAGGATGAGGAGGAGGACAACAAGGGGGCTTACGTGATTTTGAAAATAGATGGACTTTTGTGTTTATAAGCGTATATGAGCTACGTATTTCTGATGCTGAATTCCTTCCAAGCCACATATTATATTTTTATTGCCCAGTTTACAGTCTGTCCAAACGTGTTATATGTCAAGTGTTATATGTACGCTACACGTTGGCGTCGTCGCGTAACGGTTTACATCGGGGCGTCATAAGCGTGGACGCAAACGAAACATAATATTTACCGGTCTCATCGTGTGTTGAACTGACTGACTCTCACACGCTGTTTTATGTTCGAAAACATCAGTCAGTTCCGTCGCTTGCTTGGTGTGTGTCCACGTTTTACAGGAACCCCCCCCCCACGACGCGATTCCGCTTTGTTGTGTTTTCTTCAGTCCTCTCTTCAGTTTGCTGTTTCACATATTTACGATGATACGTCAGGTCTGCCATGTACTTTGCGATGACATGACTGTAAAATTTGTGATGTGTTTTGTACAGCCTTTGTCACCTCGATTTACCGTCTCAGAAGTACATAAATGTGTGTGATTTGTCTGTAGGCGCCTACCACACGTCTTTCGTTGCGGTGACTTTAAGGTGCTCTGTTTCCTTATCCGTGTTCAGCACATAGATTCTTTTATTTGTACAGTACGGTATGTTGGCTATTCTTTTCTTACTCAAAAATCATATCTATGGAAAACAAACTAGTTTGCTTCACAAGTTTTTTCGTTTAGCTGTCTGTTGTATGGTTTCTTCTTATCAGATGTGCAGTATGGTTCGTTTCCGTACAAAAATTGAGAGTCAAGAGATCGTACCTGTCTTTTGAAATTTCACCTCGATCCGTCAAACGAAATGAGAGAGAAGACGATATACTGTCTACGTGGAAATCGTTTCAGCTTTCCAGAGGAAAGCTGGAGAACTATCTTTCCCCATCCGTCGGAACATATTGTGTTGTAAGAGAATTTAGGCCCGAACGGGCCCGCATGGCCTTTTGTGGCATTGTGGTCCCTTCTTATAAGGGAGTAGGATCAACGATTCGGATACTCCCATGTTTCACTACCATGCAACAAAACTGGAACAGACAATGTCTTATCATAATTTTAATTTTGATTTCTTTCCTAACGCTGTAGCTAAGGGCGAAGAACGGGAATAAAGAAAAAGAAGAAGAAGAAGAAGAAGAAGAAGAAGAAGAAGAAGAAGAAGAAGAAGAAGAAGAAGAAGAAGAAGAAGAAGAAGAAGAAGAAGAAGAAGAAGAAGAAGAAGAATGAGCGGTGGAGGGGGAGGAGGAAAGGAGATTCAGGCGACTACGTAATTTTGAAAATATAGACTTCTGTGAATATAAGTCTACATGAACTATGTATTGTACGTCTCGTAACCCGTGTCTCATATTTTCCAGGTAGTTAAGGTGACTGACTTGTTCCATCATTTTACCGTTTATTATGGTTAGTCTTCTTATCGCTTCTGCACCTCAGAAAGCTGTTAATATTGTTCAAACAACATATACGTATCTCCTTATTATAACGCTGGCAGAAAGACGGAGCGACCAACTCCTAGTGTGGGCCTGAACAATAATGGATTACGACAAGAATGCCCATTGTCAAATTCTCTTTATAATTTATATATAGACGATGTATACGAAATTGAGAGACGAGAGTTTCAGAACACATTATGATTGGTAACACTGTAGTTGATAAGTTATAATTTGCTGATAGCCAGGAAGGCTATCCTGTCGAACTCTGAAAGCGGCTTGCAGTTGCCTGTACACTCACTGAGTCGAATCTGCAAGGATTTCGGATTACATACCTCTACATGAAAACCGACGTTTTGGCTTTTCATGGAGTTGATTCCATAGAAAAAAAATTGTTTTATATGGTACTGTTTTGGAGCAGGTCTGTAATTTTGAATATCCGGGCTGTAATAATGTATCTTACATAATCAACGATGAGGTGAAGAACCTGCTCAAGTTTCAACATATGTGTGCGACCATTATATCTGACCATCATTAATTGTGCCGCATAAGTATCTGCCTCACTTATCTCCCAAACTAGACTCATTTCCGCAGCTGAACGTAGCGTCGCCCCGGGGGGGGGGGGGTTGAGAATGCACATAAATTTTATGGGGGCGCCCGGGAAGTGAACCCGGCACATCTAGGTTACTAGCCAAACTTCAAACTCATTGTCCTATTTAGACTTACGTTCGTTAATTTTTAGGCCAATTACTCGTCCAGCAGTTTGCCCGTTCCGTTCACCTGTACCGTACTTTCAAAATCTCCCTCACTGCCAGCCAGAAAAAAATGGTGTCAGTAAGTCCTGACATCGCTATTTTCTCCCCAACCGTTGTTTTCCTAATATTAACATAGGAGTGCTATTGAAGAATCAGCGTTACAACAATATTGTAATTGTAAGCACCGCATAAAAAAAAACCCGTTTCTAGTGCAGATAGACCAACTAAACACACTAAAGAGTGGAAACTGCAAGGTACAGGCACATCACAACGACAGGAAAGAAAAAATTTGTAATGCCTTCTTTATGCACTGCCAAAAACTCGATGTCCCCCTCGATAACCTGTGAAGATTTCTTTGATGCAAACAGAAGCAACTTAGGGTGAAATCCTGACGGCAGCAGAAACACCCTGTGGACTCGAATGCGGCAAGAGGTAAATCGCGAAACAAATTCAAATAACGTATGCATTCAAAATGAGAAGAAAGAAAAGAAGCGTGAGATGAAATATTATTTACAGACGGTGGAATGATTTTCCAATAAACTCTATACGACACTCGTAGACGAGCTGCAAGACACACTCGTGTGTGTGTGTGTGTGTGTGTGTGTGTGTGTGTGTGTGTGTGTGTGTGTGTGTGTGTGTGTGTGTGTGTGTGTGTGTGTGTGTGTGTGTGTGTGTGTGTGTGTGTCTGCGGGGAGGTCGTTCACTACAGTAGCTATGAAATGTTTATTGCAGTTGCAGACATGAGTCTACTTACGGGAGAGACACATAAGGTTGCATTACAACTTGAAATTGCCTTATTTCACGGCGCATTTCTTCTCTTGCGGTATCTTGTCAAATAAAGTATTCACTGACAGTTGAAAGCACGTGTTTATCACGCAACGAACGTCGTTACACTTTCTGTTATTACATAATGTAAGCACAAACACAGACACTCAAGAGAAAGTAGCGTAGTTAGATCTGAGATGACTTTACAGACACAAAACTTTACTGTATGAAAACGTTGGCCTTTAAAGGTAAATAAATATCCAGTGAGGACTAAGATAGCACTTTAGAACAACAGCACTGTAGAACAAGTGAGCCGTGTCAAATATCTCAGCTGTGCAGTAAGCTATGAATCCGAATATGATATAAGAGAGAAGATAAATAAATTTAGGAATATTCGTGGTACGATTCTTATAAATCTTAGAAATAAAGCAAGACACAGCAGAAGGATCAAATTTTATAAGACAATTGCAGTACTCACGTTGATTTATGTAAGTGACAAAAAAAGAAAGCGGCAAGGTTCCGAGTGGTGAAATGCAGTTTCTTCGAAATACTTTAAATTATACCTTGCAAGACAGAATAAGGAATGTAACTATCAGAGCAGAACTCGAAGTAAAGGACGTAAATGAAATTATTTCAATTTATAAAAGACAATGGTTGGATCACCTACAAAGGATGACAGTGGATCGATTGCGAAAAGCGGCACTGAACTATATAGCCATTGGTAGAAGAGACGTGGGTCACCCAAGGTTGAGATGGGTGCCGGAACAGGTTTATATAACCTAATCCTTGAAGAGGAGAAGAAGAAGAAAAACGTTTAGCCCAGTACCAACAGCCCTAACAGACGTATCGGATGAGATAACGGTGCTCAGGCCTGTGCGAAACAACAGCGCTTGGAGTAACCTCCCGTTTCTTCTAGTAGCAGGTTCGTGCTCACTATAGTCTTCGACGCATCTCTATGTACTGCGAGAATTGTGGTTGTACAGCAGCGCGGTAATTTTTACATTTATAGGTTGGCTAATCTGCACTTTTAATCTGCACTTTAATCTGCTCAATTCATGTCCGTGCATCTGGACAGTTCGTCACATACGCTCGCTAGCGGCGGTCGGCTTGCGCCCGCAGCTATACTGTCACATTTTTCTTCTTGTCGCGACAATAATGTAGGCCTTTGGCCCAAGACTTCATATATGGCCCTTTAGGCCCTTTCATTAAATTAATTTCAATGTAACATACGACTTGTATTTACGATGCGCTCATTAGCCAATCTCTTATTCAAAAGTGAAACCTAACAATTTCAATGGTGTATATGTGAACAATTTCAATAAATGTATTAACTACAGTCCACTCTCTCTTCATCATTTCTGCATCCTGGCGAATTAATTACAACAGTAAATCACGAACACTTCATACTTAACATTTATGCGTCCACTCGGACCGCTTCATTAACAGTGGTGGTCAATCCAGAATCAATCCAGCCTGCCCATGCATCCCGGAATCGACCGTATTTTGTAACCAGATAGTGTGAATACAAGGGCACAATGCTGTCTTTCTTGTACACACAAAGTTACATTCAGGAATCTCGTAATGAATGAAGCATGAATTGTCTAATAATAAGAGTACAAATCGGACCAAAGTAAATCTATACGCTCTTTCTTGCTGATCATCAGATTGTCATTGCTAATGATTGTTACGCCTTTACACAACAATCTACGTGTTTCTCGGCTATTCCAGTGGAACCCGGCTATAATGTGTGTGTACGTACATATTGCTGCTACTTTGAGATGAAGGACAATTACGTGACACTTGTCACGCGTCCATAACCGAGACTGTGCCAGACTTCACCGGTCTGCGCGCACTATATACAAGGCGGCAAGCAATTACGCTCTAGTGTTTCCTAGTAGCGTTGACGCGTAGTATGGATTATTCTGGAATCTCTGAGGGGTATAAAAATAAGCATTCAGCGACGCTTAGTTTCAGTTTAAGTAACGATTTATTCAAGCGAGGTTCAAGCTTACTTCAGGCGATTACTTTGTGCGTTTGTGGGCGGTTATTAGTGAAAAGTGATTATTGTGCACGACTCTATTAGTTGACATTATTATTGGTGTGGACAAACTTGAATTATTTTACGAGTATAATCTTGTTGAATAGCGTCTTGTTTACAAACTGTTAATTGTGATAATTAAAGCTGATTTTTAGTGACTTTATTGGTGTCTTGTATTTTGTTTCCACTGTACCATACGACGATCAGTAGACCGTCGTAACAATACGACGCCACATGTATGGTGAGGAAGGTAATGGATGAATATACAAAGTGTATCATCAAATTGATTTACAGAAAACAGAATGTTTACGTGTACGGAAAAAACGTGAATGCCATCGTGTTAGACTGTGTCATTATAAGACAATACCAGGATTATAAACCGCTGGATGGGATAATTATCCAAGATGGAACGTGCAATAAAGATGTTGTTTATAGACTCACTGAAGGACGAATGGCTAACCAGAAGCAAAACTCTTTACTCTAGCCGCCAAGAATTAGAATGAATGTTAAAATTCATGTACAGTACAACTCCATTTATCCGAACTAATGAGTCCCAGACGTAATTCGGATATGAAGAAATTCAGATAATTCGGACAAACATAAGACAAGGTTGTGAAAGAAAACGCAAAAATTGCTCAAAAATCACTTTTGTTTATTTTTATTACATGAATTCAGTATCTTAATAAAAACCAGGTCACACTTGTTTTGCAAAATGTTCACTTTTAATACAAAAAAATTTCAAAATAATACTCACACATAATTATAATTTTATGCGAGCAGAAGGCTAGAAAACATTGTAATGATCAGTACGTAAACTATGATGCATAGGTAACACAGTCTTATATGTATTTCATTTGATTACGATGTTTTTTTTTTTTGTTAGTACGGCAACTACAATTTGAATAAAACTTTTTATTTTAGAAATTGCATTTTCTTAATTTCCTGATAACGATTCGGATAATTGGCGATTCGGATAACTGGATTTCGGATAAATGGAGTTCTACTGTATATAGAATGACTGTGCAGCCAGTTACGACATATGCATTTGAATTTGAATTTAACTTACAAACTTTTGCCATCACAGAAAAAATATAAACGCGACGTATCGGTTATCCAAACAATCGGCAGCCGTCTTCAGGTTAGTTATAAAATAATACATGTAACAAAATAAATTCTATCAACCAGTGATACAGAAACAACATAATAATAATAATAATAATAAAACGTAACGTAATATATAATCAAACGATAAAATAATACAAATGATTACTTACTGTGAAAAAAAACACACAACACTTACAAAACACGACCAGAATCCGAACGAACACTTGTACAACAAGGTTAACAAAACGTGGTATAGAAGTTTTTGTGATCACACTGAGGTTGGGTGTTGTGAGTGTTGTGTGCTTTTTCATAGTAAGTAACGTTTGTATTATTTTATCTTTCAATTGTGTAATATTGGACTTTGTAACTATTATTTTGTTGTCTCTCTGCCACTGGTTAATATAGTATTATTTCTTTTTTTACATGTGTTAGTATACAATTAGTCTGAATACTGCTGCCAATTATTTGGGTTACCGGAACGTCGGATTTATTGTTTCTCTGTGATGGCGAAATACCGTCAGTTAAATTCAAATTCAAATGTCTACAATCCATCTTTAATGACGTTTACAACATATTCAGCAGCGTTGTGGCAGATGAATAAAAGGAATAAAAAAAATTGACAACAGTTAATATGGATTGTTTGAGAAGATCTTGTCGGAGATCCCCAACAAACGTCAAAGCGGGTTTTAATGGAATAGATGAACAGTTTAGGTTAAGCACACACAACGGACAAGCAACGAGAGAGTATCCAGTAGAAGGATACTCGAATATCATCCGCGTTCAATCGCAGGAAAAGCGGGAAGCCTCAAAGAAGTTAGGATGTGGAGGAGGATATGAGGAGAAGAAATTTACAAGAGACTCACTGGTGATACAGAAATTACTGGCGGTTAAGATGCAACAAGTTCTGTAGGCTACTCACGTTATAAAAATAATGGCGCGTATACCCAATGATGTCGAATGATTATGTTTATTATTCCAACTCAAGCATGGTCACACTACTCGTCAACCCGCCCAGAAGAAGATTCTTCGGAAAACAGAGGAAAACCTCGCTGCAGGCAGCACGGAAGAGTAACAAAAATATTACATAGGCTTGTAGAAAGCAGAGGCGAATCCTCAGAGAAAGCAGCGCAATCAGTGTGAAGATCAGACAAAAGTAAAAAATAATTACGTAACCAAGATTATTTTTGTCACCAAAAACTCTTTCACATACCTCTCTTTTTTTTAATCGGCGATCCATTAATCATCTACCAGTCAAAATGACATCGATGATGACTTGTTTGATCAAAGTTATTAATTTCACTTGGCTTCCAGTTCTGTGCTCTGTTTTAACAGCTGACCGATTGTTAATATTTATTTAGGACTTCATAACTACGTTTTCATTACCTTGCCTTCTTTTTTACATTAGGCTACAGTTAGGCACAATCTTATAGACTACTGAAACTTATAACAATCTAACCTACGAATACGATGGTTTGCTGGTACGTACGTAGAATGGCGAATCGCACAGCACCTGGCTCTCAGAATCGCACAGCACCTGGCTCTCAGAATCGCACAGCACCTGACTCTCAGAATCGCACAGTACCTGGCTCTCAGATTCGCACAGCACCTGACTCTCAGAATCGCACAGCACCTGGCTCTCAGAATCGCACAGCACCTGGCTCTCAGAATCGCAAAACACAAGCACTCTTTTGTAATGCTTTAAGCCGCTAGCAGCGCTTAGAATTAGAAAATTGAAGTAGAATCACAGCTTTCTAAATGCCACTTTTTTAATCCTCATACTAAATACACTTGAATATTTTTGTTCACAGCGACACAAACAAGTGCCTACCTGAATATGTTTTAATCATTTTCTAGCACTGGAATTTTATGTACATGTGCTTATATTGTGTTTAGAGTCGATGCCTGCGCTACCCATCGGGTCTGGAATCGCCACTGATGGAAAGGTGGTGATAGTTGATGATGGTGATGATGACAATGACTACTGGTGAAGCGTTCAAGCAGATTTAGACAAGCAAATGCAAACGTCCTTTATAATAAGTAAACTATCGTGTAAAATTGACGGTTAAACTAGTACATATTTGATGGGTATATTTTCCACTTCGCCATTATAGTGGTTCTGTGTAACTCTGCAACCGCATTAAATCACAAAGCAAGAGACACAAAATCTAAACATTAACGTCCGATACATTGAATGTAAATCTTCCGGCCGTAATCACTACATAAAACAAAGTAGGATTACATCGGACACAGTAATACTTTGTGCAGTTCAGTCTAAGCAGTTGAGCAGATATTACGGTTCGCGAGACGTATATTTATTTACGGTTCGGTTCACCGCAACCGATATACCTGTGACCCAGAAACTGCAGTGCATCTCCTTATGTGAACTGTGCGTAAAAATAGTTCATTTACAAGTGGCGAGCAGATGTATGTCATAAAATGTTTGTTACCTACAGTAGTAACTGTACCAACAATTGACGTTTTCTCTAAATACTAGGCCTAATACTACGTACTTTAAGATCAAGATGATGGCTTTTCGTGGAACTGGTCCCGTACGGGCAAAAATTGTTATAGATGGTACTGTCCTGGAACAAGTTAGCAATTCTGAATATATGGGCTACAGTGTGTCTTATAATGCCAGCTACGACGTTGTGAATAAGTTGCATAAATTCAACCTTATGTGCGGGACCATTAGGCGAACCCGTAAGTCAGCAAGGAAAGCAACACGCCTAAAATTCTACAAGGTGATGGCTCTTCCCACACTTCTTTATGGGTCTGAGAATTGGACTTTAACGAAAGGTCAGGCCAGTCTCATCCAAGCGGCTGAAATGAGATGCATCCCCAAACAACTATGGAACTATAAGCCGATGGGACGGAGAGGTGTGGGACGTCCTAGGAAGCGCTGGAGTGACCAGCTCTAATCTTCGCCTAATTGAGACTGGATCCTTAGTTTAATCCTTGAAGATGATGATTACAACAACAACAACAACAACTACTACTACTACTACTAGTACCACCCCTAACACTACTACTACTACTACTGCTACTACTAGTGAGAACAGAGCGGGGGTCTCTCGCATCCAAGCGTCCAACTTCTGCTATCTTCCTGATCACCCTGTTTTTTGCCAACTTGTCTTTTTGTCTCAACGCTGACGTATCGCTGGAGGCTTGATTCATGTTTCAATGTTTCAATCTTTGCAATGCCGTCAATACCAAGATCATGATTAATGTTACTATTAAAGATGACTCATTTAAATCGTAAACATGCAACGCTCGCTTTGATGTGTTAATGTGCTCTTCGAACACTCCCATTCTCATTGTATCCCAATCGGATTGTCCCGTTAGTGTACTTGACACATGCATTGTCCCGTTAGTGTACTGTACACATGCATTGTCCCGTTAGTGTACTGTACACATGCATTTCAAGGTCACCCCGCAACCACGTTGTCACAATTTCCAGTCTAAGGTTTCATCAGTTTTCACTTGAGATCACGCCTGACGGCTATTATTTTAGTGATTTTCTTTTTCGTTATTTAACATTTCACGTTTTTATGTGATATATTGTTTAACATTTAGTATTAGCAAGTTGATATTTTGATACCACGTGAAGACCTTGTGATAGTGTGAGTTCGGTAAATAGTTATGAAAATAATGGTAATAATCACGGTTACTAGTCTAGTAACCGGGGTAATAATAATGGTGATAATGATGGCGATAATGAAAAAAGCTGTAGGAATAGTAGTAGTTCTTGGAGGGAACTATCACCATTCTAAACTTTTTTTTCTATTTGTATCGGCTATCTGAGGACAACAACCAATTTCAATTCTTTATTCCTTCTTCTTTTCTTTTTCTCCAATATTCTTTCATCTTTTCACTATGTCTCTTCTTCCTGTCTTCAGTCCATTTTGAACCTGCGTTTTTCTCTCTCGTGCCCTGGACTCCTTTTATTTTTAACACTTTTCCCAAAAACCTCTCTTTCAATTGCTTCTTATGCGTTTATATTATTTTTTCTAAATCCTTTTGGGCTTCTTTAATCCAACTTGATGCTGGATGCTTCTTTCCCCACAGATATTTGAAAATCTGTTTTGTTAACCTATTGTGGTCCATTCTATATAAATGTCCAAAAAATACTAGTCTTCTTTTTCTCATTGTTTCTGTTATATTTTCTATACTTTGATATACTTGATCATTACTTCTTAATTTCCAACTTTCTGAAGTTTTCCGTGGGGCTAATATTTTCCTAATAATTCGTCTTTCCAATATTTCTAGTTTGTCTAAATTATAATTCAATGCTAGACAGTCAGTTGCACATAGCCATTCTGGCCTCACTACTGTACTGTAATGCCTTATTTTCGCATTTTTAGATGTGCACTTTTTATTGTAAATATATTTAGTTATACTAAATATAACTAAAAACGCTCTTTCCATTTTATGAATTCTTTCTTCTATTGTAGATTTTTCTAAACCATTCTCTTGAACTATTTATTCTAATCTTTATTTATTTCTTGTTTAAACATTCTTAAACTTTATTTAAACAGTTACAAAAGATTATCTGTAGTGTTTACAAATATATTATAGACCGCAAAGGGTCGTTTAAGGGTTTGTAGACCGCGTGTCTACGCTTTCAAACTATTTCACCATTCTCTCAGGGACATAGGGTTCAGTCTAAAGCATTACAACATCCTACGTCTTCAACGATCTGCCTCACGTGCCCCTGGCTACAGTCGCAAACTTTGCTGTCACCATCTCACTAGCGTTGATGTTTTTCTAGAGTAATTGATTGTTTCATAGGCTAATTGAATTTGCAAAGGATTCATGAGAAAGGGACAGCTACATTAGAAGAAAAATTGAATTATACACATTCTTTCTGCAGTCAAACGCCACCTGTCTCGAAACCTAAATCTGTATTATGCCGCTGTTATAGTATGTATTTCAGGGAGGGGGTGAGGAGAAGAATGAGAGAGAGTGATAAATAGAGACAGACAGACAGGTAGATAGACAGGCAGAGAGAGAGAGAGAGAGAGAGAGAGAGAGAGAGAGAGAGAGAGAGAGAGAGAGAGCGTGCGTGTGTCCGATGCGGAATAGGGTTTTCCATTAAGCTTACAATTAAAAATACTACAAACACCTGGAAATTCGTGTCTGTCAGTGTGTGTGTGTGTGTGTGTGTGTGTGTGTGTGTGTGTGTGTGTGAGAGAGAGAGAGAGAGAGTGACCGGACCCGCGTGGTGTTTATATTTCAGTGACATAAAATTCAATGACCTTGGTTTTTGGTTTCCTGATTACACTCGATTATGTTTATTGTATAACTAATTGCAATCACGGCGTAAAGTATTACATTCAGTACGATCGTATTATTAAAGCAGTAAAGTGTAGCGTGTAATCCTGTCAGTAGACCATAATACTGTACGTACTGTAACGTGTAATGCGCTTAAATCCGTTTAACAGAATCAATGAATAAACAATGGATTACTTCGGACACGGTATAATACCTTATGCAGCGCACTCTGATTACATATTACGGTTCACCCGACATGTGTATATTTATTTAAGTTCCAGAGCTTAACTCAACCGCAGACTACATTGTGTTCACCCTGATAAACTGCAGTGTCTCTCCTTACGTAAACTACTTCCGGCGACCTAGTACCTATAACATTCTTCCTCCTCCTCCTCCTCCTCCTCTTCTTATTCTTCTTATCCTTTTGCTTCCAGGCGCTTTCAGGCTTGAACCGTCGTGTCTTGACACCCAGGACCTTCAGTCGTCTTATTTTTGTATTCTTCTCTCCATCCACTGTTCTCTCAAAAGTTTTGTTAATAGTCTACTTTTCTCTCATTACATCCCGATTTCTGCTCCCTGTAAGACACAAAAATGTTATTTTTTTCATCTTTGCTTATTTTATGCTGCATTGTTATTTTTATTCGTCCCATTCTTCTCTAAAGCCAGATTACCTATAGTTTACATGGAAATGAGGTGTGTCTGGAGAAAAACATTTCACCAGTTTCTTCATCTAATTTAAGGTCATTTTGGTGCACAACGTTCCCTTGTCCTATTGAACGGTTCCTTCTCTAATGCACAGCTGAAAGTAATCAGCGCTCCAAAGTCAAACAGCTCAACACGCAGTTTCCTACCGGGCCATCACAGCTGTTTCAATACGCCGTCTTGTTGTTGTTGTTGTTGTTGTTGTTGTTGTTGTTGTTGTTCTTCTTCTTCTTCTTCTTCTTCTTCTTCTTCTTCTTCTTCTTCTTCTTCTTCTTCTTCTTCTTCTTCTTCTTCTCAGCATAGTCTCCGATACTTAATATGATGTCGAATACTTATTCTTTTATTCTCTTCTTCGACCTTCCCTATATTTCATTGCTTTCCTTAATCACTCTCTTGTTCCCGTGGTTTTTTACATTTCTTCTTTACCCTATAGGGTTATTTTCGTAATCCTCAATTGCTTCTTTCTGTGTCAGCACTCGCCAGGCTGGATTGATACCGTGATCCGGTTTCTCCTATCTTGAGGCCGCCTCTTCTTACCTACAGCATCCTACGTCCTCAACAACCAGCCTCTGTTGCCACAATATCTGACTTCGCCTGCAGTCGCAATCTTTGCTATCACCATCGCAGTGGCGTCGATAGTCTTTTAATGTTTACTGATAACTGAGAATTGTTTCATGAGGCAGTTAATTTGCAAATGATTCATATCAAAGAAACAGCCACATTACAAGAGAGACAGCATATTACAATGTTTTCTCCATTCAACACCACCTGTTGGTTTAGTCTGCTGAGAATGGGGTGAAATCCATCTGACGGCAGCAAATATACGCACACGGATTCAAATGTGCCGAGACATAAATCACAAAACCGATACAAATATCTTGTGCATTTACTTACTAAAGGAGGAACTCGAGAAGGAAAGTATTATTTACAGACGAACGGATGACTTTCCAATAAAATACGAAACCAAACACTGTTGTGCGTAGATTGTCTGCGAGTTGTGTGTTTTGTTCCCGGTTGCGGCGAGCTTAACTACACTATCGAATATCCGATGGATTCTACAAAACTTTTGGGGGTGTGAAATTTGATAGATTTTGTGCGCGCACGTTTGTGTAGTTGCGTTGTGGTTTGAAGTGGCCTTATTTCACGGTACATTAGATCGATGCGGTATCTGAAAGTCTGTATTGCTGGCTGCCATTTTGACGCTTTACCCGAAATATGTTATTATGCCCCCTATATATTATTATTATTATTATTTATTAAAAACATCATACATAGAATTTACATGGAATTCAGAATACAAGAGTTCCTTGAGGATGTGCCGTTGAGTATGGCCATTTCGTCCAAACAATAAAGATTTATATCATAGTAATTCATACATATTTAATTCAATTATTCTTAGAAAATAAAACATTTGAATCCATCAACTGCACCTCTTAATTTAAGTTCGGAGAATTTTGGTATGCCTTCATTCTACCCTTGGAACAGAAATCACGGCGAAATATTTCGATAGCAGTAACTCGGAAACGAAGATTTTTCGTCACTTGTTTATGTTCCGCAAGGACGATTTATTGAAGTGCTCAATATCGTCCTACACGCCACGATTTCTTTAAAATGTTTATAAGTTACAAGCAAAAAGAATTTTTAATAAAACTATTGAAATGATTATGTTTAGTTTTCATAATTATTTAAATTTTTTGAGTAACATTTAATTTGAAAATAATAAAGTCACCTATGCCAATAAAAACATGTCACAATTAAGAAACAAATATGATTTTCAACGCGCCTTAAAGGATCGATCCGTGAAATAAGGCCACCGGTGAGGTATCTTGTGTTGTCTGAGAATCGCTATCGCGAGCAAGCATTTTGTCGTTTTTATTCAAAGTATGGTACTGTGCTCCCTATATATTATTGTTATCGTTATTTATAAAAACTTGTCCAAGCCCGTAAACCATTAGCTCTGTTTCCGATTATACAAGGTTATCATATTGCTACGGCAATTATGGAACCTTCTCGAAAAGACGAGAGTGTCGTTCTACACGCTTCTCGGCTAGCCCATCGTGTAACGTCTGTGTCAAGGCCGTCCACTCACGTAGCACTCCAGACTGTTCCAGAGCACTTTTAACTACGCATATAATGCTGGTACGCTGTCAAATGAATGGGAATTATTCTGGAACAGCGGCCGACTTAGAAGTTAGTTACAGTGAGCGATTTATTTAGTGTGGAACAAGTCATTAGTAGAAAGAAACTACAAATAGAGCTTAGTGACTACAATGTATTATAATTAGTGCAGAACTAATAGGTGACATTATTATTGCGTGTGGACAATTTTAACTTGAACTATCGTATCAGTGTACCTTGTTGATTCCAAATTGCTATTTGTAACTAACACAGCTGTTAATTAGTGACGTCATTGGTGGTGTAGGCTGTTTTGTTTCCACTGTACTATACGACGATCAGTGGGACCGTCGTAACAGTACGAAAGCAGTTTTCGGAGCACAGCGAGTTCTCACTTAGGTTTGTTACTTGAAATTCCGATCGTTAATCGAAACAACATTAAACCAAACAGCTTTTCCCCTAGGAAACAATGACGGATCAAGGTCAGTTGCGGCGGAGGTCAACCCGGTCAGATCAATTGCGATCGAAACACCGGCATATCAGCTACACATATTAAACCCATATGTGACAGACCTCTGGGCCGCTTCGCTCGCACTACATAGGCGCATCGAGACTGCCTAAGTGCATTCATTGGATCCTCAGTCACCAATGTTATTGATTCTGGACAATCAGTGACAACCAGTGTCACGTCAACCTGCTCGTCTTTTCATAACAGTACTTCGCAAACTTTCCTTTCTCCTATAATTTCCAGAAACACTTAATTTATTACTTTACCAACTCGTTTTATTTTTGACACTCTCTCCTGCTACATCACATTTTAAATGTTTCTATTGCTTTCAGTTATAGAGGTTTTCAAACGTATAACTGTGTCAATGTCTTTCACCCTTACTCGCGTCCGTTCCTATGTTTTTCCATTTCTATCATGTTTCGAGCAATGTATCACATGTATCCTAGTAGCATTCCATACCATACCAATTTCCTACTGTTTAATTTATGCACACCTGACACTTCACTATCACAGTACTGATGTCTCCTCACACCTGACACTTCACTATCACAGTACTGATGTCTCCACATACCTGATTTTACCTCATTTTGTCTTACTTGATGTTTTCCCGAAACAATTTATTTTTGCTGTTAGAGTATTAGTTTAGTCTGTTGACTGCTTTTTGAAGTCGGTGTTTGACTGGCGTATACCAAACTGAATTCCGTTTTTTTATTATACTGTAGCACTATCAGGACCAAACCGTATCGTAGCTCAGGATAGGAGAAAACTGAGAAGGTCGGGGTTACTAAATGAAAAATGTAGAGGAGGTACGGGTAATATTGTATATCATTTAATTTTTTCAGTAACAAAGTACATTTGTATCAGCTTCTTATGAATTCCAAATTATATTAAAAGTCGGCATGGTTTCAACTATCTCTGACATTTAAAATAAAATTACACTCAAAACGTTGAAGTGGATCCCTTTAAAGAAATTTGGGACAAGTAAGGGTAATATGGAATGGGGAGGGCAACAGAGAATACTAAACATTTTACATACCTGCAGTTTATTCACAAAATTTCTCAATAACATGTAAATAGCAATCTTAATATGTGACAGTAATAATAATATACTGTTAAATGAGAAATTTAAGTCTTTCTAACTTCATTAATAACAAATAATTTTTTACGTTGAAAATTACATATTAACGTGACAAATTACATAAAAATTTAGTATATTAAAAAATGTAACAAAAACGAACAATTGTGGAGAAAACATTATATGTAGAACAAAAACAACTATAAAAAATATAAATATTAACATCAGGATTATTATTGTAAATTATGTTTGAGATAGGAAATGACGTATTTGGCATGAAAAAGTTTAATGTTTATTGAGTTGATTTTGACAGCGTTTTGCTAAACACTGTAGAAAGAACAAATTTTTTCACACACAGTAAAAAAGTAATTGGCGTAAATAATATGAAAAAATATTCTGAGCTTTAATTTGTGGAAAGAAAAATTGTATGTAAAAGTCAGAAATGTAAGCATCTACATCTACATTTTTGGCTGCTGCACAATCACTGTGCGTCCATAAAGAGCACATACGGCACCTTTAGAATCTTTGGAGGATTTACCGTCACAAAACAGACATTCTGAGTTTTGGTTGACCGAAGTCTTATTGTCTCCGGCATTCCCAAGTTCCAGGTCTGGTGATTCATCAGAATGGAATGTCAGGTTCTACGAGTTACTACAGCTGTTATCTCGTGTTGAAGTGATAACAACTGTTTCCTTTATTGTTTCTTTCAGGTAGATTTTTTTAGGAGACGAGACGATATAATTTTCTTTTTATCAGTTTAGGAGGACGTTTATTATTGGATTCGTTGAGAGAAATCTTCACTCATCTTCTGTAGAAAAGCAGTAATTTTTGTGTGCGTGCGAGGTTTTTGACCTCGATTGAATGATTTTCTCCTTAGTGGAGGTGGAAAAATATGTAGATATCTAGGCGAGCAGAGTGTCATTCACTTTTTATTAATATAATCCTTGATCAAGCTCTCTAACTACTGTGGTGTGTTGTGTGGCATTCGAGGATTCTCCATCGTTTTGAACTAAAGCATCTTCGTTTGTTTCTTCAGCATCTAGGCCTATATCGGTTGGTAAAAAGTACAATATTCGAGCGGAAACGAATCAGCTTAACTGAAAATCAGCCTGTTTGCAAGGCAAATACTTGTGGATCTAAAACCACTAACTACGACTTCACCAGTCTGTACTTTCAAATAGGCTTGATATGGCAGTTAAACTATATCATACTGGTTAAAATCCCTTAGTGCTATGCCTCAACCACATTGGAATTATCTCATTAGCTCTGTGAAAGTAGTGACTCATGAAAGTAGGTCATGAAGTAGTAGTAACTGGTCTACATGAAAGATTTGTCTAATGGTTGGAGTGCAGAGGCAAATTATCTTAACGTGGTTACCTGTTGCCATGTTTATGATATCAATATTTCGTCTGTGGCTAATATGCCCATCTAATATCAACAAAATTGGTGACTCTTTTGTAGGTTTAGTAGTACTAATAAAATGTTTAGACCACAGAGTGAAGAAATTTGTTTACACACATCCTGATGGATGGTACGCACCATTAAAAACCGAGACGTGCTACTTTCATAAGTAAATCGCTCATATTTTTTATGGCAAAAGTAGTACTAACGAAGCTAAGTGAATTGATGAAAGCAGCCGCCGTCTGTCTCCTGGAGTCTACGACTTCACTGATACAGATAGAATATATGAGATGATTATAGTCTAAACTATCTGCTACGCTTGTTAATGGACGCCATATGTAGACGTGTAATCTCTTAAATACAGCAGTATATTAAATAAAGTAAACAATCACATTTGGTCTTACGAATTTATATTTGATTTAAGTATGTACAGTAGTATAAAAATAATACAGTGCATTAATTATGGGCCTGCAATAGCAAAATGTCTTCTAATGAATCCCCTTTTACAAGTTCTTCTGTCACAGGCTGTCGCTTCATTCATACTTCTTTCTCTCATGGCCGTCATTCATTCCCGGATTCTATCATTCCATTATTTGCGTGGCGGTTCCTAATTCTGTTATTCTGATGGTGTCGATGCAAGTGATATTTTTGACAGTAGTTATTAAATCCGGCATTTTACGTAGGTGACCAAACTATTTGACATTTATTCTGTCCAGGATTGTGTCCTTTTCTTTCGTTATATTTCTTATTTATTTGTTTGGTAGACTCGACACCAACAATCATTCAGAGGATTTTCTTTGTTGATACGAAGTTTTTTTATATCATTTCTCATAGTCCATACTTCAGTAGGTCGCTACAATCTTAGCATCCGTTGACAGTAAAACTTGCTTTTATTCAAATTGTCTATTAATCGTGCCGAATCGTAGTAAGAATTATTTCGTGTTGTTAGTTGTAAATATTAACATATTTTGATATTTTATGTCTCTGCAGTAAATTCGTCCCTGGCTGTATTTGCCTACTGTGAACATACTCTAGATTGGAAAACTTTGCTATTATGATTGCCACAATTAAAACGACAGAGCATGTGTGTACACCACAAGCGCACATGCTTGCGCGTACCAGAGTGCGTGCTGGAGTCAATGCAAGGCGCGCGCGCTCGCACAGACAGCCCAACACGCGGACTGCAACGCAGCACATGTGTCGGCTCAAGCGGTGCGGTGGGAGTCTGTACGCGCGGGCGACACATGTGTGTGCGCGCTAGAATGCGTGTTAGGGTCAATGCAAGGCGCGCACTTGCACTGGCCCCGACATGCAAACTGCCCGCCAGCATGTGTCCGCCAAACGGGAGTGTGTGAGTGTGATGCTCGTGTCCCAATCGTCACAATCAAAACAGTAAAGCTCCCATGTACCTTGAGTAGTTCACAGTGGGTAAAAGGCCACAAGATGAATTTATCAGCAGAGACATCGAGAGGATATACGTCCGTGATCGTTGCCGGTTTGAATTAAATTAAAGAAATTAGTTAAATTTTGATGAATTGCCTAGAAACGGAAAAGTATTGTTATTAACAATTACAACAATAAACAAAAATGTAATATATTTCTATATATGTTTTACTGCTGAACTAGGAATTAAATCTTATCACATTACTCATCGCTCATAACACTTCTGCTTCTAATTATAATTGACGAGCAAAGGCTAACCAAGCCCCGGGGCGGCCTTACATTTTGGATGCTTAGACGTGGTTCCTTTATCGTGATTATTTACGATTTCAGTAGTAGGGCTGCATAGCTAAATATTAAACTCGCCATTTATAGGTTTTAACGAAACAAAAACAAGAAGACATAAAAAAAACGACTAAACGCAAATTTACATATAAATTTAGTTACAAATTGAGTTACATAGAAATTTAATTACAACGAATGTATTCAAACCTTTATTTTACTGAATTTATCTGTTACATTATCCAAAGAAAATGTAGTGTTTCTTTCTGTAAAGAGAAACACCAAGTTTTGAAGCGTTTTCTTGATTGTTGTTTATTTATTTTAGTTTTGAGAAACCATAGACAAACAAATCGTTAATAAAATACTGTAGGATGAGACATGTAGATTGGGAAAGTGTTCAGAGAGGTCCCATTTGACAATAAACTGCAGAACGTCCTTGGTTGTCTATGTAACTGCTGCTTATGTGTTGGCATTAGTAGTCTAACGCGTACATGTTGTCGAAATCTTTTTACATACCACTGTTATATATCATAGTCACCATATACATGGTTGAGCTTTTCAAAGTAGCACAAAATCACCAGCTGCACTCATCCATGCAATGAATGTGATCAGAGATCCACTTTCAGCGGCAGTAAGGACTCCTGCCTGCCGTTTGTCTCTGTCACCAATAATACTGCTTCCTTTTACTACAGAAAGCCCTGTTTCATCCACATTAAACAGGCGATTAGCCAAGTCCTCGAAAATCGAAACAGTTCAATACTTTATCTTTACTATGATATTTCACTTATTGCAGTCCATACTACAGGGAAAAGTACTTGGAAAGAGCGGAGTTGGGCAACCGAGAATATCATGGCTGAGAAATTTAAGGACCTGGTTTTTGGCATGAATACAACTGACTTATTCCGTGCAGCAGTACAGAAACTGTGGTTGTATGATATATTCTGTATGTATATTCTGTGGCTGTATTAAAATAGTCTGTATGATATCCAACATCCAAAACGGATTGGAACTATCAGAAAAAGTAGATCTTTACTATGATAACGTCTTTAAAACCTTTGACATTATTTGCCAGTTGGTTTAAATATGATAACATTTATTGTGTCTGTTTAAGAATGTACTTACGCCTACCAATCCGTGCCAGCTTGGCCACTTCCAAAAAATTGTTTAATATTGTTTCTTGTGGCCAACTGGTATGTCATTCTTCTAACTAACCCTAATCGGGTAACGCCATAATATAATGGTCCATTTATAAACGATACTTTACCAGTTTTTTTTTTCTAGTTCTAGACTGAATACTGGTTTACGACCTAGTGACTTTGATGTCGCAGCACTTGGTTAACTAGACGTGTCAGCAACTAGCCGAAATAGAGTAGATCTGGGTACTCCAAAAGTGTTAGCTACACTTAGGAATCCTATTGCTTGTCGTGTATCTCTTATATAGCCAACTCCATGTTTTTTGGGTCCCATTGTTTTCTTATGGGTGGACGGTGTCTCTGTTTAAACATATCTGTAACGAAAACATGCAAGATTCTTTAAAACTTGAAAATGTTAATGCTTCCTAAATATTTTATTTAATCAGTTACCTGTCTTGCAATTATGGTCTTCACAAAATACGAATTACAAACCTTACTGCCTTTTGATATTTACACGGATACTGAGACAACTGTGTAAAAAAAAAACAACCGCTGCTTAGAATTGATTAATACAACTGACTAAATTTAGTTATTTTTCCATACAGACCGAGATTAACTTTTTAATATACGGTACTATAGTAATTAATGCATTGATATTTACAACTAGCTGATTTGGTGTTTTAATTGAGAGTTAAATTAAGATAAATATAAAAATACGTATGGGTATTATGGGATACTGATAAAATATGCGAGAAATATGGAATAGTCGTATTCCTCATTGTCCGACTTGCCATCTTAGTAAATAATTATACTTATTATGTTATAATACATTATCTCCTTAAATTGGTAGTGACCGATAATCAATGAATTTTTCAGTGAAGCGTTTGTGAGGATCGGTCAAAAATATAACACAAGTTTTTAACTTATTTGTTTCGACGTTTCGACAATGTTTATTGTCATCATCAGGGCAATTGTTGCTGACGCCGAACACACAACTGTGAGTTATAGCCTCAAATTAAGCAAGAATGAACATTAAACTAAAACACTGAGTTGATTAGAATCGATAACAATATTGTACAAGAAATGTGAATTGCGATGTTTACGCTTGCCTACAAATTTTCTGTAAACATCAGAACAAAAAAGGTTCTTTCTCAACAACACCAGTAGGACTGGTGGCTCACTGTAACACTACTTGCTAAGTTACTGCAAGTAACTGCTTGAAAAGTACTAAGTTGTGAACACAGAGCCAATAATACGTAGTCTTTGAACGCACTTACTACAACAATGGTGAATACCAGATAAAATTATAAAGTGTTTAATTGCCTTTGCGAGTGAATGCCCGTCTGACCGTGAAGAGGGTGTAACAGCCATCATGAATCATCAGCCGATTGATAAACTATAGCTACTAACACAAAAACACTCACCCGTACTTTATCCACTCCATCAGAGACTCAGAGTTAAGTAGTGCTTCATACTTTCCGCTTACTCCGGGTTATATTCCATTTACCTCGGTTTTGTGTGGCCAAAGTTTATTGACGGCTGCAGAGATATGTTTCTTAGACACATTCGTCTGAATAAACAGTTTACTTCTCCTCGTCGGTCTGTCTAGTCTCAACAATTATACCGACAACATTATACCATTGTTCATTGTTTGGCAACATTATACCATGAATCCTGTGTTTGCACAGTAAAGCGTAGAGACCAACAGAAGCGTTTAACGCTAATTGACTCACTTCGTAAAGTTTAATTTGAAGCGGCGCGATAGTTGCCCGCCCGGTTATAATTAACTGTAAACAAACTGGTTGCCGACTACAGCAGCTGAACAATCGTTACGGCTCTATTGAATATTGCTGACAGACCTGCCAATAAACTCATCGTGTCAAAGCGATTCTCGTAATAGTAAACTGAGTTACCCATACCCATAGACCCATAGACTGGGCGTGATACATAGACCCCTAATAATTCCGTGTAGACGTTTTTTGTAATTTAATTAGTTTTAATGAAAGAAAGGATGGAAAATAATACGAAATAAAATGAAAAATTATTTTATAAAGTTTTGGGAAATATTTGAGATCCATAAAATTCATTAATACAGATTAATATGTTGGTGTCGTTTCATATTCTGCATTTGGTATCAAAGACCATAAGCAGTCTTGCTTTTCAGTACTTTATAACTGACTACTTGGCTCCCTAATGACTTGCTGTGTCGACTTCATTATGTTGTCTATCCGATCCTTTACTTCTTCACTACGCCGGTTACATAAGATACATTTTCCTGGGAGATGAATGGAGGTCTCTGGTGGAGGTCTTTCTGCAACGTGTCCTATAGAAAGTCTGCGTTTGGCTTCTAGTGTTCTACGTGAGAAATGTGTGATTTCTCACTGGCTTTCTGAAGGAGAAAGTTTTGTTTTGGGGTGGACCTCCTAGCTGCGAGTGGAGCGTGCAGAAACGGGTCGTTAAATGGCCAAGCGTTGCGATCTAATGCCCTTATTTCCGTGACACATGAGTGATGTTTTTAGTAACTCGCGAATCGATAGTCAGCTGAAGGCCGCCGTTTCGATGCCTGTGTACGGCGATCGATGCGAGCGCAGAGGTCTGTCACATATGGGTTAGTATGTAGACTGTAAATACGCTAAAATAAGCACAGGTAACCGTTCATTGTTCGCAACAATATATAAATATGGCAAACTGTCGTGCGCATTACCATTGCAGGCGTAAGCCTTCGTCTCTATGACTTTGATAGACGGAGTCTATGTGTCTCTAACTGATTTGAAGATGTTTTCGATCGTTAACTGGACGGGTCACACAGTTGACCGGGTTCTAATTTTCACTTGTCCGCAACTGACCGCAATGCAACTTAGTTATCCTAAAGCAAACCAAGTTTCTTTATGAGCTACTAATAAAGTAGAAGTAGTAGATAATAAAAGCACATCGTTGAGGTATTGACATTTTGATTAGTTTAAAATGTAAAATGTCTTTTCTTGTTTCGTCTGAGCAGACATTACGTAGAACAATTTTGACTCTCAGTTCAACGCGTAGACTCTCGTTTCTACGAAACTATGCAAACCGAAACCAGCTGCATGTTGTAACGACGGTCAAAATACAGGCACCAAGAAGTCACTAATAACCTGCTTTAATTAGTCACACAACTAACAATTTTGTAAACGACAAGGTACTCTCATACAATGATTCAAGTTAAAGTTGTCCAAACTCAATAATAATGTCAAATATTAGAGTTCCGAACTACTTATAATAATCACTTTCCACGAATCCGCAACAATCACTTGATCCGCACTCTACAATATCGCCAGGTGTAACTAAATTCTAAGCTGGCCGTAGACCCTTACACATATTCCTCAGAAGTTGCAGAATAATTTTCCATCCTTTTCGCGGCGTGCCGGCATAATTTGCGTAGTTACAAGTGCTCGAACAGTTTTGAAGCTACGTGACTGCGCGGTCTTGACTGGGACGCTGCAGCTGTTCGACTAGCCGAGAAACGTGTACAAATGATGCTCTCGAAAAGTCGAGAGCGTTAAGTAATTATCGTAGCAATATTTTACTGTAATTTTTATTTGCATTTCTGAACAAAGTGTTAGCCAGACTTAATTTCCCATTCATTAAGTATCCACATAGTCAACAGTTTAGGACTGATACACACTTCAAGTGAACGTCTCGACAAACACGTATTTGTCCACAATAATAAAATACGCTGTGGAATTGTTTACGGTACTGAAGCGGCGAGTAGAAAAGTGTTAGTTTGGAGTGAAATACAAAACCGTCTGCTTACAGTATGACGCGCGGGCGTCACACACACACACACACACACACACACACACGCACCAAGTAAATACGGTAAAAGTGAGTTGCTACGCCGTTGTTGCTAGGGTAGTATACACCCACGACTGGCCACTATGATTAAACATATTGTCAACGTGCGCTCGCGCACGGGAGGGAGATATTGTTACGGGGGCTATTGTACTTCTACAGATCACCACTTGGCCGTTTACCGCAAGCTAAGCGTCACTTATATTTATTTTCTCAAGCGACTTCTCACTTTCTTCCCCTTCTGTCCTTTGCTATTTGAAATCCGTTTTTTCTAATTTTTTTGTTTAGAGTCTTTTTTTGTTTCATCTGTACGATTTTTTCTTTTTTTATGTAGGATCTGTTTATTATACTTAAAACATGTATTGATGATGATATTGATTTTCCTCGTCTAGCCTTCTCAAATGTTGACACTATGATAGTATTCCTCCTCTGCTATATATCTGATAGAATCTACTGTTCCACTTCGTAGAAACAATGTCAGATTCAAAACTGGTCAAACAAGTCTGTAAATGTATACCTATAGGACATAGGCATGTTAGTTGACCCAGGAAGAGGTGGCTGGAGGATCTTTGAAGGCGGAGCAGGCAGCACCAGCCTGCAGGTGATGGATGATGATGATGGTGATGACAATGATGATGAGTCTCCTGTGTCTGTAATATTTCTCTAACATTATTTATTTATGTGCACATTTATGTGCTTCTGTATATTATTTATGTGTATAATTTTATGGAAATGAAAAGTATCTATCTATCTACCTATCTAATTTCCTTTCTTTCTTTCTTTCTTTCTTTCTTTCTTTCTTTCTTTCTTTCCCTCCTAAAACTCTCCAGTTTAGGGGATTGAAACCACATGATTTTCTTAAACAATTATTTCTTCTGTCATTTATATTGTTACAACGGTCTCACATATCGTCGTATTGTACAGTGGAAACAAAATACCAGACACCAGTGAAATCATTACTCAACAGCTCTCTTTAGTCATAAATAATAATTTAAAATTAACGATGTACTCTCATTCAATAATTCAGTTAAATTTGTCCACACGCAATAATAATTGTCAACCATTAGAGTTACGCACTAATTATAACGCAATAAACATTTTCCACTAATCCGCAACAATCACTTGATCCACATTCAACAATATCGCCAGTTGTAAGTAACTTCTAAGCCGTCCGTAGACTCTTATATACGCCCTGTAGAAGTTCCAGAATAATTTTCAATTGTTTTGGTGGTGTGGCGGAGGAATTTGCGTAGTTACAAGTGCTCGAACAGTATTGAAGCTACGTGAGTCTACGGCCTTGACCGAGACTCTGCGCCTGCTCGGCTAGCCGAGAAACGGGTAAGATGACGCTCTCGAAAGTCAAGAGCTTTATGTCGTAGCAATATTTACCTTGTAAGATTACTGTCCTGTCTGCAGAATTTGGAGCCGTAACCAGTGTAAGTTTCCTTCTGAGCCGTTTCACTAAAACTTGTCAAGTACCATAATGATATGTGTGTCTTCTTCATTAGTTCGGTTATTGCACGTGTGGTCTTTTTGGCCACCAGTTTTGTTGTGGTCAATTACGTGTGGCATGTCCGTATTAGGCGCTGACCTTTAATAAAAACATGTTTTACAGTTGACAATAGCGTCTGATTTATATTACTATATTGTTATGAACGCCAAACGTGTCCGCCATTCTATCATCTGATATAGTGGTACGCGAGGATACTGAGCGATGCGAGTTCTCAGTTTCAACTCGACTGTTTGGCATTTGTCTGTCTGCCTGTCTATCTGTCTGTTTGGGGTATGTCTCACGATAACTTTTGAACGCATTAGGGGATATTCGTAAAACTTGACATGTCTGTACGTACTTCTGTTCTACAGAACCCTGTTGTTTACGAGATCCCACATAACATCGGGGAGCGGGAGACAGAGATTTTAAGGGGTCAAAATTTAGGGGTGACAAAAATCCATATGAGGTATGAAACTAAAGAAACGTTTAGCCAAAATGTTTAAACACAATAATTGTTATTTTTGATATTTCAAAATGTATGGGACGCGGGTGAAAATTTTGATAAAATCGCAAAAATGTATGTTACGTATCAAATTAAAAGAAATTGTAACTAAATTTTAAATTTAGTTTTAAGTTTTGGACATTTCAAAATTGTGGGTTGCGAGGGGAAAAAAGCGGATGAAAATGTTGATAAAATAGCAAAAATTTCAGCTTCGGACAAGTAAAAATTTTTAATGCGAAAAAATGGGGCATAAGTTTAACAAAATTTCAAATTCCAAATGGGATATCAATTCAAAGTCTGAAGATAGCGTACAGTTTTTGAATTTCAAACGTTTTTAACCTCAGAGCGCAAATGTGAGAAGAAAAGTTTTAAAAAATTGTAAACATCCAGCCGGGTAAGAGACTAGAGGGAACTGAAACACTAATCCGATTGTTTGACATGTTTAACGTTTATTGCTATTTATAGTACAATACTAGGCTAAATTGTATACAATACAGAAATTCACCAAATGCGTCACAAAATACTATTGTCATAAATGCCATTAGAGCATAAAGTACAGCTTCTTTCAGAATAAAATCGTGTTATACGATGTTTAATAACGTATAAGCGTATTGTTGCAAACGATGAACTGTAAATAACAAGTAAACCGCGATGCAGATGGCAGTGGAGGAAATGGGGTGTGAAATTCTCCGCTTCCGGCCACGAATTCTAAAATTAGTTTGCATTACGGTGTGTTGTAATGCATATTAGATATTAATAGTGAACAATTACCATACGGCCACAGTGTTTCCACAGAACCCAGCAGCGCATGCACTTGACACACACACAATATTATTGTAGCAGTTAACCCTTTATATTACACTTTGCTGCTTTGTTATTAGGCTCGATTACTGGATTCTGTCATTCTGACGGCGTATCTCATTCCAAAGTTTGAAGACATCATCTTGATTATTTTCGTAGCGCAAAAGATGATTAAATCGTATGAAAATTAATTTTTTACGTTTTGTCTATACATACAGGTAAAGTCTATAAATTCCAGTATATTACACTGTTCGTTTACGGTTCCTTTACTTACTTCTTATATTTTCCCGTTTCCTCTTTTCCTGTACCGTTTTCTCTGACTGCCACATTTTTTCTATTTTTTGTTAAGCTTTTTCTTATTTATCCCATGTTTCCGAATCTGACTTAGCGTTTCTATTACGAATGATCTTGACCATATTCTCTTCCAGTTATTGTACCCTAACTTTATCATCATCATCATGTTCAAGGATTAAACCAAGGATGGTTTGTTCCGGTCTCAAACAGGCAAAGATAAGAGCTGGTCACTGCAATTTATTCTCAAAGTCGTTGCTTTCGTCATAAGACACACTGTAGCCGACGTATTCAAAATTGCTAACTTGTTCCAGGACAGTACCATCTATAACAATTTTTGCCCGTACGGGATCAGTTCCACGTAAAGCCATCACCTTAGTCTTAAGTGTGGATATTCGCAATCCACAGTCTTTTTTGGGTTCGATTTAACAGACGTATACCCACTTGCAATCTGTATCCTAACTTCTTACCTTAAAAGCATTTACTCAAACTTATAAGGAATTTGCATAACCTATTCATCATTATCAAATGTATATCATTTTAAAATGACGTTTGATCTAAATGAAAGGGTAGAAATCTCTGGGCGCAAGATTTGGAATACTGGGTGCGTGTCCGAAAATCTCCCGCCAAATTTATTCAATAGTGTTTAACGTACGGCATAGGGACGAGTGTTACAGTGCACTAAAATACTGTTTTGAAAATCATGGTAAATGCTTACTGCTTCACTGAAGTTTTGAGTTTAAACAAAATTGTAGGTCTTCCAGCGTCTGTGGTTATCCCTCCTGGTAGACAGCCAATCTCCAGAACGCTTGAGCACTTCCAAAAGTGCAATCACTGTCCGCAATTCACAATCGAAAACATCATTCAATGTTAATGACATGAAACTGAAAAAGTGGCTTCCCAGTATGTGTAAGGCTTCTACAGGTATGTGTTACCATAACAGTCCAAAGAACGTTCCTTCCAGTGATGGTAAAATTCACTCACCAGTTTATAATACGTATACCACGGAAATTGATTATTAGATGACCCATTGCTCCTAACAAATAGAGCCATATAGGCCTAAGGCATTAGTGTTCCCCGATACCAGTCTATTCGTCCCCATCGATATCCATTTTCTGATATATCCTCTTATATCTTCTTTGCATTATCTCTTTGAATACACTTCCGTCTGAATATTTTTGAATTTTCATTAAGGAGTTTCCTGATTTACCTTTTTTTCGGCATTTAGTGAGTCAAAACTTAACCATTTGAATCTACTGCTTTTACAACAAATTTTTTTTTTATTCAAAATATTTTAGTTCTACGTTTGCTCTTGCAATCCGCAACAGCTCTGTCACCAGATAGCACCGAGTATCTGGAAACTTTTATACTTTGAAGACTTCTCGTCTTCTTGCGAGAAAATCATGTTTCAGATCCGTAAATAAAGATCCTGTCTCTGGATCCGTTTTCCTGGCCGACAAAACATGCTATTGAAATTCTTCGATTGTTAACTTTGTGACATTAGTTTTGATCTTCTTCTTCGTCTTTTTATAAGCTTAATCGGTTGTTTTTCTTCACGCATCAAGGGGATTTCCTAGAGGTTGATTCCGAGTTCCCCGTACTTGGTCGGCAAGGATTCCATTTCTTCAATGGTTTAGAATATTGCACAATTTTTATTAATCTGTCGTCACTTGTCCTGTCAACATGGTCAGTCAATTCTCTTTTTCGTCTTTTGACAAATTTGACTATATCCTCCATTAGACACTACCGTCTTATGTCGACATATCACATCACGTTTCCCAACAACTCTCCAGAGGCTATTCATTTCTCTTGTTCTTGACAGTCTTTGGTTCTACTAGTGTCAACTCGTGTGTCGATACTGTTCACGCTATCATCTTCCATATCTTCACTTTACCTTCAAGATTATGGTGGTATTTATTTTCCAGGTTACATCCCTTTAATATCCAGAAATACGAGCTCCTTTCATTGCAATAATATTACAGGTAGTATTCGTTAACTTAATTTTCTAATCTATTAAACTTTTTGTTTTCCATTGTACCATTAGTAAGGGAAGATTAACTATGTATTATGCAATGTCTCCGGTGGAAGCTGTGGTCTTCTATACGCTGTAATGTTCCCATATTATTTCATATTATATAATAATTTCCACAATCTAATATCAGAACTAAACATCTAATTATGTATGTACGTATTTTGTATGTATTAAAATCATACAAACATAAGTAAAAGGAAATGTGTTTGTGGAACAAAAGATTAATTCAGATTTTGATGGGAATCATTATCGTGCGCATAAGTACATTTTAATCAAGTTCTATATTAATACCTGTCCTTCGTGTCAATGAGAGCGCCATTAGCATACGGACCGATATCAGCTCTCTCTTTACACTAAGAGACACGCCCAGTGAACAAACAACGTTCACTTCCGTAAAGCAATCACGGGCGTAAATGGAATGTCACTGACACAGAGTGACGCTAACACTTAACTGGGTTCTATACGGTATGCGGACGGACAACAGCACAACGCTTTTCAACAGTAATACTTGTCGTTTGTTTTGGACTGGACACTTTACCCTCCCAATAATCACCCCACTGTAACGTGTACGATATAATTTTGAACCACACGGCTGGCAGTGTGTTTACCTAGTAGGCCTTGTGGGTCCCAAAAATTGTTAGCATTAATTTCACTGCTCACAATTGGCTTTTGAATTTTTTCTTCTCGAGCAACTGTGGATGTGCCCATATCATACTCATCATCATCATCATCATCATCATCGTCGTCGTCTTCACAACACGGCATAGGCAAGGTGCTGCCTGTTCCGCCTTAAAAAATTCACCAGCCAGTCCTCCACTCCTTCCTGGTCTACCCACCACACACCTGTGTCCTGTAGGTTTGTATTTCAGGACTTGTTTTTCCAGTCTGGAATTTGACTTTCTTTCTAAGTATTCTTTCTACCGTTGTTTGTAACCTTTTAATTTATCCCTTTAGTATTAGCTGTAGAGGTCACCATATTATGTATGTCGTTTACACTCGTTGTTAAATTTGTACAGAAGCCTTTGCAGATCATTCTTCGGTTTCAGCTACAAGTTGAGCGTCGTCAACTACGCGTTTACGCGTTAGGTTCGCTCTTGCTGTTCGACATGTGGACGCACCAAAGCGAAGACAACGCCACTGATGTCGACTTGCGCAGCCGAAGACGAATTGTTTTACATTTCTTGTAGTAGACCATTACTGGAAAGCATGACAAACTTGGTATTAAAATGATAATAAACTTGGCTCCATACGTAAACGATTAACTTCTTCGGACACAGATGTTTGAGATTTCAAAATTTTTCAAATATCTCCGTCTGTTCTCTTCGTTTACAACAGTGTACTGTATTTTACTGTCGTTAACCAGATTCCTCACTGATCGTCTGCCGGACTAACAAACTTACAAATATAATTTAAATAAATTGTATAATTTAATTAACAATTGGTATTTATAAGGTTTTTAATATACGGAAGATAGAGAACAATTTTTGATTGCGTAACGAGTTTTTTAACAAATATCAAACTATTGAAAGTTTTATCCTAAGACCCGCCAAGCACGCTAGAGGGAGATATCTGCTAAATAGCACTCAACCCTCACCGTCCAAATAGTTTAGAATCATCGACAGGGTATATCCCACTGTCGGTCCATTTACGACCGATCAGACTGCAGATATTACTGTCAAAAAAGAATCTCTAATCAGCCAGCAACAAACAGCAAGTCAACCAACTAACATACTCCTCAGTCAAGCATTACATTCGAGTTGCAACAAGGCTCAGAATTATTCTATAACTCAATAATTGCCAGGACATCTCGTTCACAACGTCTCAAACGTTCATTGTAAGGCTCCGTGCTCAGAGTGCCCGTGCTCTGTGCGCCCAAACTTATAAACTCGCGTTATGTGCGCCGAGTTTATCTATGCATCATTCGATACCTGGGCTCTTGCCTCTCTGTCTACTGTTCCCAACAGTTGCGGTCTTATGAAAAACAAATGTTTACAAATAAACTTATACAAATAAACAATTGCTAAAAGCAACCGACCACGGACCGACAGCCCGGTTTATTTATGTTGACAATGGCCGTGTAAGCTGACGTTATAAATAAGCACTGATACTTCACAATTTCGTATTATTAAATAGAAACTGTACGTAACAGACCCATTTGAATTAAAGCGCAAATTGTATCTAGTAAAATCAATTTACAAAACATAATGAAAATTTAATATTCTGTATTTTGCATTTTCACTTTAAACGTGTCAATTTTATGTAACCACAACTCTGGTAAGAACGCAATTTTACTGGAAACTAATTATTTCATTTTGTTATTAACATAAACTCTTTGGCTGATTCCGCGGTACGCAATCGGCTGACGATATCGTATTTTACGATATTAGAATGACAGAAACCTTTTTGTAATTGATACCGATAAAAAAACTGCTGGCGACTAAAAAAGTGTCGTTATAATGAAAACCTTGATTAACCGTAGGTTATGAATAAAATTAATCAATTTTACAATTTGTTTACATTAGAGAGCAGCCGCGTGAACATGCCCCACCCCGTTCCACAAACAGTCCATTTACAATAACCGGCAATATATTATTGTATAATTCTCCTCTGCCGCCGTCATCATCCGGAAGTAAAATCGATGAATTTATTTTCTTTAAAAGGTTTTCCGTGTTTTACCCAGGTATAATTCGATGGTACCAACGTGAAAAATGTGTTTTATTACCCCACACGGCTGACTGGATTGAATAACACGGGGTAGCCATATAAATGTCTATAAAAATTAATAATAATTATATGTCGAAAAGTATATTTGTCACAATTTGCATTGAATAAAAAATATTACTTTCTCTAATTAAACGTGATACCTGTTCTGTATTTTGTGATAAACCGAGTTTCTTTTTTAATCGTTGCTGGCAAAATATGTTCACTCAGTTCAACACGCGCGCGCGCGCGCACACGAGCGAAAGAGACAGACAGACAGAACGCGCAAAATTGTTGGAAACATTATCGACTGAGCTGTTAGACCGTGGTCTAGAGTCTATTCTGACAAACGTTTCGGCATCACCAACGGAGGCCATATCAGTGTCGGTAACTACTTTACCTCGTCACTGAATCGGGGTGAATTGGCGGACACCGTGCAAGTTGTTACCGTTACTGATGGTGGTCTCCGGTGGTGAGACGAAACGTGTTTCAGAATAAACCAATAATGTTTCCTACTACTATGTAGACGCCGGCACTCTGTGTGAAAGCCTTAGGAACTCTACACGCAAATATTTCCATTTTGTGTACGATCTTGCGTTAGTTATCCGTTCCCCCACTGCTTCATCGCTTTATCGCTATGCGCCCGCTTCGCTTCGCTCTATCGTTTTCTCCTGCCCGAAGGTGCGTAATTAAATTTCTTTAGCGGCTACTTTCGTACGTGGATTCTTTCCAGATAAACAAACCATGTTAATTTTTAATCTGTTTTAACTATGGTGCTCTGTGTTAGAGTAGAATCGACTTATCTCCGAACTGTTATGCCGTGGTCCACTCCTGCCGCTACGAACATACCTTTCGGGCTCTCTTCTGGAGACCATCTTCGGTGTGAGAACGATTCGGTAACTGACACGGTCTTTTGCCACAGTACTGTGGTTAACTGGCGAAGACTGTGCCACACTTGCGAAGACTGGCAGAAACGTTCTTATACTGAAGATGGCCTCCAGAGGAGATGCCGAAACGTATGTTCGTAGCAACAGGAGTGGATCACGACCTAATAGCCCGGAGATAAGGCAGTTATATTATAACAATTTTGGCGCCGTCCGTGAAAGTCTCAGGTATAGAATATGGTGTTCTTTTCAGTATACTTCTTGCCAATTGTCGCTGTTGTTATTGCGGAGGCAGTGGACGACGCTGAGCACACACCACATTCTTTCGCTGTGTACGACGGCCGCGGATACGATCGTAGCCGCTATCCTGAGCAGCGAGCCTTGGTGTCACACCGGGTAACACGCTGCAAAGAAGGCCGACCTCGACCGAAGCTAGGAAGAAAATCTTGTCAAGTGTAAGCATCTTGTGGGTGAATGAAACGGAATAGTTTGAAGTATTTTGTGGCAAAATGTTCCAGAGTCTAGAGCTCAGCAGGCCCATTGGACAAAAAAATTAAACCTGGTAGTCGTGGGACTACCGGTAGACATGGAATCATGGGCAGACTTGTGCTTTGGGAAGGAATGAAGGGTTGGTTAAATAAACAGCTACATAATGTTGTCGAAGCACAAGTTATTAATGTTCTCATCGTCTGTTTTCTTGCTAGCTAGCCGTACGCTCGATCTGAGTCGCTTTCGGGGCACTCCGGATGACCCAGGTATCGGAGATGCGGGCCGCTTGGGCGCTGACGGGGTTTCGTCAATCTTCAAATAGTTGCCATTTTCTAAGTTCTCGGCCGTTTTCTTTGATTTTAGTCTCAGACGATAGGCCTGTTGACGCTCTGCATAGGATTTGCCGGGTTTTGGTTTGAAATTTTTGGTTCGAGTTTTATCGCGATTTTTAGGTCGATGCATTTCAAATTTTTGAGTTCAAATGTTGTTATTATTTTCTGTGAATGCTTCTGGTACTCGGAATTGGTGTTATTGGAGAGATTTAGTTCTGAGGATCACAACACACTTTGTATTTTCGCGGTCGGACTTGTAGTTCCCGAGATATTTAAGTTTTAGTGGAGCAATTTATAAATTTTCGGCGCAAAAACACCCTCACGCAGACAAAGCCTAGAGGCGACTGAAGTCAGTTGTCAAAATTCTCAGTACTATTGTTGGAAGGGGGCCGAGTGACTCGATCACCTGACACCTGGTTTGCTGGGATTGGTTGAGCGGTTCGTGAGATAGTGGTATGCCGAAAGTACATTTGAAACATAACGGTCGATTTTCGCGTAACGTGCGAGTAAGACATTACATACCTATGGATTCCATGTCAAAACAGAGTTCTGTACCTGGCCGCCAGGCTGGGTGAATTGGCCATTTTAACCAAACGTTTACACCGTGCCAATTGATTCCAACACCGAAGATGGCCTCAGGTGGTGGGGCCGAAATTTCTGTAAAAAAAAACGATGGATCCAAGGTCGGCAAATGTTAACGTCGGCCGTGAAAGTCTCAGGAACTGTATTTGTATTTGTCGGTATGCTGTGACTAAACGTAATCATCATCATCATAACCTTCAAGGATTAAACCAAGGATGGTTTGTTCCGGTCTCAAATAGGCAAAGATTAGTGCTGGTCACTCCAGCGCTTCATCGGACGTCCCACACCTCTCCGTCACCACGGCTTATAGTTCCATAGTTGTTTGGGAATGCGGCAGTCATCCATTCAGCAAAGATGTTCCCACCAATTCAGCCGATACTGGGCGATCCTGTCGAGTATACTAATAATATTCAGTACCTGCCGTATATCTGTGTTTCTTCTATGATCATGGAGAGTATACCCTGCCACGTGGATGAGAAATCTCATTTCAGCCGGTTGGATGCGTCTGGCCTGGCCTTTCGTTAAAGTCCAATTCTCAGACCCATAAAGAAGTGTGGGAAGGGCCATCGCCTTGCAGAATTTTAGGCGTGTTCCTTTACTTGTTGACTTAAGGGTTTTCCTAATGGTTCCGCATATAAGGTTGAACTTAAGCAACTTGTTCGCAACGTCGTTGCTTGCATTATAAGACACACTGTAGCCCAGGTATTCAAAATTGACTAAACGTATGGAGCTAATAAGACAGCGAACATTAGTAGTATTTGACTATATAAAACCAACGCAAAGCATTCGGTAAGAATAGGGAGCGTCCGTCGAGTGAGATTTTGCTGAAAGTAACATGCTGGAATCAATGGATTTTAATACTCCCTTATTGCCTTCTTTCGTACTTCCCTGATAATGCAATATGCCGCTGTTTCAGAATTATACGCTGCGATATTCTCGTTTCATTATTAAACATTACCTATTGAATTGTGTCAAGCGATCACTCGAGACGACGACGAAATTGTTTTTGAATCTCTTCCTCACCGCATCTCGTAATTGTCGTCCTACATTATAATATATTATTGTGTAGATCGAAATGGAATAAATTATTGAGCGACAAAGAAATCAAACCTTATTATCATTTATTAAAACTACTATAAAATAAAATTACCTTAGTTAACATTTAACATTGATAAAATTTCTTGTTAGAAAATATAACAGAAACGATGAGAAAAAGAGGACTATTATTTTTTAGACATTTATATAGAATGGACCACAATAGGTTAACAAAGCAGATCTTCAGATATCTGTGGGGGAAGAAGTCAAAATCAGGTTGGATTAAAGAAGTCCAAAAGGATTTAGAAAAAAAATATACACGTAGAAGAAGTAATTGAAAGAGAGGTTTTTCGGGCAAAAGTGTTAAAAACGGAAGGAGTCCAGGGTAGGAGAGAGGAAAACGCAGGTTCAAAGTGGACTGAAGACAGGAAGAAGAGACACAGTGAAAAGATGAAAGAATATTGGAGAAAAAGAAAAGAACAATGAATAAAGAATTGAAATTGAAATTGGCATGTGGTCTTTAGATGCTGATACAAAAAAAAAATTACTTGTGTCACATTTGTTTCCTTCCCTACTGACATTTTTACGGGACTGGAAACTGGATCTCTCCTCCAGAGGGTCGAAAAACGCTGAGAAATTTGGTTATTCTCTTAATTTTTAAGCTATTTTATTATTTTTTCAGTTGTATAGTAGTATCTTTTTTTATGAATATCCAAACAGGTTTGTTATACAGAATCTGAGTATACGTTTGAAATACGAAATAGAGGAAAATCAAGTCAGTCAATAAGCATTTGTACGATATGACATATTTAAATCGCAGTACGATAGGAAGTTCATCTTCTTTCCCGTGTCTTTGAAGAACGCTGCTCTTGGTCGTCCTCTTGGTTCCCCCCCCCAAAACCTTTTCTTCAAAAATGTTACTTAAGAATGTCTTGTGTCATAACACGTGCCCGATCAATTTTGCCCTCCTTATTCCAACAATTTTTACAAGTGATTTATCTTTGTTCACTTCTGGGAGGACTTGCTCATTATGGGAGGATCTTACCCATCCAACTCGTCCTCGCCGTTCTCCTCCAGACTCACATTTCCATTGCTTTCAGCTTCCTCCCCCCCCCTATTTTGCAGAGGGACCTCGCCTCACACCTATAGTTAAGACACTCCACACAAATGTTTTTGCGAACCTTTTCCTTACCTCGATACTCAAGCGATTGTTTGTAAGTAAATGCCTCTTGTTTTAAAACGCCTGCTTTGCTAGAGCTATTCTTACCTTAATCTCTGTCCCACATCTATTATCACAAGTGATAGTGGTATTTTAAATATCGCTACGTCCAAGAATACGAAAAAATAATAAGTATCGTATAGTCGAATATTTACAAAATTTTGCAACACAAATAAATAGTCCAACACATTAATTTTTTTCCTTTAATCCCACTGCAATGCACAATAGAAATTCTCTACTTGGTGGACTGGAGACGGGTAGCCTTGGTGGACTGGAGACGGGTAGTCTTTACTTCCCACGCTAAACCTGTTGTGAATCGTCACCTTCCGGGCGTCTTTAGGTAAACCGGCCAATATCTCAGCATCAAATAGACTGCCCCAGCAGTACTTAACGGCTCCGGAGTAACTGTGTCTAACTTGTGGACTCGCCGCGTTACTTGCTGAACCTTACGTAGTCAACTTACATGGTGTTACAAAAATATAATAAGACTCTTCCGTATTCTGGAGCGCGTAATATGTTCGCAGTCGAATTTGAATATCACGTGTGTGTACATCGACTCACGCGCGCCCCATCTACTGCTTCGCTACCACCCTTTCCCTGTTCTCGTCGTCCACATGTAGCCGACGTCAGTCCAGCTTCAGCTGTCCAACCAGCAGCACATAGTTGGAACTCGCTCACCAACACAGAAGCACTTTGAGAAACCAGAATTTATAAATTCGCCCCCCCCCCCGGACCGTCTATAAGGTATTGTTCTACGTTGCAGGAAATCCTTATTTTTCCTTCCATCGTTTCTTCCTAAAGAGAACTGCCCCCCTAAATGTTTGTAGCATGTAGAATTTTTAAAGAGGTAGGCTGAATATGTGAATTTTATATTCTGTTTAAGATCTCACCACTCACTCGAGTCTCACCATAGGAGTATTAAATTATAATTCTACATTATCGTATTTTTTCACGAGTCTGAAAAATCAGTTATTGACACATTGAGTAAAAAACATTTTTATCCGCCTCAAACGAAGTTCTCTTGTGAAGCTATACACTTAAGGAGACGTTAATCTGACTAGTTGCAAAAGTACTGGAAGTCTTAAACCGCTGATTCCTTTAGGTGGTTAGTTATAATCTGTTGGATGTTGTCGACACTTTCGTAATAGCAGCCTCTCAATTGGCTTTTCATTTTATGAAACAGAAGATAAGCACATGAAATAGAATAAGAAAATACAAGTGCTGGGGAACTACAAAACACCCAGAGTAGGTGACATACCAACGTAGAATATAGAGGAAATAGTTTAACATTTGGAAAAGTAACCTCTCTTAAAAGAAAAAAAAAAGAATAAAGTGAAACCGATGCAAAAGTTCAAAGCAAGATTTGTAGGCAGTTAATAATCGTCTCTGATCGATCGATCTAATACAGAAACTACTACTGCTGCAGACTGTGATAGTCGCATTGCAGTCACCTCTGCCCGTATTCAAGGTGGATAGGATTATGTCGGAACGATAACTCAAGAACGGAGATCGGTGCGCTTCTCTGGCTCACAGTCAAAGATTAAATTAACTCAAAAGGATTTACTTGGCTGCGGCGGCGTGCGCTTCAGTATACTTTATAGTAGTACTTTGATATAGCACTCTCTGAATGCACAGTTTACTTGTGCAATTGGGTCCTCCCCCTCCTCTCTCTCTCTCTCTCTCTCTCTCTCTCTCTCTCTCTCTCTCTCTCTCCGTCTCTCTCTCTCTCTCTCTCTCTCTCTCTCTCTCTCTCTCTCAGTCTTTCTAGCTTTCCAAGCTTAATGACTGTTCTGATACAATACTGCCAAACTAAATAACTGCATTCCTTGGAACTAAATACGTTTTCCAAGCGTTCCCATTGAATACTGATTAAAGAAGTTTCGGTTGATCTGATGGATCAGATACGGTAACACTCCCATACTCTTTTATTCTCTGCAGTATGCATGTAGAAGGCATTGGATGTTTTCTTTAATTAAATTCTGTTTTCAACTAACTTTAAGTTGAAAACGAGAATTTCAACTTTTAAAAAGGAGACAGAATTGTTTCTCCAACTTTGTCGTGCTTACATGCTGAACCGCTACCTGTCATGTTCCGGACGAGGCCTTTCAGTCTCTCCACTATTATCAAGTTTTAAACCACGACCTTATTATTACCTTATTGAACCTCTGTTCACTTTCCACGCGCAATACGCTATCAATGTTTATCTGTTATTTGAATTAGCGATCTGATTAAATTCAACTTTGTCGTGCTTAGTTGCTGAAGCGCTACTTGCCGTGCTCCGGACAAGGTCTTTCAGTATCTCCACCATTATCAAGTCGTGGTTTGGAACTTGATAATGGGGAAATTTTTTTATGGATTCAAATTCCCCGCATAGATTTTTAGCCATTCATGGTGTGATATAATAACCATTTAATCGGCTAATACATGTTACAGGGATAGTGAATTGCTGGCATTATAGAGCAAAGGTACTTTGAATCTTTAAAGAATTAATTTTTGCCTCTAGTAAAAAAAATAAATTTTAAATAAACTTGTTTTAGAGAATGTAGATTACAAAATCAAAGGGTCTGGTCCCTCAGTTTGAGGGTTTGGTCGTTTGACAAAACACTTCTACATCGACAAAAACTGAAATGCCAAAAACCTCATAAATGTTTCCATCCGATGAATCACAGGGAAAAGTTAGACCTGGAAGAACTTGGAGATAGGATGTTGAGAAGAATATGAGGAGAAAGAATTTGTAGGACACGAACTGGGAAGATACAGAAACTGTAGAGACGAATGTATACCATATATATGTGTGTGTTTTATAAACGTCAGCTGTTGTTGCTGTGTAGAATAATATTACGTGTATATTTACTGGCTGAGCTGTGATAAATGAATTAAAAAGCAAATTTTATACAATCAATTGGCAGCCCATGTTTTTTATTTTTTCGGCAATGTGATGAATATTGAATAGGAGTACTTTGCTCCAAACAATAATAACAGAAAACAAAATAAAGCATTTTTTTTATCACTATCACCCAACCAGGCAGAATTTTTTAAATAATATTCAGTTTTAAAGTTCGGTTAAATTGTTGACCACATAATTTTACAATTTAAATAATTGCTTACGGAAGACTGATAATCTTAGTCCTGTTATTTTGTTTTTGCCTCTTTACCTTTGGTAAAAGAGAGTTATCTAAGACAATTTTACTGTATTGAAAGCACGCAACAGCAATAAACACAGAGCGTACTGCATTTCAATGAAACTTAGCATTATTTACTTACTTACACAAGGTTATTGTAATTTGAGAACCTCTAAAAAGGGGGTAACATGTTTACTTTTTTTTTAAACTAACGCAATTTTAAACGCTCTCTACTGTTTAATAACTCAACTACAGGGCTACTACGGGTAACGTTGTAAATCTCGTCCAACAAATAAGTTTACATATACGACGTTGAGAAATCGTAAATACTAAGTGTTTTTACAGTGAACTCTGTAAATCACTGTTAAAGTTGCCGATCGCCACCGAACGCACCGCATTCGAATTTTATAAGTGAGTTGTCTTATAAAGATTTCTACAAAACCTTTGTAAATAACACTTTTATATGGTTAATAGTTTTCGCTTTGATTGACTGACTGACTCTCTGGAGCTACAGCCCACAATGAGCCTCCCCTACAGTTGCCTCCAAACACCACGGTCCTCCCAGCCTCCGCCTCCAATTCCCGATACTCATCCTCCTGAGGTCATCTTCTACGTCCTGTAGCCACCTTCTTCTAGTTCTTCCTTTCCTTCTTTGCTCATCTATTGTCCCTCTAAGAATTACTTTGGGCATTCTGTTGTCCAACATGCCCAAAACATGTCCCAACCAGCTATATGATTATAGCTGTTCTACTTGATTATATAATTTAATTATTGTGAACTGGCGGCTGCGCAACGTTGCAGCCGAAACGCTACCCGCCACTGATGTACACAGACATCAAATTCTCGATGCACATAACAGACATATTAGTTGTCAACGTGACGTAGTATCGATAATCGTCGCTGTTAATCGAGTAATCATAAGACACATTGACTTGTAATGGACGATGTAAATTATATAAAATCGTTAGTCATAAAATTAACGAAAGGTTCGTTTTCCTTTTTCAGGTTAGTGAGGAAACTATAAAACGTCGCACATATTCCTATGGTTTCTAAGGTAAAGTATATGTTTTAACGTCTTGTTTATGTATGTACAAGTTCTTTGGCATTGTTATATTTCTTATGTGTGCACGCGTTGGTAGCCTAATATATCAACTCGTCTTGTATCAGCAACACTATGTATACAACATTAAAAACGGGGCCCGCAAGACGAGACGTGGGTGGTATCTTAAGAAAGTAAGTACAATATATAATTCCGTAGTTTGGACTTCAGTTTTGAAATGAAACTTCTTTTAAATCGCGCTATGCATTACAAAACTGAAGCTGTAATTTCATTCGTAACAGAAGTGTTCCATACGGAGGGGAAAACATGAAATAAAATCTACTATTTTAATAATGAGTAGAAATATTAAAAACAAGAAAATATGAAAAAAGATTAAAGATTTTGAAAACACCATTTAAAAGTGAAGAAATATATTATGGATTATTAAAAAATGTAAATATTAAAGTTAAATTTAAAGTCAAAACAGTTTCCAAGATACTAAAATTTGATGTAAAACGAGGTGATCCACTAATATTAAGTAAACTATATTAAGCAAAATATAGTTTGCTCAAGGTCAGTGTTCGCCATGGTAAGTCAAAGATTTAGCCTACCTGACACCAGATGGGTGTTGACCGAGGGCAATAATAAAGTGAGTGCCCTGGAAATGGACACAACGTCGGTAGAACTTAGGGAAAGTGTCCGGTGTAGTGGCGTTCAGAAAACTGACATCTAAGGCATCCCGGATATTCTGGTGAGTTGTCAGGTAATGAGCTTTGCCAGTCAGGGAGCGCACACATCTCAGTCCATGAGAGACTGTAGATTTCGCTAATGGGTCTTTGCCAAGTAGTTCCACATTGGAATGGCGTAGGTAACCATTGGTACCACATTTGTGGTAACGGTGAGTTTGGCTAGGCGGCGGGATATTGACTTACTGCAGAACAGGTGTCGCAGTTGTTACAGAGAACGAGCAGTTTTGCGAGCTGATTGTTCGGAATGCCACCTCCAGGTGAGACGTCTGTCGAAGTGAAGCTCTAGGTACTCCACACCAGGAAGCCAGGAGAGTTGAGTATCGCGTATGTAGAGACTGGGAGGAAGCCATCTCTGCCTATGCACTTTGCCACGTTAACAGACACACTTCATTCCTCCTTTCACTCAACGTATGCGTCCGGTTGTTGCTGAAGGCAGATAACGGTCATTTAAGGACTACTATCGAGAGCATACTCTGCCGTGTCGTCGGCGAACATGGCCGCGCGAGTTTTACGCAATTTAACCACATCGCTGACGTACACAGAGAAAAGGACGGGACCTACGATGCTGCTGCCCTGAGGTGGTCCAACGGTAATTGCTGTTTCCGAAGGAAGAGCGCTGTCTACTCTCATGCGGAAGCTTCTGCTAAAAAAAAAAAACTAACAATCAGATGAATGTAGCAATCCGGAAGCAGAATATAAGTACAAAAGTCCAGAATGCCAGACACGATTAAAAACTTTCTCGTCATGAAGAAAACGAACGAGAGTCTGTTCCCGAAACCGTCTGTTTCGCAACTGTCTTGAGGAGCTAATGCGTCGAGGAATACTCAGTACGAAATCCGAGTTGCTCGGTGACCAGAATTTTGTTTGTTAACTAATACGTCGAAATTACATAATGCTTACTGCATCGTATCGCAGTATCAAACGTATCGATGTTGTTTACAAAATGTGCCTGCGTCGATAAGTAATAAAAATCGGTATGGAGAACCAAACTTCCATGTCCTAAAATTTATATTTAAAATCATTTAAATATTAACTAGTGGATGCTTGAGTTCTGAAGAAATTACGTATCAGCTAAAATGGTACCCCCATGTCAGGTGGGTGAAGACTATCCTCAACCTTCGTGAGGAATGACTGTACTTTTGAATAAAATGTTTGTAGGTCGAACGAAGAGCTGGCTAAAGGGAGCTGTGACCTGATTCCTGTAATGAACTTAGGCTCTCGCTGCGAGTTATCGGCCGAGGGTGAATGACGACTATAGTGTTATCAAAGTCTTTCCTGTTAATACAAACTAGTCATTTTTCTTTTTTAAAATCGAGTCTTTCTTTCTTTCTTTCCATTCGTTTTCTGAATTCCAGAACGACGATTCTGTTTACCCGTATAATTATAAATTTCTCAGCAAAACATTTCTTCCTTAATACGTTTGCGTCTTGTGTTTAACACCCACCATTCTGATCCATGTCATAACGCTAAATTCCACACAGGCTAGTAAATAACTAGTCATCAGTGAGGTCAAAATATTTTCCAGAGGAGAAAAATATTTATATATTTTTCATACATACACATATGCACATATTAGTTTGTAATTCTTATATTATAACAGAAATAAGTACGGTACACAGATTTTATTAATTTATTAAAACATTTATTACTTCAAAATATGCATAAAATTAATGGCTTGTAAAAGTTAATGTTTGATCTCCATTAAGTAGTGCTCATTCCAAAGTTTTAATATTATTATGTCCGTAATCAAAACATCAGAGCAGGTTTTAGTGTGTATGAGGGTGAACCGTGGAAAAAAAAATCAACATTCCGTATGGAGCGTTGCTCAGAGTAAAGCTGCGAATCTACAGTGTACGTTTCACAGAACAAACACGCGGAAAAGGAGGATCGCTCTGAAGTTTCTCACGGACGTTGAGCATCTTGCACAGGGTTCAACTCCCTAAAGACGAAAAGTCTGTCTATGAACCGTTCCTCTGTAAACACGTGTACTTACACTGGTGACCGATCCACAGGAAGCAAATGCTTGCACACGTTGTGTTGATATGAGTTTCGACACTTTCCATTTAAAAAGCGTGCAAACGTAAGAAAATAAAAATGAGAGGCCAGAAATAACGCGAATTGTGTGTGTGTGTGTGTGTGTGTGTGTGTGTGTGTGTGTGTGTGTGTGTGTGTCTTGAATGCCTTTTTATTGCAGTAATCACAATAATAAAACTTTGGGAACGTAAACATTACATAATTGAGATATGCTTGCCTGCCAAGAACGATATGTTTTCACTCATGTAAGATTTAAATTAAAATGAAAATAAAAGAAGAAAAAAATTAAAAAAATACGCTTTTATTTAAAATTAACAAAATGATCAATGTACTAAAAAGGATAAAATAATTTATCTTATACCAAATACATTAACAACAAATGAAAATAACGTTTATTAATCAAAAATTTGTGTAACATTATGTATCACTGATAATAAAAGCGTAGGCGCCTAAGGAATGATATTATACAATGTATAAAACAATATTCAATAAAAAAGATTTATAACTGATACATAACTTATTTGTTCTACATTCATTTGATTATTGAGGAATTAAATTTTTCAGAGTATGCATATTATGTAATGTTACATAAGATCACAACCACCAGGGTCCCAAACAACCAGTAATCCAACAATAACAAATTATAAAGAATGCTACATGCAACTTTACTGTTAATAACCAAGGCAAGTAGAAGGTCATTTTAAATGAATAAAGAATACATCTTTAACGAAGTGATGAAGATGATCAAATAAACAATGACAATGACCTAGACGAAACGTAATTAACTGACAACTAACCCAATAGATTAGGTGAAAAATGTGAAAACCAAAGACGAAGAGGAGAAACTATAAATGGAGTAAAGAAGAATATTACAAGGCCCAACTGGATACCAAAACAGGATGAAGAATAAGATATGCCCTACACGAAACAAAAGAAGAATTAAGACAAGATGAATGGATCATAACAAGGGAGCCGAGAGTAAAGGACAGAGTGATAATGATGCCTGATGAACTAATATAAATAACGATGCCGACAAAGAAAGCTTATAAAGTGATTAAATGAGACAATGAATAAAGGTCAGGAAAGTGAAATAAAATTAGTAAAGGTATAAATTCACTGTGTATCTGGAAGAATAACAAACATGAATCATATAGACCAGCCTTATGACTAAAGCAAATGTAGGGATATTACTTATCGAATGATGTTAATAAATACTGTTTAAAATGGGTAATAGAGACAAAAGGGTGTATAATAAACCTAAAGTCATAAATAACATTAGTAATACTATGATAATGTGAAATAAAAGACATTGAAATCATAATAAAAGAAACACATTATTGTCAAACGAAGATAGGAACCATAACCTCACTACATGTGAATTAGGCACTTAGACAAGAGAATTAAGTAACTAAATGCCTAATAATCCAATTTCTGTTGGAGGGTAATGAACCTAAATGTTAAAAGGGTAGTACCAACACAGAATTAATGGATAGAAACAGTAGAATTGTATTGTAATTAGTATAAATACAAACAATAAGTTAGACATTCTGAAGTTACCTAACAAATCTTACTAAAACTGTAACAATAAGGTATAAAAGAGATGAGACAGTAGTGTCAGCAAGGTTCACAGTCACTTATATAATTTAAACCAATTGTAATTAGATTAAAACTATAACAAGATAATAGAAATTAGACATACTGGTATCTTGTCACGAGATGCAAGAAGTTTTATTGTATTAACAGAGAAGGGTGATATATTATTACCAATAAAATGATGGTAACACCTTAATATAATTACTATTACTATTTTGTAAAGAAGAATGATCACTAAAATGAACAATAATTATGAGTTAAGAGAAAAGATGTAACACCATATAGTGCTTTAACTATAGGTGAACCCAAAGGGTATTATTCAGGGAATAATTATGTCAAAACCACCAAAGGTAACAACTAAAAGTTGTAATAGTTAATTTAAATAAAGCAGTAACAATATTCAGAAGTAATCCAATAGTAATGAACAGACCACTGTTAAAACTAACTTGGGTGGTAATAGGCCTAAGGGAGCCCAGAGTCTGATACTAAATGTTAAGTTATACAGGGTATCAGACTAAACCAACAATAGTAAAATAATAAGATAGAAAAAAACAACAAGTAATGGTTAAAGTGTAACCAATTTAAACAATGTATTATAAGATTAGAGCAGGATAAAAATTAAGGCCTAGGTGTGCCAAACACAAAATATGTCATTAACTAAAATACACAGAAAAGGGTATTGATTAAGTCTGCCAATGATAACCAGAAGTTGAAGGGAAACATTTTGAGAATAAATGTGAAGTGTAAATAACTCTTAAAATACCTTCAATGAATTATATCATGTAAATCTAAACCATAATGCTATCAGTACAGCAGGGTTTATACTCAATTCTAGAATTATTATTATAGATAACTGATTTATAATATAACTCAGGGACAGAAAGAGACTGAATAATCATCAATAACACTAATAGTGAAGTTAAATTGTAAATAATATAAAGTAAGATAAAAATGTAATAGTCATAAGTTGTGAAAAATAAGCAATTATCAAACATAAACAGAATTATGGCTTGAGGGGTATCTAATTGATCTAGAGAACAATTGAAAACGATTGAGATGAGTCAATTAGAACTCCCAAGTACCATAAGAAGGTTCAACGCATTTTAAATATTTGTGTAAATTGAAGAAAATAATTTCGTACTCTTGACGTCAAAAACCCAAGCCGGCGGAAGCCGCCAGTGAGGTGTCATCGAGATTTCAACCAATCAAATTACCTATAGCGAGACTTGGCTAACAAGGGGACGCCAAACTGAGCATCACTAATATTGTACAATCGACTGAGGAAACACGACGAGAATTCCCGACGCCAGAAAAGTAAATACACCTAACCTGTGCGTGTAGTAAACGTGCGAGTCAGTGCTAATACGAATCAAATGTCTAAAGGACATTAATAAAGTGACATAAATGAAATAATAGAGAATAAGTGACGTGCGAATCCGATTGCCAGTGTACAATCCCGGCAATCGCGGTATTATAAATAAAAGGGAGTATAGTGATTTAATATCCTTATTGTAGACTTAAGAAGTGAACATAACTTGACACTGCATAGAATTAAGAATAAATAAAGGAACTTTAAAGAGGCGTTGAACCTCGTAAAGTCAAATAAGAATTAACGAAATTTATTCGATCTAAGTATAAATGAATGTTTACTCATATTGTAAAGACAGTAGGTTTTACTGAACCAAATAGGTTAAGTCAATGTACCACCATTTCATAACTTGTGGACATGCTATTAGAAATAAGTAAATTACCTGATAAAGGATATCCAAATTAGTATCCTAGTGATAGTTGGATCTACTGAAGAGATCATAACTTTAGTAAATTGAATTTTCTTTGTCAATTGACCACTTAGATGTTTAGCGAACTTAACTGGCATTATATTAGACACGCCAGGTCTAACCTAGAAGTTGACGCAAGTCGTCTGTTTACATTTTTATAAAAGTAATGAATTGAGATTATAGTGATCCGAGGTGACCACTCTCCTATTAAACAATAATAATTGTTTTGTTGTGTTAACGTTTCGTATATTGTAAGCTCAAAGACCCCTGTTGATTAATTTAATAGTAAACAAACATTGTAGAATGTGGCATTCACATTCGCAGATTAACCACCCTGAGATTGTAAAAAGAGTTTGATAACCAATGAAAAGTAATTGTGAAGTTTAACCTTATCATGGTAAAGGTTCAATGATATAAATGATCAGAATTCCACAAGAATAAATTATGTTTAACTAAATAATTAGAGTTGGCCCGATTATTTCAAGTAGATAGGGATTTACAGGCTTGGCAGATGACATGCAACGGTTGGCAATACAAACGGCGCCACGAATGATTTGAATTAATCTTGTTTTTTAGGGAAGCTGATACACTTTACCTGATCCCGAGAACATCACACCAAGTAAGTACCGTTATACAGAATTGTCTTGATTACAGTTGGAACCAACGCCGCCGAAGTTATCTACTAGTGGAGAGGAACCAAACTCTGTCCGATACTCAACGTTCGACAAACGATGAGCCGGCTAAACCAGAAAAAATAATCTTGAACGCTTCAATTCGACGACTTTTAATAATAATCAAAACCACAACCAAATATTAAATTAATGTATAAACAATTTAATTAATTAAACCAAACATAATTAATTATAAATTACAACAATAACAGTACGACGGATATAGTTTTCTTACAAAATGACGCCAACAACGTGTGGCTTTTAAACCGTAGGATTCAGTTACGTTACAATATGTGTAAATTTGTCTTACATGTACAATCGTACGCAATTCCAAAATTTACATTCTATAAAGATAATCATAGTATAACTAAATTTGAAAGAATAGCAGACATTTGAAGATTCCTTTCCATTGAATCAAGTTATAACATTATACTTCACATTACAAACTATTATTAAGAGGGGACGTTGAAATTAGGATTGTCAAGGATTAAATTCACAATGCACTGAATATAAACAAATAGTTTTTATAATATTTTTGAGATACAAAATTCATTTTGATATTGATTAATTATATTTTCGAAATCATGTTTAAGATCACATTGTCTAAATGAAGGGGCCCATGCTTTTATTATCAGTGATAGTAAATGTAGAACAAATAGCGTCATTTATACATCTTTTTTATTGAAGATTGATTTAAACATGGTATAATATCATTCCTTAGGCGCCCATGCTTTTATTATCAGTGATACTTAATGTTACAAAAATTTTTGATTAATAAACGTTATTTTCATTTTTTGTTAATGCATTTGGTATAAGTTAAATTATTTTATCCTTTTAAGTACATTGATCATTTTGTTAATTTTAAATTAAAGCGTTTTTTTTATTTTTTTTTTACACTTTTTAGTCAAATTTTATAGATTTTTTTCATTTATTTATTACTACAACTAAGTTTGCACTTATCTAGTAGTTTTCATTTCATAAAACTATCACTTATTGTTAGGAATTATTCCACTGAATAACCCTAGTGTCTACACGCACTTAATGCTTACTGCACCAGGTCCCAAGGTTTTGTCCTTTTAAGTCTCCGCACTACGCTACTGTTATCCAGCATTTGCAGCACAGCAATGTTGTCATGATTGTGAAGTCTGTGTTCATGCTTCACTGCTGTAATTCTTATTTCTTCAAGGACAGTATTCATGTTAAGGTCTTTATGAATATTGTCATTACGAACATACCACGGTGCATTTATTATTTTGCGTAGTACCTTGTTCTGAAAAGTCTGTATAATTTTAGTATTAGTTTTCATGGTGCAACCCCAGATCTGCGATCCATACGTCCATATTGGTTTCAGCACTTGTTTGTATAAGAATAGCTTGTTATATATACTTAGCTCAGAATGTCGTCCTAGCAGCCAATACATTTTCCTGTACTTAATATCAAGTTCTTGTTTTTTCTTTTTAACATGCACCTTCCAGTTTAGTTTAGTATCAAGCCACATTCCTAGATACTTAGCTTCATTTTCACATGGGATCACTTGTGAATTGATTGTTATAGGTACTTTCGTCACTTTTTTATTTGTGAAAATTAAATAGGTAGATTTACATTCATTGAGCTTCATGCGCCACTTTTTGGTCCAAGCGCTGACTTTATCCACAGATTTTTGCAGATTTACTGTTGCTACTTCAACAGTTTCTGCAACAGCCAATGGCATAATAGCAGTATCATCTGCAAAGGTGGCCATGGTTCTATCTTCATCTTGTGGTATGTCTCTGGTGTATAGCAAGTATAACATTGGTCCAAGAACACTTCCCTGTGGCACACCAGCAGATATTTCCTTAAATTTAGAATAGTCGCTACCACATTTGACACGGAAGTGTCTCTCGTTCAGGTACGACTTCAAAATCTCACAATACTGTCTTGGAAGATATTGCTGTAGCTTGTATTTGAGACCTTTATGCCACACTTTATCGAACGCTTGGGAGACATCAAGGAAAATGGTAGAACATACTTTCTTTTCTTCTAGTGCATCCTCAATTATTCCAGTTATCCTGTGAACCTGGTCTATTGTTGAATGTTTGGTTCTAAATCCAAACTGATGGGTGGGAATCAGCTCTCTCTCCTCTAAAATAGGTTTCAAACGCTTAATCAGTAATTTTTCAAACACCTTGGATATTATCGGCAGCAAAGAGATGTGTCGGAAAGATTTCTTATCGTTTGGATCTTTTCCAGGCTTGACAATTATTATGACTTCTGCCACTTTCCACTGTCTTGGAACATATTTTAATCTAATAGCTGCGTTAATAAGGTGCAACAATTTAATAAAGCCTTTGTTAGGCAATTCTTTCAGTATCTGTCCTGTAATCAAGTCATATCCGGGAGCTTTCTTAGCACTCAGATTGCTTTCTTTATTACTTGTTTGAGTTCTGTAAGTGATACCTGACTGATTTCTAGACTGTCGTTTCTTGAACTTGGTACAATTCTTTCATCAGCCGTTTGCTTAGGGAGTGGTTGGAATGTATTTTCTAAATATTCTGCGAATATCTCTGCTTTTTCTTTATCGCTCCCTGCCCATTCATTATTATCTTTTCTAATGGGTGGTGAATGCACTTTAGGTCTTTTAATCTCTTTTTAACCTTCCAGAGTGAATACTCTGTATCTTTTTCTGCTGTCAATGCCTGGAGATACATGCTAATATTTTGATTTTTAATATTTTTAAGAAGATCTTTGAGTTTATTACTCAAGCGATTCAGTATTGTCTTATCTTTTGGTGCACGACTTTGTGCCATTTTTTACGTGCTTTTCTCTTTTCTTTAACCAGCTGATGTACTTCCAGAGGATAATTAAAGTTAACATTATTAAACTTCCTTACTTTATCAGGTGTATTGTGCCATACTACTTGCTGTATATTATCTACAAACAGATTTACTTCCTTTTCTAGCTGTTCTGGTGACCGAAGAGGCACCTGGAGTTCAATAAGGCTTTCAAGCTCAATACTAAATCCATCCCAGTCAGTTTTACATGTGGTCAGTCTGGGTTGTGTTTCCTTCTGTATCAGTGTTTCGCTTATTGTCAGGATGACAGGTGTATGGTCTGAAGTAAGATCACTGCAATCAGTAACCTCAGTATAATTGTTAGAAAGCACTTTAACGACAAAAAAGTCAATGAGATCAGGCACTTTCTTCAGGTCAGTTGGCCAGAATGTTGGTTTGCCTGACGAGTAAAAATCACAATTCGCCTCCTTACCTGCAGCATACAGCATTTTGCCTTTTGGGGTACTAAGTCTTGATCCCCAGTAAGTATGTTTCGCGTTAAAGTCACCACCAACAACAAAATGGCTACCGAGCGATTGTAACAAATCCAGATAATCACTCTTCAACAAATTATAGCGTGGAGGACAACATATAGCTGAAATATTGATCTTTTTATATTTTGTTTGCACACATACTGTAGTCACTTGCATTGTTTCAGTATCAATTTTTACATCTTCAGTGTGCTTAACTGAATCCTTAATAATCACAGCTGATCCACCCCTAGCTTTATTAGAGGGGTGAGTGCTATGATATATTGCGTATCCTCTTACTTTAACATACGTCTGTTTTGTAAAATGGGTTTCAGATATTAAACATATATCAATTTTTCCTTCCCTTAGAAATAGTTCCAGTTCGTTAATTTTATTAACGAGCCCATTGGCATTCCATATTGCAATTCTGAGGTAGTGGCTCATTTACTCCTGCTTACACTTTTCTTTCCCATATTCTTCTCCAGCTTATTCAGCCTGTCAAATATCATTTTATTCATAGTACTTTGCTCATCCAACCTGCCAAGTATGAGATTAAGCGTTTTAGCAATGAAGGAGTTATCATTTTCTTCATTTCCATTACTTGTTATTTGTGCATAATTTTTTGTTCGGAGGTACTTAGTTTACTCTCCTCATTGAAACCCGGTTCCTTTTCATTAACTGATCTAGTCTTTGTTGCCAATTGCTGCTTTTCTTTGAGTGGCTTCATAAGCATATTGCGCCTTTTTGTAGTTCCTTGGCTACTTCACAACCCCAGTAATTAGCTGGATGTGCTCCTTGACAGTTTACGCATTTTGGAACAGATTTCCTATTAATGTTGCAATTTTTAAATTTTATAGATAAATTACATAATGAAAAGAGAATGATACATAAACAATACACAATTATTTATGAAATAAATAAAAACAGTAACAGTAGTCGTTTCTGTTTGACTCCATTTTTCAACACCTACAAAGTTAATTATTCATTAAATATTTTGTACACAGTTTGATAGTAAGTAAATTTTAGCTAATTTGAGTTTACAAGTAGAATTGTAAGTTTATTGTAAATTTATTATTTAAATATTTCTTACAATAGGAAAATATCGGTATGGAGAACCATACATAACTTCCATGTTCTAAGATTTATATTTAAAATCATTTACGAAATGAACTGTTTCCATAGAAACTACTTCTTTCCACTTATTGCTTCAGACTTAACCACAGTACTGTGGTCACAAATTTATACCACCACACGTTATCGCACTCGATTTTCACTGATGATGGCAGTCGACGGCACTGCCGAAACGTCTGGTTTTGCAGAAAACATTGGACTACGACCAAACAGCCCGGGAAGGAATTTTAACAACAGACTACTACTTTGTTGCCGATAACGTAGTACACATGTAAAAATTATCCCCTCCCTCTTCAACTATAATTTTCATTTATAGAAAATTACCCCCACCCCGTTGAACTAGCCTCTTCATTTATAGATATTTCATCTACGTTCCTACAGTGGATTATTAAGATCTTCTTATCAGGATACTTTATTTATCATAATTAAGTACTTTACTCTTGTTACAACAAAAAATGTTTCTGGTAAACTTCCCTTTCTCCGTTACCGATCTTCACCAAAATCAATAAGCCTTGAGTCTTCTACAACTCAGGCACATATGTAAAAAATTATTTGGTTCTGTTTGAATTTACGGCAGTTATCGTTCGTCATGAAAAATTTCTCTTGTTACAACATAAAATGTTGCAGGTAAACTACCCCTTTCCCATAACCGATCTTCACCAAAATCAACAGGCCTTGAGATCTTTAAAATCTAGAGATGTATGCAAAAACTTATTTGATTATGTTTGAATTTATGGCAATTATCGTTTGTCATAGAAAAAATTAACCTTGTTATCATATAAAACGTTGATGGTAAACTACCCCTTTCTCTTAACTGATCTTCACCAAAACCAACAGGTCTTCAGTCTTATACAATTGAGGAACGTATGCAAAAAAATATTTGATTCTGTTTGAATGTGCGGCAGTTATCGTTGTCATAAAAAAATTACCGTTGTTAAAACATAAAATGTTGCAGGTAAACTACCCCTTCCCCTTAACCGATCTTCACCAAAATCAATAGATGTTGAGTACTCTACAAATATCAGGACTGTATGCAAAAAAGTATTTGATTCTGTTTGAATTTGCGGCTGTTATCGTTTGCCATAGAAAAAAAATCTACAGACAGACAGACACACACACACACACACTTTTCGAAAAATTACTTTTTTTCATGTTTTGAGTGTAGTACAATCAGAATCTGCAATAATCTCGAACACGATTTTTTTTTCCATTACCATACTTCAATTTCCTTAAGGAACATGGAAGTAAAACGACTAACTTCTCTTTCATTGGAAAATTTCAAAGTGAAACGTTTTGTACAAAGTAAAATTACTTATCGTTATTTGTAATCACGTATACAGTTTCACCGAACTGATTTTAATTTTTATTGCTCCACTAAGCCTAAAAGTATCCTGCCCCCTTACGAAAATGTTTGCCGGCCGCTGGTACAGATGACACGGTAAGTTTGTACTAACGTTGATACAGCAAGTCAAAAACCAACTGCCATTATTCATTTTTCATTTCACATACATATTTCGAACGGTTGATACTGGAGGTTAAAGTCTTCAGTTATACGCATTGTTTACAATTAAGGATTCGGAATCAAACATCAGACGGGTTAGGTGTACAGTGAACCGGAGTTAAATTATAATCGAGTGATAAAACTATATAGTGAATTGTTAAAATAATAATAAATGAATTAGTGGAAACAACCAAAAAGGAATATAAAAGTGTGAATTTAAAAAGGAAAGTATTGTGATATTAATCAAATTTAAACAATTTTTAACGGTTATTATAAACTAACCTGTGACACTATATATACTAGCGAACTATTTTTTTACAAACACTGAACTATCACACAGTAACACCTTTTCTAATTTTTTTTTGTTAGTTGTTAATCATTATTTTTGTGTGTTTAATTTTAAGAAGTGTAGTATTAATTAACCTAAAAAAGACCGTAGCTGAGATCGAAAACTTTCAATAGCGCCATGTACCAAGCCAGGGCACATTAAGAATTATTTATGTATTTTAATTTTAAAAGACAAAAATTCAAAGTGAAACGTTTTGTACAAAGTAAATTACTTACACCATTATTTGTAATCACGTAGACAGTTTTAACATTGAAAATGTTTATAAGGACGTGTCGCACATTTGCGCGTGATCGAAAATGGGAACCGGTGAGTTTCCATAGATACTACTTCTTTGTTGTCAATAACGTAGTACACATATAAAACTTCGCTTATGAATGCGACTACATTTAACTTATAATCTGTACATTGGAAAATTGGAAAATGTATGTATGTATTTTTTTTCATAATATTGTATTGTCACGTGATTCAAGTGTGTATGCAAAATTTTAAGTCTATCACATCGGGAAGTATGAGAAAATTCGATTTGAAAAATCCACTTTAGACCGACGGGAAAAGCAAGTTAAATAAAAGCGTTTAAAAATATGATTTTGTTAAATTGAAATGAAATGTTTCCATAGAAACTACTTCTTTGTTGTCATTAAAGTATTACACATATAAAACTTATAAAATTAACTTCCCTCATCATCAAAAAATCGGTATGGAGAACCATACATAACTTCCATGTTCTAAGATTTATATTTAAATCATTTTCGAAATGAAATATTACCATAGAAACTACTTCTTTCTACTTACTGCTTCAGCCTTAACCACAGTACTGTGGTCACTAACGTATACCACCTCACGTTATCGCACTCGATTTTCACTGATGATGGAAGTCGATGGCATTGCCGAAACGTCTGGTTTTGTAGAAAACATTGGACTACGAAGGAATTTTAACAAAAACTACTTCTTTGTTGCCGATAACGTTGTACACATATATATAAAAAATATGCATAAAATTAATGGCTTGTATAAGTTAACGTTTAATCTCCATTAAGTAGTGCTCAAGTTTCCAAAGTTTTAATATTATGATGTCCGTAATTAAAACATCAGAGCAGGTTTAGTGTGTATGAGGGTATACCGTGGATAACGATTTTCAACATTTCCTATTGAGCGTTGCTTAGAGTAAAGCTGTGAATCTACAGTGTACGTTTCACAGAACAAACGCGCGGAAAAGAAGGAGCGCTCCGAAGTCACTCATGGACCCTCAGCATCTTGCAGAGGGTTCATTCCCTAAAGACGAAAAGTCTGTCTATGAATCGTTCCTCTGTAAACACGTACAGTTACTGGGCAGTGGCCCAGCGATCCACAGGAAGCAAATCGCTGTCCACGCTGGACAATTTTTCGGCTTGCACGCGTTATGTTGGTGTGGGTTTCGGCACTTTCCATTTAAAAAGCGTGCAAATGAAAGAAAATAAACATAAGTGAAGCCAGAAATAACGCGAATTTTGTGTGTGTGTGTGTGTGTGTGTGTGTGTGTGTGTGTTCCGTGCCTTTTTATTGCAGTAATCATAATAATAAAATGGAAACGTAAACATTACATAATTGAGATATGCTTGCCTGCCACGAACGATATGTTTTCTGTCATACATGATTTACATTAAAATGAAAAAAATTATAATTTTATTGCCTGGCAACAAAATTATTTTATTTTCAACAATTACCATTATTTGAAAAAGTTTAAATGAATTTTCAAGTACTTTACTGTTGTTAAAACGTAAAAGGTTGCAGGTAAACTACCCCTTCCCCTTAACCGATCTTCACCAAAATCAAATGGCCTTGAGATCAGTACAATTCAGGGATGTATGCAAAAAATTATTTGATTCTGCTTAAATATGCGGCAGTTACCGTTCGTCATAGAAAAAATTACCCTTGTTAAAACATAAAATGTTGCTGGTAAACTACCCTATTTCCTTAACCGATCTTCACCAAAACCAAAAGGTCTTGAGAACTCCACAATTCAGGCCTGTATGCAAAACATTATCTGATTCTGTTTAAATTTGCGGCTGTTATCGTTTGCCAAATAAAAATTACACTTGATAAAAAAACGCTGCTGGTAAACTACCCCTTTCCCTTAACCGATCTTCTCCGAAAACAATACGTTTTGAGTACTCTGCAAATCAGGGCTGTATGCAAAAACTTATTTGATTCTGTTTGAATTTGCGGCTGTTATTGTTTGCCATAGAAAAAAATTACCCTTGATTTAAAAAAAACGTTGCTGGTAAACTACCCCTTTCCATTAACCGATCTTCACCAAAAACAATAGGTCTTGAGTACTCTACAAATCAGGGCTGCATGCAAAAATTATTTGATTCTGTTTGAATATGCAGCAGTTACCGTTCGTCATAGAAAAAATTACCGTTGTTAAAACATAAAATGTTGCTGGTAAACTACCCTATTCCCTTAACCGATCTTCACCAAAAACAATAGGTCTGGAGTACTCTACAACTCAGGGCTGCATGCAAAAATTATTTGATTCTGTTTGAATTTGCGGCTGTTATCGTTTGCCATAGAATAAAATCTACAGACAGACAGACAGACACACAGACAGACAGACACACAGACACTTGTCGAAAAATGACTTTTTTCATGTTTTGAGTGTAGTGCAATCAGAATCTGCAATAATCTCGAACACGATTTTGTTTGCCATCACCATACTTGCATTTCCTTAAGGAACATGGAAGTACAGTAATACCATTTTAATTTATTTAAAAAATTACCTCCTCCTCCCTTCAACTACCCTTGTCACTTATAGATATTTCATCTACCTTTCTACAGTGGATTATTATGACCTTCTTTTCAGGATACTTTATTTATCAAAATTAAGCAATTTACTCTTGTTAAAACGTAAAACGTTGTAGGTAAAATACCCCTTTCCCTTAACCGATCTTCACCAAAAACAATAGGCCTTGAGTACTCTACAATTCAGGACTGTATGCAAAAAATTATTTGATTCTGTTTCAATTTGCGGCTGTTATCGTTTGCCACAGAAAAAATTCCACAGACAGATAGACAGACACACACACACATTTCCAAAAATGACTTTTTTTCATGTTTTGATGGTAGTACTATCAGAATCTGGCATTATCTCGAACACGATTTTTTTCGCCATGACCATACTTCCTTTTCCTTATGGAACATGGAAGCAAAAATTAATCCGGACCTGAGTCGAAATACGATGAACCGGATTCAAGTACACGCAAAAATTTAAATCATATATTCTTTGATATATTAATTTCAAGAGCTTTGCGGAACGAGCCCGCGAATATCGTGGAGGTAATAACTTTTGAATGACCTAAGCGGGAAATAAATCGTGGTAAATATGAAAACCAGCATGGAAGCGATCACGATATAATGACAACATTGTACGACAGTGAAAAACTGTTGTTAATCCAGGAATTAGATTAACACCCACCCATTAATGTATAAACACAACGTTCCTTGAGGTTGACCAGATAATTTTACAATCCGTTTATTCCCAAGTTTAAATCTATTCAATAAAATTACTGTCTTCTATCGACAACTTTATAACCCTGCTTTTCCAAGACTTATAAGATGTATTCCTGAAATAAGAAGATTGTACAGGCGCTAAACGGTTGACATAGTACTACACGATTACATGTACTTTGTTTTAAATTTATTGAAATTAAAAAGATGGTCTTCTAACGTTCTAAAAGATTATCAGCAAATGGAGTTTCGGTATTAGCTAAACGCATTGACTTTACATTCCCCACAAACGACAACACTATACATACAGTTAAAAGCCACAATTCCGCCCACACTCGAATTACTTTTGGCTATTCCCAGAACAACTGGTGCACTCTTCACAATTGGTTTTTGTGCGGCGGGCGTTCTTTGTGTTCCGTGGTCGCTACCGATTCACTATCACTCGCCGACCCCCCCCCCCCCCATTCTTACATTCTGTGAATTTTTCTTCCTATTTTGATTTTCTCGTTTCTGTCCGAGGCCGGTAATATCATTTTGTTACAACATTCGTAAAACTTTGCTGAGAAAGAAACAGTCTTATCTTTGCATGCCGCTTTCTCCAAATCTGACGCTTTACGATAAGCTGCTAACACTCATGTTGATTGTATTACGGTAGTCTCGACTTCACCGAAAACAAATAATCCCTTGAACAAAACTACTCAGCAAACAATCAGATTTTATGGCGATGAAAGTAAGCCATGGTAATAAATGATAAAGTCAATGAATTTTTCTACACATGAATGGAAATTTATTGTGGTACAGCTGCGGGACTTATATAAGCAACAGCGGCCGCCTTAGTCAGTCATCAACAGAACTACCCGAAATATCCGCAGACCTTCTTTCTCATAAACCGCCTCCTTACCATAGCCGATGCACTTCCTCCCAGAACTGCTCACCGTCGGCGTCATAAACATATAGTAACACCTAATTCCAAATTACAAACATACTCAACCTGCCTGCCTTCCTGATCACAACAATAATTTAAGTTTCTCTACCTTCTTACCAAGTCTTTAACCTTCAAGTGTCCCCCGCCTAGCTTGACGCCTCTCTGTCGCCTCCTTCCAGCTTTGGCGACCTGCGCTACACGTCCCTGTCTTGGCCGCCCTGAAAAATAGAATAAACATTAATAATTTAATTAATGGCACTTCCGCCAGCTACTTCCTTCACCTATATGGCTACAAACTTCATCTAGACACAAATACACACACACGCGCTACTCTACCTTCAATGTGTCTCCACCTTCCTCGCTTCCGGTCCGCGCAGGCGTGCGTCTCCCCACATCTTATAGGGAAACGAGGTTTCCGGAGATATTGGAGGAGATGAAAAGATAGCCTTTGAGATCTTAAAAGTACAGAAGGCGAAGAAGAAGAAGAAGAAGAAGAAGAAGAAGAAGAAGAAGAGAAGAAGAAGAAGAAGAAGAAGAAGAAGAAGAAGAAGAAGAAGAAGAAGAAGAAGAAGAAGAAGAAGAAGAAGAAGAAGAAGAAGAAGAAGAAGAAGAAGAAGAAGAAGAAGAAGAAGAAGAAGAAGAAGAAGAAGAAGAAGAAGAAGATTACCCTCCTACCATTTTTACTTTTCATCAGATCGCTCTTACCTTATCTTATCTTAGACTTATCGCATATTGTAGCCAAATAAATTTGATAAACATCATCATCGTCTTCTTAAAGGTTTTATGCTTTAGCGGCCTGCGCCTATTCCACAGTCCACCTTTTCTTCTCCCTGTAGGGTTATAATCTTTCGCTATCTTCGGTATTAACTGCAAAAATATCTGAGTCACTTCTTATCTCTTCATTTCTTATATGATCTCATCTATTACATCTTTTAACTGATCTCAGAAATATAATTTCTGCTGTTTGTATCATAATATTTTCTTCTTTTTTCTTTATGACCCAAGTTTCAGAAACATTCAGTGGTGTAGTATTGTCATTGTTTTATAAATGTTTATTTGGGTTTCTTTTCTGCATTTATTACCCAACGTTCTCTAAATCGTTCCACACATTCTTGTGAAAATTGTCACTTTATTTTCTATACCTCTATCTTGATCATAAGTAATGTCACGTCCAAGATAGTTGAAATGTCTTACTTGTTTTATGCATGTGTTGTCTATGCATATTTTGGTCCGAAAAGGTTCATCTCCTATAAAGGCCACTACTTTTGTCTTTGATTCAGATCTGTTAGAGTTATATTCTTTTCCTATTTTATGTAAGATGTATATTTCTCGCTGGATATCGTCTTCTGAAGTGGCGAATATAGCTTGGTTATCCACGAATAGAATGGTTTTCATTTTATTTTGGTGGATTTTAATACCGTCAGGGGACTGTTCTTTCCATTTTTTGAAGAGATCACCTAGATAAAGGTTAAAAAGTAATGGTGACAGACAGCAACCTTGTCTTGCGCCTTGTTTTGTTTCAATCGGGATAGATTCATCTCCGTCGTCTATGATTATCGCAGTGTTTCTATATAATTTATTTATGACCTGAACTAGGTGTTGTGGTATACCTTTATTTTCAAGTGTGTCCCATAACTTCGGTCTGATTACTCTATCAAAAGCTTTGCTGAAATCGATAAAGGCAATATGTGTTTATCGATCCTAAGATCTTAGGTCCTAAGGGGACATTTTGGATGTTTTCACACCGAGGAGTAGGATATGCGGAATATAGAACCGTTTGGATCAGAGCCTCTACCTACTCAAAACCCTTTTCGAGGTGGTCCTATAACATAACACGACGGATCTAGAGCAGAGAAGGTCGATAAATATCTAGCCGGGGTAGGGTTGGTTGTCCTATATGGTGGTGTCAATCAACAACTCACAATTCCAACAGTAGCCTCGGATAAATTTGATAATACAGTTTTAACATATCTTCAATAACTGGCAAATAATCACAGTTAATAGACTGTACTGATTATATAAGAATAATTAAGATGGGGCAAATTGTTACCTAGGGCTTTACTATAACAAAAGGCTGAGTTTGAACTGCTGACTCTTCCCAACACTGTTGAAAATCTGCTTAGAACAGGCGGTAAAGTATGTTCATCATCCGTGATTTAATCATTCATAATAATCGAGGAATCAAACATACAGCAATATAAGTATTCGTCGGGACAAAAAATATGTAACGAATAAATTTTACTACACAATCATCTCTAACGTTTAAAAATCCACTGAAGAGCGGATTGGGTGGGAGTCGTAATCCTGCAGGAGCTTCCAGTAATTTGACAGTGAGCTTACAACGGGTGATCGATGTTATTAAAAGCGGCGTCTTCTGAAAAAAAAAATACAGCATAAGACTAGCAGTTGCTTTAGACCGGTTGAATTATTAATCTTGAATAAAGCTGTCTACGCTGAGCTTCTAAACAGTGAGGTTACTCTGATCGTTTACGTTGGTGATTCTTATTATGGCCGTCGTTAGTACAGGGAGATTTACCTTTCCGTAAAAATAAGTACTGCCGATTTGCATATTAAACACCGTTGTGTCCCTAATTTCACTGTCTTATTATATACTATATATATATATATATATATATATATATATATATATATATTATATCTTATTATATACCACGCAGTGCAGTATATACAACAAAAATGTAACGGAAGTTTATCCTTGCTGCCACACCACGCATGTCAAATATCTTCTTCTTCTTCTTCTTCTTCTTCTTCTTCTTCTTCTTCTTCTTCTTCTTCTTCTTCTTCTTCTTCTTCTTCTTCTTCTTCTCCTCCTCCTCCTTCTTCTTCGTCTTCTTCTTCCTCTTGCTCTTCCTCCTCCTCCTTCTTCTTCTTCATCTTCATCTTCTCCTCCTCCCCTTCCTCCGTCTCCTCCTCCTCCTACTCCATCACAACCACCTACTCTTCCACCACTTTCTCTTCCTCCTCCTTCTTCATCTTAATATATACTGATTGTCATTTGACATTCCTTGAATTTTGATTGGGTATATTCTGAGATCGGATGGACTGATCAAAAAGATTTCTGAGGAAAAAAGAGAAAGAGTGCAAAGTAACATGGAACATGGAACACAGTGGTGAAGTTCTAATACGTTATGCCTAAACGCCGAGGTCTATATGGGAGAGAAACCAGGACTCTAAATAGGCCTACTAGTATTTATAGTAGAGTCCAATGGGCTGAGGTCAATCCTAATGGCAAGAGGAAGGCATAGACTTGACGGTTAGACAATCAGAGGGCCTTGGAATAGATACGATAAGTTAAGCTCAAAGAATATAGAGACGTGAGGAAGGATCAAGCGTGCCTGCCAGAACAAATCCTATTTTGTATACCCAGGAATAATGGCATAATGTCAAGTAATAATGACATGCCGAAGAGGACTTCGTCGGACATTAATTGGCGACTGTCAAAAGATTTAATGCTTTAGGGAGAAGGAGGTGGAGATGAAGAGGAAAACGTATGAAGCTCTTAGATGATCCAAAGTTTGCAGTGCCGTGTGAATATATTGTTACGACCGTCTCCTTGGTGCAGTGGAAAACAAATTACAAGACACCAATCAAACCACTAATCACCAGCTCTAATTATCACCATTAACAATTTGTAACCAAAAAGATAATCTCTTTCAATAAATCAAATAAAAATTGTCCACACGCAATAATAATGTCAAGTAATAGAGTCCCGCACAATTATAAAACTCATAACACTCCGCCACAATACTTCGAAACTGACCGGAATAAATCGCCTCTTAAACTAAAACTGGGTGTCGCTGACTGTTTATATTTATACCCCGCTGAGATTCTAGAATAATCCACAATACGCGTCGAGACTACTAGAAAACACTAGAGCGTAATTGCTTGCGGCTTTGAACACGGTGCGCGCCGACCGGGGAAGTCTGGAACAGCCTCGGTCAGGTTGACGCGTATTAAGAGTCACGTACGCACGCAACATTAAAGCTCGGGAATAGTTGAGAAACGTGTAGAACTTTCTGAAATGGCGTAACAATAAGAAATTTTAAATCGGGACAACAATACGTGGGCGCAATACCACGTCATTGTTAATGGTTTTGTATTTAATAAATCGTTTCTTACGCCTCGAACAAAACGTTAACCTTATTTCTGGATCTAATGTATTGCTGTTTGGGGACCAATGAACTAGGCTACAGACAGTTTACGAGTTTCCAATTAGCCATTCTTAAAAACACTGTAGCCGCAATATTGTTTACGACTATTGCAAAATCTAATTTTGTTTCTAACCAACCGCAATAAATATACTGGCAGCGATTCGTAGTACCGCAGCACTACTCGCCTGGGATATCGGGTGGAAATTACGTAATTTAGTGACCAGTGGTTTAATAACCGTCATTGGTTTCCGGTCAGCCCTTTGTGACGTGTACACCTTGTCACGTTTATTATGTGCTTCGATATTGCTCTGTATCAGACACGCGATTGCGTGGCTAATAAGAACTTTAATTAGCAGTGCAAGTACTAGTAAGTACTTACTAAGTACTTTAGTAAGTACGTTCACTAATTGTGAAAGGTACAATGTTGTCTTTACAAGTTGGATTTAAGGTTCCAAAAGCCGGGAGAAGCACACTCAGAAACTAAAAGCGCTAATTAGGGCCACAGGAAATTGATCTGCACCACTCGTCAGCAGAGAAGTCGGCTGTAGACCTACTCTGTCTGTCTGTCTGTCTCTGTCTCTCTCTCTCTCTCTCTCTCTCTCCCTCTCTCCCTTTCACCCTCTCCCTCACTCCCTCTCCCTCTCTCTGTATCCTCTCTCTCCCCTCTCTATTTCTGTCCCTCTCATTCTACCACACACACATACCCGTGTCGTAACTGACACATAACACCGCTACTCTCAGGTACCTTCGGTCTTCTGCTTTATTCCACCTATAAGACTTGAAGTAAAAGTACGTTTTTATAAGTACGACATACTGCGGTGGTAGTTTACTAAAAATCTACCATTATTTTCGAGAATGCCCAATTTTCTGGCGAAGAATGAGAAAATATGAATAGGGCGTTCCATAAAGTAAATAATTTTATTTTTATTACTAAGTACACGTACGGAGGTCAACTGAACGACATATCATGGGGCAAACGTCCCTTGCGACTTTACTGGCCCACCCTTCCGTTTTTGTCAAAAGTATCGATGATATTTTTGCCGAATTGGAACTTAGCTTCTCTAGAGCTCAGAAGTTGTTGAGGTTTGTTAACACAAAACACGAAATTTCAAAGGAAGAAATTGCAGGTGTACAGTGTTAAATCACAAGACCTCGGTGGTCAGTTCTGGTTCCCGCTGAGGTGGGCAGGAAACGTTTTCGAAATTAAACAATAGTTTTGCGCGCGGTCTGACAGCGCGCATAATTATGCTGGAACCGTTATGTCTCCCACATCCACAGCGTGTAATCGAGGCTATAAGAACTCAGCCGCCATTATTCAAAGTATCGTTACCCGGGCTGCTTGGCCGTGGTCTCATGATGTTACGTACAGAGATTTCGGCCTCGTTTCGATGCTACAGAGATCGTAGGCCATCTTCGCTTCAAAATTGTTTTGTCAGTTGTTCTCCAAATAACCCCAGTACTGAGGTATACTAATGTCTGTACTTACCTCCCGGCTAACGATATTACCTGGATAATGTCGAGGCCGGCCGTGATAGCCATTCACTGTCACTGGTCTTCCGGTCTTATTTTCAAAAAGTACGGCCAGCCCACTAAACAGTCTCTCTTCGTAGACACAAGACTTCTCATTATCCACGATATACTTATCTCTGTAGTTCGTCTTTACCAGAGTTTTTAATCTAACATGTATCCGTTCTCCTGGAACAACCCAGTTCGTTTCCCAGATAAGGATCCTTCGTTACCCCTAGATATGGATCCATTTAATGTACGTTACGAAACATTTATATCGTTTAAAATAATTTTTCGTCGTAACAACTAAAAACAATTGTCGTGATGATGGCCATAATTATTGCCAAAACGTCGACACAAATGTCGAAAAAACGTTTCAAAACGTGAGGGAAACGTCCGGTTTTGAGATAAATAAAACTGTGTATGTTAAACCAAAAACTAGTGTGTTTCACCTTAAATCAGTAATGACCGTCAATTAATCAATAACGAAAGGTTTAGTGACCTAGTGAATTAATCAATAACGCAAGGTTTAGTGACCTAGTGAGGAAAGATAAATAAGTATAGGGACAATTATTATACTACTTGTGTCGACTTTTCGGCCAATATTTACTGCCAATCGTCAGAACAATCATTCTCGAGTTTTGATACCAAACACACAAGCACAGTTTGATAGCAGTTGTTTGTATGGTGTCATAACAACTGAAAACAATTGCCCTGATGATAAAGCTGTGTATCTTAAACCGAAAAGTAGTGTGTTTGATCTCTAAACAGTAGTGACCGTCAATAAATCAATCAATGACGAAAGGTTTAGTGACCTAGTGAGGAAAGGTCGCGATAAGTATAGGCGCAATTCTTACACAATTTGTGTCGACGTTTCGACAATCCTTATTGTCATCATTAGAGGAATTAGTTGCTCTGAGTTGTTTAGTTGTGTTGTTGTGACACTAAACAAAGAATTACAGTTTGATCACAGTGGTTTGTTTGGTAGAAACAATAATAAATTGCCCTGATAATTCCAACAAATATTGTTGAAACGTCGACACAAATTGTGTAGAATGTTATAGACTGAATCTCGGTAAGCCTTTCAAAATTTTATATTGTTAAAATTGCTGTTTTTAAACGAACACTACAAAAGTGTAGGAGCGACAATATTTTGTAGCACAGAGTACATTAAAAAGGTCTTTGTAACTCTATCTAAAAAGAAGAAATATGCCTTTAACAAGCACAACTCTTCTCTTTATAAACGTTGTTTCCCAACGTAAGTGTCGAATGTTAGCGTCGGATCGTTGTACGCCACTAGCGTACCGCAGTAAACTACTTTTGCGAAAATAAAACAAAAGTAAAGCACGACACAAAGTGGGCGAAAAGTTGTTAACGCGAGAAACTGTTTGAAGTTGTCTTGCTAACCGCGCAACTTCTCGCGGATATAAGTTACGCCAATATTATTCATACGCGAAGGTCGTGTGCAAAGTTTATAACAAAAGGATCCTCCACACAGAACAACAAGTGAATACAATAAAATGCTATAATTTTACCGCGAGTTTAAATTTATTTCCGCATCCGTTGTTGTCGTCGTCGTCAGTGTTTAACCGTCCGTTCCGCGTGATTTATAGTTGCATTTAACAAAAGTTCCCAAGCGTTTATCGTATATTATCGAGCATAAAGGATTCTCTTTGCCGGTGATAAATGGCGAAGTGTTTAGTGCGGTGCCGGTGGGGTGATTTGATTAGATAGGATTTAAATTAACTGTGTCAGTGTTTCGACATATATTTGCCATCTTGAAGTTTCTGTATTGTGTTAGTTTGGGTAGAGAGACGCGTATATACATTAGATAGATCGTAATCATCATCATCATCATCATCATCATCATCGTCGTCGTCGTCGTCGTCATAATCATCGTCGTCGTCGTCATCACTACCACCACCACCACCAACATCACCATCACCATCACCATCATGATGAGGACCATTAATTAAACCAATGTTGATTACTTCCAGTCCTTAGTAAGCAAAATCACTCCAGCGGTTCTTCGGACGTCCCACACTTCTCCGTCGTTCCGGCCTGGGGATCTGACAACTGTCCATTCGATGGAGTTGCTCCAATCGATTCAGCCGACACGTTCTGTTCTGTTCTTACCGTACATCGTTATTCCTTCTGTGAACTTGATTTTAACATGATAATGTTTTTAGGCTGGGGGTCATTCCACAAAATGCGTGGTGCAAAATGTGTAACGTCATCGAAAAATGTAACGTGATGTTAACACTATATTTTTTCCACACTTTCGATTCCCCACAGTCTAGAAATCTTCGGTCTCTGTCGTTTTTAACATGATAATGTTTGTTATATAGTAAATATATTTGTTATATAGTAAATATTTGTTATTTATTTTCAACGAACATCGCTGGACAGGAGAGTTTGCAGTTTATGCACATTATACGTTTCAAAAGCCTAAAAATATTATCATGCTTCGATGTTTCGGTTTCGTCGAAATTCTTCTTTTTATATATTTTATGTGGGATTAAGTTTTAAACTTTACAAGAAATCTGGGAATTTCATTTTGGCTCCGGAAAGAAGTTATGAAGGGAATAACAAGGAACAGAAGAATATATTTCTATAGGTGGAATTTCCATATAAAGTAGTAATCTAACTCTCAATTTATGATAGCATTTTGCAATAAAAATTTCTTTAAGTAAAGACTGCATGTTCAGACACTGTATAATAGACAATAAGATACATGTCAAATTTGTTAGTTTAAGTTAATTTTTGACAGTAAATAAATAATTAGTCTTGTGAAGTAGTGCGAACATATGCGTATGTACATGATGAGTGCGCGTGTGCGTGTATGTATAACTATGTTACGGGATAATAAAAAAACAACAGATTAAATTAAATAACTTTTGTGAAAATAAAAATCTGACTTGAGACTGGTAACATTTTTGACCAGAATATGCATAAATAAAGGAATTATCGAGTGGCAATATTTGTTCATAAATTAAAGAACTAAATATATGAGTTTTTTAAAGAGAAAGTTTTATGATCCTGAAGAAAAGTAATAAAATTAAACTGGTTTTATCTTCATGCCACGTTTTGTCCGTAGGCAGAAATTTACAAGAAGAAGGTTCTCTGATCTTAAGCCGAAGAATAAGAGAATACGTTAGCCAATAAGCACTCGAGATATTGAGTAAGTTTCTTCGTAGGATATAATTCAGTCTCGCTCTGAACTCAATAACGCGTGGTCGTTGCCGCCCGTCTAGAGGTTTGGTCTACAAAAGTGCACGAGCACAAGTCAGAAAGTTCGCGAGTACATTAAACGTCACGTGCTAAGTCGGTATAGTACAAGATTGTCCGCATTGGCATTTAACACTTCAAGTTTACTGGAGTATTCTGTACTTTTAATACAGAGAATAAATCAATATTGCAAATTAATTCAGTACAAATTGTACAAGGACCCAACCCGAGAACGACCCTGAACGCAGCATAGGAGGAGGAGATCGCCGTTTATCCAGAAAGAACAACTGTCGCCACTTACCAGGACCTGAGCATTAACATCGCATCGTCCATCGTTAAAGGGAAGTGAAATTATTTGTATATATACTTTATTAAAAAAAAAATCATAAACGTAAAGACAAAAGAACTAGTATAAATTAAATCTTCATGTAATTAGAATATAAGAGAAAATTATTTTAAATTTGTAAAAACGGTCAACAGAGACAGTTAAGTAATTTTATTTTGTTATGAAAAACAATTATAAATTATTTTAGCAATATAAAACAAACAAATCTTTAATAAATCCGAAGTATTCCAATATTTGATTCTATGCAACCGTTCTGTGTGTGTGTGTGTGTGTGTGTGTGTGTGTGTGTGTGTGTGTGTGTGTGTGTGTGTGTGTGTGTGTGTGTGTGTGTGTGTGTGTGTGTGTGTGTGTGTGTGTGTGTGTGTGTGTGTGTGTGTGTGTGTGTGTGTGTGTGTGTGTGTGTGTGTGTGTGTGTGTGTGTGTGTGTGTGTGTGTGTGTGTGTGTGTGTATTGCAACGTAACAAATGGAAGGCATAGTAAATTAGAACAAAATAATATCAGAGTCTTTTATCTGGAGTTAGGTATTTATTTAAAAACAAATTTAATATGGTCTGTGATTTGAACATAAATTATTTATTCTTAAATTTAAATAGTGTCTGTAAAATGGTTTGAATGTTTCTCTTTCTTATAGTCTATTTTACTTGTTCGACGCATTCCATTGACGAACCGTTGAACTAGTCCGCTGCTGCACCCGTCACTTTCTGGATCAGCTGCAATGATGACACGTAGAACTCTCGCGACTCACGTACGCACGCTGTTTATCACCGATGTAGTTTATCTTATTTATCTCAGGGTTCGATAATGGGTTTACCTATTATTAATTCAATTTCGGTGTGTTTTACGTACACCTTCCGGTATCTTGACGTGTCCTCGCGTTCACCCAGATGTATTTCGGCAAATACACTGATTCCTATGCGGAAAAACCTTGACTATCGCGAGATACCACTATTTAATTTATAATTAAATTATTTTGAGTTCTAATAACCAATCGATCTAGCAAACGGGCAACTCGTTGCTAAGACCAAGTACTCTCGTAACCCTTATGAAGAACGCATACTGATACGACAAACTCGCACAGAGACAACGTCTGATAAGGCCTAGCTGTTAGGTAGAACTGAACGAAACGTCTTCCGCAAAAGACAAAACTGAATGAAAATTGGAGCTTCTAATTGGTTAAAACCCACAGCACGTGATAGATGGGTTAGACATATGTCCTGCTCAATTTTACTGAAGACTGCAAAAGCATGTATAGATTTTATCTAAAAGATTTATGACTTTCAGAAGATAAGGATTCTTTAGAAAAGTAAACTCTGTTAAAAAATACATATTAAAATAATATGTTTTGAGTATCTGACATATAAAAAATGTAGCGCTAATTCAGAAGTATGAGCAGTCTAAGTTTCAATTCGATACGTTAATTTACTCAAAAGTTATTCATGTAAATACGAATAACACGCGCACTAAATTCGCACTTGACATGACAGAAAATTAATTTATAGGCATTTTAACATACAACAGTTAATTACGCATTTCTGATTTCAAAACTTCCAGCTATTTTACAGAATTTTAACTAAATCAATTTTCAACATGTCTATAACGTCATAAATTGTATACAAGCATGTAGTCATTGCTACAACGACCCTTTTCTGCGATGTTCCATTGCAATGTGTGTGTGTGTGTGTGTGTATATATATATATATACATATCAATCACTTTCTGCTACAGTCCGTTTCTTGATGTATATAATACTATAATACTTATAACTAATTTACCTCAAGATATATTTTTTCCTTTAGGAACATGTTTCGGGAGATCCTGTTCTCCCATCTTCAGCCTTCGCCATCTTGCTTCTGGTGCAGTATTTGTGTGTTGGCTTCTGGATGTTATTAAGGTGGTTTGTTGGTCTTTGGTCCTTCAATGTTGCATTATTGTGTGTGGTTGTGGTATCTGTTTTTGTATTTTGTGTATTTTCGATGTTGAGTGCTTTGAATATTGTGTCATGTTTTGTATTGATTTGTATTTGTTCTGGTATTAATTTGTTTTGTGTTTTATGTTTGTAAATCTGTAAATTTTCCCAAATGTTCATTATGGTGCCTTTGTGTGGTATATGTTTTATTAGTGTTACATTGGTTATGTCTGGGAATTCATGACATGAACAAACATAACCCAGATTTACATAAACAAAAATTTTTTAAGAAACGTGATTACAAGACTTACGCCGAACAACAGACAGAATTAGTTAAATAAAAGCGTGTAATGAAAATATTAGTTATTATGTGAATGTTTTAGTGGATAGTTAGTGAGGATCGGTCAATAATACAACTTTTAGTAATTTTGCGAAAACTTTTATAAATACTGTCGATACGTCGACGCAAAATTACTAAAAGTTGTATTATTGACCGATCCTCACTAACTATCCACTAAAACATTCACTGATTGACGGTCACTAAAAATTTAAGGAGTTAGTTGTTATATTCTTTTTAAAAAAGCTTCCAATGTTTGAAACTGGATTACAATATAAAATGTTTCATGAGAGAGAACTACCTATATTATGCTATTATCCCCTCTTCACTTGCCACGTCTCGTCTCTTTCCACTCTCTCTCTCTCTCTCTCTTTCTCTCGCCCGTCGCTGTCCACACACGATTGCCACTGAAGGGATTCAATATTACAACTTTCTGCCACCACTGCAATTCGTCTATCTCCGCCTAGGTCTCTCTCTCTCTCTCTCTCTCCCCCTCTCAAAGATCCTCTATCTTTGGCTCTCTCTTCCTCTCTCTCCACCCCTTCCTCGTTTTCACCGCATATTCTAATCCAATGCGTCATTTTGCGGAACTGTAGACTCGATCTAACACATATATATTCAGTGTCCCATTGCGACCCGTCTCGTCTCGACTACTCCTTGTATTTATCTTGTCGATAGGTAAAAGTGTCTACCACGTATGGTAAGTAACGGGTAAATCCGCTTACCGCTGTGTGCACCGATAAATAACAGTCTGAAGATGCACTTGAAGATGTACGCCGCCGGTATAATGCTTGTTTATTGGCCGCTGCGCGTGCTTGCCGTATCTTATACAATAAATTTTCTACCGTTTCGTAAACTGTAGCTTATTCCCTAACTACACATAGCTACAATGACACTCCAACTTTGGTATACATTTAAATTTTTGTTGCTTCAGACCTGTGAATGCCACAATTACGGTGTTACACACCTCTAAATATCATTTTGCATGCGTGCGCGTACACAAAGACAAATATTTCTAATATTTGAAATATTTTCAACGTGTAGTTGGGAAGGGTACTTCCAGTGGGAGATGACCGAACGCTAAAAGGAGGGAAGATTTTAAGTAACAGACGTACGGAAAACAAAGGAGTCTTGGACGACTCAGAACACTGGAGAATGCAAGACGATTGTAAATTGACAGGCAGCCAGCAGTCTAGGATGCGGACGAAATCAGACGATCGGAGCCCAACGATGTCTCTGAAGCCATAATCAGAAGACACAACATGTAACAAGAAGTAGGCCTACGTACGAGGTAAATTAAGTAATGAGACTAATCAAGTAGTAGTCAATATGGCAACACTGTAAGGTTTCCATTAACACAGATGGTTAGATAAACAGCTGATTGATATTGAGTACTTATGTGTATATATATATATGTATATATATATATATATATATATATATATGTATATGTATATGTATATAGTCAATTGTTGCCACGTGAAACGTAAACAAGCTTTTCGTGAAGTGTTTTTGTTGTGTGTTATAAAAATGTGTGACTTCAATTACGAGCAACATTGTGCAATCAAGTTTTGTGTTAAACTCAGGCACAATGCTAACGGGACTTTTACGAAATTGACATAGGTGTATGGAGATGAAGCTTTGTCAAGACCACAGGTTTTTGTATGGTTTAAAGCATTTTCAGACGGCCGGGAATCAATTAAGGGTGATCCACGCTCTGGAACGCCCTTGGCGTCCCAAGGAAACTATTTTGAAGGCGATAGAGTCTAGATATAATTGATTGTAAATAAAAGGTTTTACTGTATTAGTCTCATTACTTAATTTACAGACCTCGTATATACCGCAGCTTTTCAACTGTCTAAATGTAGATATAATTAACCTTACATTAAAAAAAAAAAATGTCTACACAGAGTAAAATAATGATATGGTCTGAACACGTAACACAAATGTTCAAATAAGGAGTAGGGACATATACACTTTTTTCTTCTTCTTTGTCCTCTTTGCTTTTTCTTCTTTTGTTTCTCCTTCCAATTGTTTCTTGTCTTTTCCCTTTTATATCGTACGGTGTTAGGACCTCTATCCGTCCTCTCTGGATATTGTCACGACGGTCTCGCTGATAGCGTAGTGGAAAACACAGTACAGACACCAACGACATTACTAATTACCGGCTTTAGTTAATCACAAATAATCATTTTAATCAACAAGGTAGTCTCCTACAATAATTCAAGTTAAATTTGTAAACACGCAATAATAATATCAAGTAGTAGAGGCGTTTTTAAATCCATTAATATAATTTCGTTCCCTCGCGCACGCGGCTAAGCATCCTTATGCATCATTTCACAGCACTTAAGTTATTTTTCTTCTTCTGATAGTTCCTATCCGCTTCGAGTGTTGGATATCACACAGACTATTTTAACTTTCTGCACTGCTGTACGGAATAAGTCAGTTGTATTCATGCCAAACCAGGTCCTTACATTTCACAGCCATGATATTCTCGGTCGCCCAACTCCTCTCTTTCCAATTACTTTTCTCTGTAGTATGGACTGCAATAAGTAAAATCTCTGGTCATTTCTCATGAGATGTCCCAGATACTGAAGCTTCTTTATCTTCACGGTGTTAATAACTTCCCTATCTTTTTTCATCTTTCTAAGAACTTCAACATTACTTATATGCGCTGTCCATGAAATGCTCAGTATTCTACAGTAGAGCCACATTTCGAAAGAAAAGTTATTGTGCCAGTCTAAAAATAATTAAAACTAACATTTTTTACAATTTTCCTTATCAATTAATTTACATCGTTCAAACCTTCAATTCTATTTATCATAAATCTAGCATATGCTTTACTCTGTGCTACATTCCATATGCAATTAGAATGTCTATTGCAATATATACAAAGTGCTCTGGACACTGTAAGTTCCGTAACAGACATCTCTTCTGTTTAATGTGATGAGGACTTGATCGACAGTAGACATAACGCGTATAAGCACCGCGACCGCGATGCCAGTGCCATTAAAATTGTGTCACGCTATTATTTAACCAAAACAGAAACACTTGAAATGAAAGCTAAAACAACGTTATACATATTGTGCTTGGCTCCTGTGATGATGTAATAAAACATTTATTTAAATTCCACAAAACAGGAAATTAAACTGGATTATTTCCCACCGGATATTCGTTTGCAAACGGAATAGTTAATGTTTTTGCTATTACATTCGCAATTTTAACGCCATTATTGTTTAGCAAAAAGTGGTTATGTTTGTGAGCAATCAGAAAATGTGAGCGCGCTCCGTTATTTATCGCCATGATGTAATGTCCGTGGACACTCATAAAGCAGAATTAAATTCTAATTCAACGGAAAATGTATGACGTATATAATAGTATTATACGAGAACATACACAGTATGGAAATGTGTATTATTAGTATTATTATTATTATTATTATTATTATTATTGACCCTGTAAACGTCGCCTGCTGATGACGACGGTCCAGTCAGTCATACTGTACGACGAAGAAGTGTGGGCGGATGCCCTGAACAAGAAGGTATACTGAAAGAGACTGGCCAAGGTGCAATCTTTGTGAATCCGAAACAGGTCGTAACTAGAAGGTTTCGAGAAGGGATGAAACTAGCTTCCGAGGGGGGGAGATAAAAGTTCCTGAGAAAAGATTTAAAATTAAGGATTCTTCCCATAAAATTGTATAACTATATTTTATGAATTTTTTGCGTTTTAAAGTTTTTGAGTAAACCATCTTAAAATATTGTAGGCCTAATTGAAAAACATGGAAAAGCGCCGATTCCAAAATATACTTGCCTAAAGGTACCTAAAAATTATCCAAATTAATATAATAAATCTCATGTCGGTAGGAAGCACTTTTATTATAAATTTATATTCTTAATAGGTCTTGTGAAAATGAGATTATGAAGCTATTTTTAAAAAACTAGTTTTATTACCCCTTCACACTTTAGTTTAAGCATGTTGCCCAAGACTGTTTTAAGCAACTTACTGTTCGTTTTCTGGCGCGTGTTTACTTCATTGTTTTTAAGGCTGGAAGTACGTACGTTACTTACCCAATTGGTTTATTTATATTATTATGAAAACTCTAACTTTATTCTGTTCATTTACAGGTATAGAAATTGTAACTCCCTTTTTATTATTTACTGTATTGTAATTCCTTTTACTTCTGTAATTATTTAATCTTATTCTAGCACATGTAATTAAAATGAAGGCTTAAGGCTTAATTAAAATCATTTAGGCTTCAAAATTTTTCTAAAAATTTTAATAGTTCTGGGGGAGGGATTAATCCTCCTGATCACACCTGTAGTTATGTGAATTACCCATAATTCAATATCCTTTGTCTGACTTACATAGGATAGGCGACGATCTTCTGTAAGCTTACTATGTTTATGTTGTAAGCTAGTAGCTTATTTCTAGGTTTTATTTCTTTTGTATAAGTCGAACTGCATACGTGATGAACCTAGGCATATAAATATGATCCGACTTTTGTTATTTTAATAGGTGTGACAATACGAATCATGACTATACATTTCTCTGGCGTTCACTAACGTTTATTCTATTGTCTTGACATTAAGGTGTAAGCAATTTACGTAACACTAAATGAAAGTGCTGTGCTATTAACGTTTTTATTATATTTATTTTCCACTTGCTTTTATGAAGAAGTTAATAGAGAGTTCTTTACTCTGCTGGCATGAATTTAATAATCGTATTTCAAACAATTATACATTCGTAAACAAGTTTTCTAAATTATGGAAATGAAGTCTGTAAATAAGAATACTTATCGTTGAGTTTGCGTTAGTCTAATATTTCTGTCGGTGCTTGCATAATGAAAGTCATTGCGTGTACGATTCACCCCTTTGTTACGGAACTTACGCACGACGGAGCAGGGTTGCTGCGCCCCGTATCTGTTTCCACCCTCTCAGACGTGTGCGTTATCGTCCCTTATACTCACTTGGTCTTCGACAAATGAAAATTTCGTCCAAGTGATTAACTTTTCTTTCTCGTTTCCCTACAGTGATTTATGTTAATTCATACAGTGTGAACATTTTTTAATGATTCAAAATATTTTTGTGAAATGCTGAAATAACAAAGTATCTGCGACAAACAGATTTCTGAGAGAGGGTTAGAAAATTTAAGTATCTAGGAGAAATAATTCAAAAGAATGGCTTAGAAAAATCTGCTATAGAAAGAAGGATTCATAAAATAGAAAGGGTATATGGTATAACTAAAGATATCTACAATAAAAACTGCATATCTAAAAATGAGAAAATAAGGCATTACAGTACAGTAGTGAAACCAGAATGCCTATATGGAAGTGAATGTCTAGCATTGAATTATAATTTAGACAAACTAGAAATATTGGAAAGACGAATTATTAGGATAATGTTAGGCCCACGAAAAACTTCAGAAGGTTGGAAATTAAGAAGTAATGATAAAGTGTATCAAAGTATAGAAAATATTAGTGATTAACTGTACTTTCACTTGTGAGAAATTACGTTTCTTATTGTCCTCGGACGTTTCGGTGTGGTGTACGCCTCCTCAGCTAGGTTTGAATACAGAATGTCGTGAACAATTGTGACGGTTTCTTCACAGGTTGGTGGGATGTGTGGGGGGGGTTTGGTGGAAGGGGGTTGGCGCTGGGATTCAAAGTATAGTTTGGTTTGTGTATGATTGTGTCAAATATTACGTGTGATTTAAAGTGTAGTTGGTCATTTAATATGTTGTTTGGTTGTAGTGTGTAAACACCAAATAAAAATTGTTCACACGCAAGAATAATGTCAACTAATAAAAAACACAATTGTATTACAATTGTCCCGCACAATTATAAAACACATAACTCTTCGCCACAATACTTCGAACCGCACTGTGTAAATCGCCCGACAATAACTGGACTAAACGCCGCTGCCTGCCTATATTTATACCCCGCTGAAATACCAAAATATTCCATACTACGCGTCAAGAGCGCTACTAAAAAACCCCAGAACGTAATTGATTGCAACCTTGAACAATAAATCTGGATCAGTCTCGGACGCGTGATAAGTGTCACGTAATTGTCCTTCATCTGAGTAGCAGCAATACGTACGCACACACACACACACACACACACACACACACACACACATTACAGCTGGAAGAGCCTAGAAACAAGTAGAATGTTCTGTAATGGTGTAACATTTTTCCGCATTACGTAACAGTGTGTTAATAAACCATGTTTCAGTAGCGCTTATTTTTATTGTATTATTGCTTTGATAGAATTGATGTCAGTATTTTATTACACTTTTTCGGCCACTTTAAAGATTATAATATTGATTAGTCTTAAATTGTTTTTTTCTTTTATATGAATACGACTCGACCGGACCCCCCCCCCCCCGTCATCAGGACAAAATTCTACTAGTGTACCAAAAGAGCTCAGGTAATTAGAGAAATTATCTTATCTGCAAACCACCTTAATATAAGTTTCAAATGTAACTTAACAAACTATCGTAATAATATGTGAATGTCACGTGTCCCTATGTTTATGCAAACGTTCAAAGTAATATTATTTAATTATATTTTACAGACATCCTTCTGTAGAGAGGTTTTTAAATCTTAATCAGTGATATTACTGGTAATTCAAATTAAAAAACACGTTTATAAAAATCATCATCATCATCATCATCATCATCTGAAAGGATTAAACCAAGGATTAATCCTTGTTCTAGTCTCAAACAGGCAAAGTCTACAGCTGGTCACTCCAGCGCCCAAGGATTAATCCTTGTTCTAGTCTCAAACAGGCAAAGTCTACAGCTGGTCACTCCAGCGCCCAAGGATTAATCCTTGTTCTACTCTCAAACAGGCAAAGTCTACAGCTGGTCACTCCAGCGCCCAAGGATTAATCCTTGTTCTACTCTCAAACAGGCAAAGTCTACAGCTGGTCACTCCAGCGCCCAAGGATTAATCCTTGTTCTAGTCTCAAACAGGCAAAGTCTACAGCTGGTCACTCCAGCGCCCAAGGATTAATCCTTGTTCTACTCTCAAAAAGGCAAAGTCTAGAGCTGGTCACTCCAGCGCTTTCTCGGACGTCCCACACCTCTCCGTCCCTTCGGCTTATAGTTCCATAGTTGTTTGGGGATGCGGCAGTCTCCGTTCGGCAAATATGTTCCCACCGATTCAGCCCATTCTCGACAATCCTGTCGAGTATAGCCATATTATTCAGTTCATGCCATATATCTATGTTTCTTCTATGATCATAGAGAGTATACCCTGCCACGTGCCTGAAAAATTAATTGACTACAGTTTCCTTAGTTTTTGGAAACTAGTGTACATCCTTAGGTTTGCAATGTTCTGATTACTGACATATAATTTAAAAAAAAAAAGTTAATTTAAGTTAAGGTTTCTACTAATTTGAAATTTTTCCTGTGTTGTCGATTCATCACAATAATATGTGCAGTATATAATAATAAAATTATTATGCGATCCTTTATTTTCAGGTGAGTGACAGAACCTCAGAAGTACTCACGAGTGTCTCAGGTGTCGCTTAAACATTGAGGTAAATTTGCAAACAATTTTAAACACTCTTTAAATTTACTTTATGTAATCATATAACTAGCTGTGGCCAAAATTCGCTTGACACTAGAAAATTATCGTGCTGTGAAATACGATCATCAAATAAAACACTACTTTAAAACGTTGGAGAACGTTTCGATAAAATTTATTGTCATTGTCAGGACCTATATATGGGATATATAGATATAATTAATAAGCCTACACACAACATGTTGTCATCGTGGTATTGTACAGTGGAAACAAAATACATACACCAATGAAGTCCAATAATTACCAGTTTTAATTAGTTACAAATAACAATTTGAAATCAACAATGTAGCCTACTCTCATACAATAATTCAAGTTAAATTTGCCCACATGCAATAATAATGTCAAATGTTATAGTTCCGCACTAATAATAACACAATAATCACTTTCCACTGATCCGAAACGATCACTTGACACCCACTCTACACGTCGTAACACGGTGTAACTAACTGACCAAGCCGGCCGCTGTTGCTTATATATAGAGCCCGCAGAAGTTCCGGAATTATTTTCCATTCATTTGGCGGTGTGGCAGCATAATTCGTTTAGTTACAAGTACTCGAACAGTCTGGAGTACCAGGTAAGTGGACGGCCTTGACACAAACGCCGCACGATGGGCAAGTCGAGAAGCGTGTAGAACGACGCTCTCGTTTTTTCGAGAGAGTTACCTAATTGTCGTAGCAGTAGTATACAATTGCTGAGAGCCTTGTTGAGAGCTTTTGTTGAGAGCCTTCAAGTGTTTATTCATAATGAAAGTGTTATATTCGGAGCTCTGCAATTTGGAGTTTTCGTGAATAGGATATTGGTCCGTTTATGTAAGAACAGCCATTACTAAAAAGTTTAACAATAGCCTTGGAGTGGGATATTTATAGAGTCGTTAGTGGGATAGAAATGGTACAGCTAAAATTATATTCAACTTCATACGTTTGAAATCCAAGTGTTAGTACTCTACCAGTGACCCATTCAGCCACTTTTCAACGTTTTACTGTCGCTAATCACGCAACAGTCACAAGCCAGCAGTTAGTGAAGAATTAGTTTCACCCTACGCCACAGCCTAAGGCATTGCGTGATGTGCGATTGTATACAGACAGCGTCAGAAATGGTAGTAAACATTTTAGGCACGGTGTGTTCCTTCTCACCCTCCACTCCCCCCCCCCACACACACACATAGCGACGTGGCGGATAATTAATTACTTTTTCCAATACATTTTCCTGTACGCCCATGCTCTTCTTCGTCGTAAATGGAGACATTTCTGTTCGTAATTATATTACCCATGTGTTTACCTCAACGTGCTAACTTTTAACATGATTGTCTCCTTTCTTTGTCTAACAACGTAACTGAACAACAAAATTTAATCAACTTAATTTGTGGGTGCGTCTGTATGTTTGCTTATTTGTGTGTGTGTGTGTGTGTGTGTGTGTGTGCGTGCGTGTGCGTGTGCGTGTGTGTGATACGAGCTTGAGACGTATGTACAAACAAAGCTCGACGACTGACAGTTAAATATTGTTGTCAGATAAATATTGTTAAGTAGTGTTGAGTAGAAATTGTTAAGACGACAGAACGCTCTCGAATAGTCGAGGTGTTGTTCTACACGATTCTCGGCTAGCCGAGCAGGTGCGTGTCTCTGCCAAGACCGTGCACTCAAGGACCGTCCTAGAACTTTAAAGTGTGCTTATAACAACGCAGATTACGGAATATTATTCTGGAACATCCGCAGGCTATATACATATAAGCAACAGCGGCTAGCTTAATAAAATAGTTACCGCTGCATGGCGATGTATTCAAGTGCGCATCGAAGTATTGTGGCGAAGTGATTATTGTGTTATAATTAGTGTGGAACTCTAATAGTTGACATTATTATTGCGTGTGGACAAATTTAACTAGAATTACTGTATGAGATTATCTTGTTGATTTCAAATTGTTATTTGTGACTCATTAACGCTGGTTATTAGTGACTTCATTGGTGTCTGTATTTTGTTTTCACAATACGATGATCAGTGGGGGCGTCGTAATAATATATCTATCTTTAGTGAAATGGAATTCATTAACACCAGATACAGTAGAGAAGTGCAAGTTTTACGTGCATACTCAATCCTTACGCTAAGACTTGACAAGGTGAAAACTTGAAATATAACACCAGTATGAATTAATATTTTTAATTTTTAACAAAATAAAATGTCGAAAGACTAGAGCGAGTCGTAAGTATCAATGCAAAGTATCTACCGGAGTCAGAATGGTTAGGTCGGACTATTACCATTGTTATAAATTTACCGCTCAACATTTCGACCATTAAACGATCTGTGGTCGACTTCAGGTGTAAGTTAAATTAATATATTAAATACAAACGTAGACCTACCAAGATTCACTCACTAACAACCGCAGTGGCGTATCTACAATTTGGCTTTGAGGAAGTCCGGGGAGGGTTGTCTTCATACAAAAGAAAACAAAAACAAGTTAAGACTAAAGTCAACATTACTGTCTTAAAAGTGGCTGAAAAACGCATGATAAAATCATGAAATCAGTCCCTTTAAAGTAGACGGTAATAACCCAATAACAACAGGTGTTATTCAAATATTGTGACAAGATACTTATTGACTGAATTGATTTTCCTACATTTCATAAACATATAGCCTAATGCTGTGTAATAAACCTGTTTGTATATTGTAACGTTCAGTTAATATAATCCTCCTTGTGTATCCAGTGAATGTGGAAGGCCCAACTTCTGAGCGTCAATATGTAATATCAAAACAAATTAGTATCTCTTACTAATAAAGTATAACCTGTTTTATTTTTAGATAGAGGATTATTCATCTGAACCTCAGGGTCAACATACAATTTACATATAGAACAAACAATACAACTTTGATGCATGAGACTCGGTATTACAGTGTTGTTAATGTCTGTTGAATGTTTGTGGGTCCTTTTAAACTACTATTAACTAGAACAAAAAACTCTTATAATTAACAACCATTTTCATAATAGTGCACTAACGCAAGTCACAATTATTATTATTATTTATTTGTTTAATGTTTATTCAGTTATTGTTTTTGTGGTATGATCTCACCAACTTTGCAGGTTTCACAATGGCTTCATTCGTTGATTCCGCTCCTGGACATCTGGTTTTTCGCTCTCTCTCTATCAAAACATCACTCCTCTAGGTCACGGATTGGTTCTCCTGGTCATCTCAGCTTCCACCGGTCCTCAATTTCTATCAACTCAGCAGTCACACCTTAAACGTTCTCTTGCAATTCACAATTTTTTTAACAATAATCATCTTCCCTCAAAACATTAATTTCATTAGTTAAAGGCCATGGCTATATTTTTTATGGGTCGCAGGTTCGGTTTACCATTTCTAATTAGTAATATTCTGTTGACCTTTACTTTATTTTTCCTTCGTAACTATATTATTATAAGTTTTTTAACGTAAGAGTTTCTATCTTTTAAATTATTTACACTTGGTTTGATCTCACTATATGGGCTACATAATTGTTTCATATAGATTATATGTTTCATTCAATGCTCATATTATAATAATGTTTAATCACTTTCCTTATATCTGATTTTTTCCTTTTTAAAGTCTATTACTGTTATTTTCACTTTCTAGCACTATCACACAACCTAACTTATATAATTATAGTTTGATTTATTATATTTGTAAAATTTATAACATTCACTGTTGTAGTTCAATGATACAAAACAACTGTTTGAGGCACGCAGACCTCCTCATAGTTTTAATCTAATGCTTATGAACTAACAAATGTCTTTTTATTTATTTTCTAAGTTTAACATTTGTACCTTATAATTCTATTAATTAATCATTATTTACATGTTAACGAGTATGTTATGTTTTACGTTTAGTGAAACGACACGTTACAATATTTAAAACAGAGCTACTGCTATTTAGAGTAGACGGCTGAAAAAAAATGAAATAAAACAGCCTAAAAATAAATAGATTAACAAAATTCGTCGACTTTTTCAACCTTTTGGGGGGCCAGTCCCGTTTGTTCCCGTCCCCCCCAGTAAAAACGCCCCTTGAAAAAGCGTAAACCACCACAAGCCTACAAAGTTAAACAGAACTGTATAAAAAAAAGCACCGCTACTTACTCTGTAAGTCCGCTCGACAAAGCTGGAAGCACACAACTACACTGACACAAGTTCACACAACGAACAACCACTTGCGTCGAAATGTTGAGAACCACTGACTTAGACCCATCTGTTAACAACCTTTCATAGTTCTTCCTGAGAGAAATTGTCCGTCTCGTGGGTGAATTTTCAGCTACAAATGTCTTATAGATATAACGTTTTTTAACGTTCTAAATACAGTTGGTTCTCTTCTTTCAGACAGTCGACTTTGTACATGTTGCTCTTTCGGACGTTGTGAAATCGATTCCTTGCATCTGAGTTCCGTTTGGTAACTTCGGAGTTCCTACATTCCATACTGGGAGAAGTGGTGTGTAAACGAATAAGCGTGTACACAATTGCACATATTCGATTTTCGATATTATTCCTGCTACTGTAGGAATCGTATTGATTAATAGTGTATTACGTATTTTATGCGATAACAGTAGGCATGCGATTGTAAATCTAAGCATTAATAATATACAATATACTGTACTTTACAGTTTACACAACTGATCCTAACAATTTCAAAATGCCGTACCGTTGGAACTCTCTCGAAAAGTCGAGAGCGCCCTTGCACCCGTTTCTCCGCTACTCGAACAGCTGTAGCGTTTCAAGCAAGACCGTACTCAAGTACCTTCCAAACTGTTCTGGAGAGCACTTGAAATATGCTGACACCGCGCAGTAAAGGTGGAAAGTTATTCTGGAACACCTGTACTGCCTATATAACCCAGAGCAACTGGATTTGTCAGACAGTTACTTTGAGCGATTTATTTAGTGGGGATCGAGTCACTAGTGAAAAGAGATTATTGGAAGTAGTACGGAACTCTTAATAGTTAACATTATTATTGGATGTGGACAAACTTAACTTGAATTGTTGAACGAGTAGGCGAAAATTTGTTACGATATTAATTGATGACTCGTTGGGCACTTGGTGAAACATATTAATACAAAGGTTTTGTAAAATATATAAAAACACTTGGTAAGTTTCATAAATGTTTTAATTAACTCTGACAGCTGTTTCGACTAACTTAAGCCATTGTCAAAGAGCGAGTGAATGAAATTACTGAACACAGGATGTTAGTGGAGTGTAGGTGGTAAACATCTGTTTAGGGCATATCTGGAACATCTGTGTTGTGATGGCGAGGGGGGGAGTGTGTGCATGAGACAAGGGAAGGTCAGGTGTCTTTAAAAACTAAATACAATCATGAATGCAAAATATAAAATTAACTGAACTAAATATAACTGAATGCAAAATTTAAAATAATGATGAACATTCAAAATAATATAAAATAAACTAAACTAAATAACAGATTTTAATAAAGGGGATACACAAAATTCAGTCTGTTCATTGGTTAAATTTTTGTTATTTTTTATTGCTTTTTTAATTTCTAAAATTTCTAACATCCATTTTTTTACCTTTTTGTATGTTGTGGAGTAGTGTTATGTTTTTTGTGTCTATGAAGTGATTGTGTTGTAAGCAATGATCTGCAAAACCTGTATTAGATGTATTGGTTAAAATCGCCTTCTTATGTTCAGAAATGCGATGTTTCAGAGCACGCCCACATTGTCCGATATAAATAGTATCGCGTTCTGCACAGTGTATTTCATAAACTCCATTTTTCTCCAGTGTGTTAGATTTTTATTTATTATTGACTAGTAGTGAAAAAAGATTACGTTTGTTTACTGATACCATGTTAAGACCATGGTTTTTTAACCTATTATTAATCTTATCTGTTATACACGGAATGTAATTTGTTAAGTGAAATAATTTGTTAAGCTCTTAAACAATTACTAAGGTTAGTTGAAACAGCTGTCAGAGTTAATTAAAAAAATTTGTGAAACTTACCAAGTGTTTTTATATATTTTACAAAACCTTTGAAAATTTGTTATTTGTGATAAATTAAAGCTGGTAATTAGTGGTGTCATTGGTGATTGTATTTTGTTTCCACTGTAACATACGACGATCAGTGATACCGTCGTAACGATACAGTACAGTAAATACAAATTCTGTTGATACTGCACAGTATAACCCCCTCCCCTCCTTTGGACAATTCAAGTTGTCCACGTATTATCACAAGGGTCCAAGATCTTCTCTAGTGCCGAAACATTTTGCGGCACACAATGCAGTGGCTGTCGCTGGGTCGTTCGTGCACAAGGGTCGATCTGAGTTTTCTTTCAGATGTTAATGAAAAACACTGTATGCGAAATAGTAACGGTTGATTCATACAATCAGTTGGAAGGAAATACGACATTGGCCATAAAACATAACTAACTGACATCTCAGCTCTCGTTAACGCTCACCGAGACCTTGCACTCACTCGTAGCATCGCGAAGATAAAGATACACCGCGTCCTGACTCAGGCGGCAGTGAAATATGTCCGCTACTGGGGCTCAGTCGCATAGTTTTACTGAATAAATTAGTTACGTAGTTGTAGTGAGACTCGTGTTAAGTTACAGATTGCTTTGCTCTTTGTCATTAAAATCAAACGGTATTCTGTCCACAAGGTTTAATTAAATTATAAACACACTTTAATGATAAAAACAATTTAATTTAATCTAATTTACAATAATATATAAGCTTGTATCTTTCAGTGCACGGGAATCCAACTGCTAGTTCAGAGTAGAAAATCATTATTCTCCTTCTTTCCGAGAGTGGACTGGAGTCGAAAGGACAGATGGGTTGTTACCCGAGTATTTGTAATTGCGTTGGAAGAAACCTAAAGATATTATGACAGACCGATCTCTCTCCGCATCCCTTTTCTCATCCACAATTTTCTTCTGCGTAAACAGCGACACAAACACAATTCTTAACATATTCCTCATTTCCTTTAAACTTATATGTTTCGAAGCGAACAGTTTTCCTCTTATTGAATGAATCTTTACCATGACTAAATCTACTTAATATCGCCCTAGAACATTGGCCATTATTCATAACTTTCCTTCCTTTTTTTTTACGTAAACAGGCCAGCCGTGGACCACGCGAATATCACTTCCTTTCCTTCTCCTGCCAGAAGGCCCTCATTCGCACACTATTCGCCGCCTTCCTTCCACTGTCCACCATTTTCTAGTCTCCTTCTCACCGCAGAGAACCTCAAGATTTTGAATTTTGTTTCTGTATATAATTCTGTTCACACAGTCGTTTAAAGAGCTACACAGTTTCATCATTTTCTCTTTGAGTTGATTGGTGTATCCGTTTAGACTGGAAAATTGCCAAATATAGTTGAAAATTTGGTTATTAATTTGGACAGTTTCATCCGAACCATATGTCCAAGGAGTCTCAGTCTTTTCCTTCGGAAAGCCGTTTCCAGATCTTCCAAATATTTGTAAAGATCTTTTTTGGGGCTATGCCTGTACCCATTTTCGGTTTTCTTGGGGCCATAAATTTTCCGAAGAATTCTTCGTTCAATTTTAAGAAAAGGTTCCAAATTTTGAAAGCACATTGTTTCCACTCCATACACGGTCATCGGTCTGATCACGGTGCTACAATGGCGGACTTTCGCACTTCTGGAAAAATTTTTCTTTCCATACAGTTCCCGAGTTAGAGTAAAGGCCTTTGCTAATTTGAGTTTCCTTATCTTAAATGATTCTTTGTGTGCGGCCTTTCGGGATATGTTTTCCTCAAGATATTTGAAATTGTTAGTATATTTTATTTCTCCTTACGAAGTATGCAGTCACGTTTTCGGGAATTTAAATAGGGTGTTCATGATTTCCGTTTTAGCAAAAGAGATTTGGAAGCCAGTTTTCTCCGCTATCTTTTTGAGATCTTCTACTTGCTTTCTTGCTTCTTCTTCTGAGAGGGCGAAGATGGCAAGGTCATTCGTGAAAGCTAAACAACTTAATTCGACGCCTTTGGATTTTTTACCTACTCTAACCCTAGTGAAATTGGCTTTACGGAAGATTTTCATATGGTAATATTTTCAAACTGTTAAAGAAAAAGCCGACACAGGAGTTATAACAGTCTAACAGAAAATTATCACGTTTTGCAGAATCGTGATATCTTTTTGCCACGTTTTGTTTTCAAGTCAAGTCAAATTTCTCAAAAGTGTATTTAATTTAACTAGCGTTATATAATTTAAATTATTTACAAATATTATTTGAAATTTTTCGTTATTTGTTAGCAATTTAACACTAAAACTAAAACTAAAACCTAAAACTACAACTTTATGCGTTCTGACTAAAATTTTGGTCACTTTTGTTAAAAACTACTTGTAACGCTCCTCTGTTTTGTACATATTGAGACGGAAAACGTAAAAAGCTAATAAATTTATGCGTAATTTATGTTTCCGAAAATGTAGTATTGCGTTGTCTTACCTTTGCAACTGAAACATGGGGAATTTTTCAACCCACCACAAGTCAGAAACAAGGCATTTCCGTACTTGTGTATACAAGCACAGCTTCTATACAAGCTGTACGGTGTTTTGTGTTGTTAGTACAGCTTCTGCTAAGAACACTGTAATTGCAAACAATCTATCCCTCTATACTTCCCTTTTTTTTGGTTTTTCTCTTCTCTTTTCTATTCAGTTATTTTCTTATGAACTGTTTGTGTTGAAGTGCCAAATAAGCTTGGCGCTTCTGGAGAATTGTTGGACGTCCGAAGGAGCGATGGAGTGACCAGCTCTAGTCTATGTGTTTGGGCCCGGGAAAAACCATTTGCGGTTTAATCCTTGTCCTTTGATGACGACGAAAATGACGACTATGACGAAGACAACGACGACGACGACGACGACGACGACGTCGCTGATGATGATTATGTTCCTTATATTTCCATTCCTTACCCTCCTCTTTGTGATACTCCAAGTAATTTCTCTTAAGATTGTCATTCACTATCATGTTTCCGGCTATAAGCTTTTACATGTAGTGTCAAAGTTTTGCTGTCATAAACGCTGCATGTTATTACTCTGTAATTAATATTTTGAAGCAGATTAGAGAGACTCTATTTAAAATTTTAAAACAGATGTTCTTCTTAAAATTCAAACCTATAAACGGATTTTTTAAATCTTAAAATAAAATTACGACAGTTACATGGATCATCGTTTTGAACTGTGGAAATAGAATAAGTGATAACAGATGAAATCACTAACTACAACTTTAATTACACTTGAAATTAAGCAAAGACACTAGTACACAACAGAACTACTTCAATATAAAGATTGTATCTTGTATTTATACTGTAGCGGTGTGGCATAGTAGTGACACAACTGACATGGATGCTGGTAGAATAATCGAGCAACATCTTGAATGACCTAGAGCGTTGCGTAATTCCTGCCGCTCACACAGTGCGTGCAAAGCGTCAAGTAACCACACGTGTTCTCTATCTGCTCAGCGTAGCAATAATATCTTCATTACTTTTTTTAACGTTCCTTTATCGTCCCACACATGTAGATAAACTTGTCTCTTCTGGATAATATTGTTACGACGGTCTAACTGATCGTCGTATGGTACAGTGGAAAACAAAATACAAGACACCAATTAAGTCACTAAAAACCAGCTTTAATTATCACAATTAAACAGTTTGTAATCAGCAAGATAGTCTTTTTCAACAAATCAAATAAAAAATGTTCACACGCAATAATAATGTTAACTAATAGAGTCCCGCACAATTATAAACCACATAACACTTCGCCACAGTACTTAGAACAGCACTGGAATACATCGCCACTCAGACTAGACTGACCGTCGCTGAATAACTATACCGCGCTGAAATTCCAGAATATTCCATAATACGCGTCAACTCTACACTACAACGTAATTGCTTGCAGCCTTGACACAGTGCGCGCGGCCGGCGAAGTCTGGAACAGTCTCGCTAACGCCTGTTAAGAATCACGTACGCACACAACATTACAGTTGCTTCCACTAGAATAGCCGAGAGAAACGTAGGATGTTCTTTAATGTTGTAACAATATGAATCAAACATTTTTTTGAGCACTACGCGTATTCGTATGTAGAGTTAGCGTGAAAGCGGGACGCATAGAGCTTGTGCCAGTGAAAATTATAATTTATGGAAGACGTATTTTCGTCGTTTAAACAAACTTTGCGACTTCGACTTCTAAAAAGTCTTTTAACCGCTATAAAAACAAAATGTTTCTCTTAAATACTTATCCGAATAGAAACAAATATACAACTTACTAAATGTGGCGTGTTTTGAATTTGTAAAATCCACTGTCAATGTTTTAAACTATTTTCCAGTAAAATAAAAGTGATACAACGTATGACGGGGCGGGGAACTATTTGCCGGAGGAAAGTTTTTAACACAAAACCGACTGAAAACGTCGGAGCACGGCTGCTGCTTCCATCCGAAGTTATGCTAATATTATTCATACTTTCAAACTGCTACCGTACAGGTAAAGGTCGTAAGGAAACTTTCGTCGTAAAGAGTTTGCCTGCAGACTGTGACTTTAGTTGTTGAGAACAGAACACACGATAATTTGTACGTGTAACCTTGAAATTACCTACCTGAGAGTTTGTCGTTTCTCAAGTTGACTAACTCTTGCTGTTCGGTACTATTTTTAATAAAAATGTTTTTTCTCCTTTGTTTCTATTTATTAAGTAAAAGGTAAATCTTCATTTAAATAGAAGACTCCATAATCAAATTTAAAATTAAAAGACTTAAGAAACAAACACACAGGGAGCCCGAGCTAGAAATGTCTTGAACAAGTGAGAAAGAGGAGATACTAGAGAGAAGAAGTAAACAACAACAAACGAAACGGAAGAGTTGGAGGAAGGAGAAATAGAAGAAGTCGAAATTTGTAGTCACATGACGCTGTAGAAACCTCTGTCACGAGTCACGAGTCCATCTAAGAATTATGTTGTCCGTTTTGAAGTTGGACATATCGTTTTATGCATCGATTTCGTTGCTGGAAATTAAGGCCAATCCATGGCTCTATGTTCAGTCTTATAGTACGTTCTTACGTGATAATTATCTAGTTACCATACGCCGGTGTTAGGACACTAGGCAAATAATGGTGTTAATCTTAGGTCGGTTTGTCAAATTTTATGGTAGTAGCCTACAGTGAGCACTCACTGAATATGGTTAACAGTTTTCTGCCCAAAGAAATTGTAAGGGAAGTTGTACTGTAAATAAGTGTGTTTAAAAATATTTTCTTTCCAGTATTTACAAGGGTCGTCTTACAAATTAAATAGCTAGGTGTTTAACTTAAATATATTTTGTTTTTCAACATAATCTCCTTTAATATAATACACTGATTCTGTCGATGGTTCAACATGGTTGCCGCGGACCTGCGCAGGAACGCGTTACCACGTGTATTGCGTTTCATTCTGTTTTATTTTGTTTTACTGTGTGTTAAATTATTTAAATATTTTTTGTACTATGTATGTGTTGTTTTTATTATTCGACGAGATCTGTAAACATCGACAAATGTAGTATTAACTATATTCATGAGGATCTGATGATGACACATCAAGTAGTCGAAACTCGAGTTATCCTGTATTTGGATTTTAAGAAGCGCGACAGAAGGTAATTAACCTGTTTTATAGTCAACAATGTTTTGCTTTCGAATTATATGTCTATTTAATTAACTACAAAAAAACCAAGCCATTCTATCCTATATTTTATTTATATAGTTGTTTAAGGTACGTGACCGTTGTACATTTCTTCTCCCTTTGTGTAATCAGACTGCAGGCTTGTTAACACCATTCCTTCCAATGTTCCCAGCTTCTGAAAACGTTTTAAAGAGGAAACCATTTCTCATCAAATGGAAAGGTGGTAATGGTAGTGTGGTAAGATTTTGCAAACAGTCTGGAAAGCCCTAAAAGAGAGAGATAATGTCGTTGAACCATCGACAGAATCAGTGTATTATATTAAAGGAGATTATGTTGAAAAACAAAATATATTTTAAATTAAACACCTAGCTATTTAATTTGTAAGACGACCCTTGTAAATACTGGAAAGAAAATATTTTTAAACACACTTATTTACAGTACAACTTCCCTTACAATTTCTTTGGACAGAAAACCGTTAACCATATTCCGTGAGTGCTCACTGTACTTCCATAAAATTTGACAAACCGACCTAAGATTTACACCATTATTTGGTTAGTGTCCTAACACCGGCGTATGGTAACTAGATAATTATCACGTAAGAACGTACTATAAGACTGAACATAGAGCCATGGATTGGCCTTAATTTCCAGCAACGAAATCGATGCATAAAATGATATGTCCAACTTCAAAGAGGACAACATAATTCTTAGATGGACTCGTGACTCGTGACAAAGGTTTCCACAGCGTCAGGTGACCACAAATTTTGACAGCTCTGCACAAAAAGCACATGTTGATCATTGGTCCACTAAATAACTTTGGAATTCGTATTAAAATTCCTGTTGCACTCATCAGATGTTGTCGACCGGTCGTATACAAGTTACAGACGCGGCACGTGAATTAAGAGAATTAGAAATGTTTGTTGTTTTGTTTGTTGTTCTCGCAAAGGCAGACAAACGCTTGTCTGCGTTCGGCAACTTTGCTGCAAATAAGTAATTTCATAAAACGTTAAATTTTGCAGAAATTCATTTTTCTGTTGGGCAGTCGCGAAGAAAAATTAATTACTCAAGGAAAATGTAATACGCTAATGAGGAGTGCTGTGTGCGGTGATGGGGGAGCAGAATGTCTGCCATGCACCGCGACGGTATTCTATAGTTACAAAGCGATTTCTTTTGTGTGTAACACGCAATTTATTAACTGTACTCAATTTGCTTAATTACACTTGTCTTTTTCTTACGGGTTTCCACGGCTCTGAATTTTCGCTCAGCCAAACAGTGTACATGAATCATATAATACGGGCATGCAAAAATCGAGTTATGAAAAAATTGTCTGCAGTTTTTTGACAAATGTTTGTATGATTTTAGCTGCTGTTTAAAAATATGATCTTTATTTTAATTTATCGTCTATGGTTTTATCACAAACAGGTTTTTAGTAATTAATGAAACCTTAAAAATGCGTATTTATATTAAATAAATATTGCTACGTTGAGATGGTAGACAATTATGTAACGCTCCGGATAATTCGAGATTTCGTATCCACACGTTTCTCGACTACCCTACTGCAGGCGGTCGGCGCGGGTGTCCAGGTCGAGCACACTGACCTAGTTTCTAGCAAAATCCAAAGCGTTTGTTCATTTCGCCAGTCTCTCTGTTCGTTGGCTGGAAAGTCATAGACTTCTCTGGAATCTCTGCGGCGTGTACATAAGCGTCAGCGCAGGTTTATCGATTCAGTTTAGACCTGGCGATGTAAAAGTGCGGTTCGAAGTTGTGACGATTTACTAAGAAGTGAGTCTTGTGTTAATTAGTGCAAAACTGTAATAGGGTGACATTATTGTTGTTGTTTGCTAGACAAATTTAACTTTAATTATTATACAAGACTGTCTTTGGTGGTTTCTAATAGTTGCTTCTGTCTAGTTAAAGTTGGTAATTAGCAACGTCAGTGGTGTCAGTTATTTCGTTTCCACTGTTCAACACGACGATCCGTGAGACCGTCGTCACAATAGCCAATGTATTTATAAAATCGTTTAGAAAATATGTTTTATATTATTAATAATCAAGAATATATTGTTTATTTTGTAAATTACATATATGCTTCGATAGTGATCTAACTATCATCATCAGATATAATTTAATGAATTTCAACATTTCTTAAATCATTCTTCAAAACAGCTGTTTTTTATGCAGACTAAATTTAATGTTTTTATATGTGTATACAAAAATTTTATATAATTAATTGTAAAATATATTATAAAAATTTATTGTTTTATTAAATTAGTAATCTTGAAAATATTATAATTTTTGTATTAATCTGAATTTGTTCTGGTATTAATTTATTACTTGTTTTATGTTTAAATATTTCTAAATTTTAAAAATATAAATTATATTTTATACAAGTTCTCCACAGTAGCTTGTAAATGAATCACTAAAAGTTCTTGTGGTATCTCTATTTGAAATGTTTTCAATGTTTTCTGGTGCGTTTAGTCTCATCAATATTCATCGGATAGGCCTAGACAGCAGTAGACTGTTATTATGCAGTTATTTAATCTCTGTTAATATCGTCTTGATACCTTGGTGAAATCTGTCATCCTCTATTTACAGCACTCTCCCTTCACTTACTGCACTATTATTAGACTACGTATTTAGAAAGAAATCCAAAACCGATTCTAAAAAATCTATATTTGAACTGATCCAACAACCAAAATTTTTTAACTTTTCCAATATGTTTTCTTTAAAACCAATCTACCACTTTAAGAATCTGAGAATAGCATTTTTTAAAGTAAAAATGCAATTAATTGTAGTAATATGCATCAAAAGAAATATTTAAATTCTTGATTTTTCTACAGTGATTTAAATTTTTGTATAGAATTTTATAATTTAGTTTTCTTTTTTAAAAATTGTTATGTGAACAGTATAAATTGCTCAACAATTTTGTAAACACACAAAATTCTTGTGTGTTTACAATATATACGAAATATTTAAAGAATTACATTTTCAATTATTCTTTATTCTGCCATTATTGTTTCCATCTTGTATTGTAGGCCTATTTTTAGTTTAAATAATCAGTTTGTCGTCACCTAATCCTGCCGATGACAATATATAACGATGTGTGTGTGTGTGTGTGTGTGTGTGTGTGTGTGTGTGTGTGTGTGTGTGTGTGTGTGTGTGTGTGTGTGTGTGTGTGAGAGAGAGAGAGAGAGAGAGAGAGAGAGAGAGAGAGAGCACCCGCATGCGCGTGTGTATGGGTCTACAGCACTCCTAATAAAAGTTGCGCGAGTGCGCGTATGAATGGTCCAGTCTCGTTAGGCATCTCGAAACACGCTCTGCCGAGTCGCAAAACCACATTATACAAACGATGACGATGTAGTTACCACAGAGCGATTGTTCTAACAGACTCTCGTATAGTCGGGAATTCCATTCCTGTCGAAGATTGATTAAATAGTTGCAATTCCTGTCCCGGATTGTCGTAACAGGTTTGTCGTCACTTTCAACAATATGAAAAATATCAACAATACGCGTGTGTCGGTGATTTTAATAGTCTGTAGAATGCTCACAGCAAATCTAATTTGAAGAAGAAAAATTACGATTCTCTATATTTACTTGTTTAACAAAGTAATGCACAAATGACTACTGTGTAAAGTAATAACGTGGGAATGGGAACAAACACAGACTCACTTTGGCGTGATTGGAGTAGCTACTCGCTCAATACTTAAACCTTATGATGATGGGTAGACTATTTTTTATTATTAATATCTTCCCTTCATATTAATGATATGTTATTCAGCTCAGTTAAGTTCAAACGACAATAAGGGATAGTGAAATAAAAATTCAACAACCTAGTAGAAATTATCATGTTATTTTCATAACAACAAAAGACATATCTGAACCTTTATGTTTAAAGTTTCCTTAAGACCATAAACTGCAGCGGTTAGAACGCAACGTAAATGAATAATATTAGCATAACTTACGGCACAAGTCGTTTACAACAATCTTCAAACAGTTTCATGTTAAAACTTTTCTTACCGACTTCCCCTCGAAACTCAACTACTTTCTACTACTAGTATTTATTTTACGGAAAATACACAACGCATTGACAGTGAAGTCTGCAAGCTTACGACAACATTAGGTTAGTAGAAATCCTGATACCTACCATTGAAGAAGAAACTTATAATAAATTAGTAAACTTAGTTTAGTTATATGATAATAATTGTTTGCAGAGTAGAAAGCTTAGTTTTACAAAACAGAATTCTTCCTTCTCTTCTAAAGAAATTACATCCACATCGGCTTGCCAAGAGTGATGATGAACACATACAGTTATTTTACTGTGATCGGTGGTCTTCTTCTACTTTTCCTCCTCCTCCTCCTCCTCCTCCTCCTCCTCATTCTCTTCAATGTCATCATATTCTTCTTCAGCCATTAGGTATAGATGAAACGCTTGGTCAGATGCCAAAGGAATTGCAAACAGGTTATCATAAATAAACTGTTTTCGTTAAAGGATACAGAAGAATAAACTCAAAGTTTGATAGGAATTATTTTATATCCGCGGCTTCGCCAGATTTATTGTTTTCTTTTAATTGATGTTTCTTTAAATGACAATTTTTTTAAATCATCATTCGTCAAATTATCTTTACTTTTGTGTTTTCTGCGCAGCTTTGTTTGTACTTAAAGGTTTTTAACCGCGTTATTACTTGTTCGTTTAATTTTATGGATCGTTAGGGATTGAGATTTTCTGATGTTTTAGTTATGTTTATAACACCCACGAGACTGGTCACACGGACTGTTCAAAGATGCCCCTAAATAGCATTTGTTTATTTACTTGTTACTATGGTAATTAAGTCTTGTCTTCACGGTGTTGTTGACATCTGTATACGCGTCACACATCAACTGTGAATAAACCGCATAGTTAAAAGAGCCTAAATCGTGCGAACGGGGCGGAATATCTTATAAATTTTTCAATCTTACTCAGATTTAGGCACTAGTATGTACTGGTGTATTTTACAGCAGTACATTATTTTATTCAGCAGTAAACTAAACACCACAAACCGTTATCACCTAGCCTCACAAACGAACAGAACACCTATTATTGCTTTCTATTAAACAATGGGACAATTTACAACTAATTAGTACACTTCTTCTTTTCCACATCTTCACATCTTAATATACCGATACAATCGCATATTATATAAAACATCGAAACTCTACTACAGGAGCACATAAAAGGTACGTTCCGATGCCGCTAAATATCATTTGTTTATTTACTCGTTACTATGGTAATTAAGTCTGGTCTCCATGGTGTTTTGACATATTTATACGCGTCAACAAAACGGCATTATTAAAAGGACCTAAATCGTGTGAACGGGGCAGAATATCAAATTCTAAGTTAGACAGTGCTTTTCGCCGTGTGTCAAACGTTACCTGTACAAAATTTGGTGGCAATCGCTGTAACGGTGTGGATTTGTATTCACTACAAAGAAATCCTCAGACTTTGAGTTTCACATATATAGATTAAATTTCTTCATGTACAGTATTACACGCGTGAACATTTATTTACAAATCTACAGAAACGTAATTTGATCTGAAGCCTTTGCATGTGCATAAAATCACCGATAAACCTTTGTAACGTGGATTTTAAACCTCTGCGTCAGCAAGAAAAACCACTGACGCGTGTTTCCAGAGTAATTTTTTTACCCATTTTTAATTAAATTTTTCGGATCATTTAAACATTTCTGTAACCTATAGGCTATAATAACATAACGCGCCGTGAAAATATACGAAAGGAAAGTTAATTACTTGGACGGAATTTTAATTTGCTGATGACCGAGTATACGGAACGATAACGTACAGGTCTGAGAGAGGGTGGAAACAGACACCGCTCTGCAACCCTTATCCAACTGCATGCGTACATTCTACCATAAAGGGGGGAGGGGAATCGTACGCGAGAATGAGATTCGTTATTGAGCGGAGCAGCAGAGAATTATCAGACCTACTAACAGTGCGATAACAGTCGTTATTTTCGCTTTCATTTCCGTAATTGTGGAAACTTGTGAATACAGCTACAGGTCGTTTAAACATGGTTGTGAGACATATTTAAATTGATTAAATACGTCTGTTAAAATTACTCTTAAATTTCAAAAAATTAAGTAACCTCCTTTGTTAATAAAATTGCTGCTTACAGGGCTGTAAGGCCGTGATCGAAAGTTGTTCGTCGCAGACTTTCAGCGGTGCCTTCTACGGCTATCTTCAGTGAATAATGTAAATACTTATTAAAAATTGTTTTATTTATAAAAAAAAAAAGTACTGTACATGCTGAGAGATCGAGTTGAATACTTCTGAAATCCCTTTTTTTAATTAGTTCGTTATTATCCCTAATATATATTCACAAACTTTCAACTGTTTAATTTATAAAAAACCGTTTAAAATTAATGTCACATATTAGACGTAGTCATAGCTTTTGTCACGATCAAAGAATTAGAAATGACAAACTTGTTCTATTTGCACATTGTTGATCACTGTATTCGACCTAACTGGACACTACTTGCCTTTAAAGGATATAATTTCGGGTTATAAAAAATATTTTTTAGCAAAACCGTATGTTGCTAATTTTTCCTTGACTTCATGAAGGCTTGTGGCTACATCCACAGAGAAAATCTCTGTAAAACACTGAAAGAATTTGGTGTGGATGGTAAACGTTTAGCACTGATCAGAAAACACTAACAGATACGTATTTAGAGGTCAAATTATTAGAAGAACTCTCGGAGCGTTTTGAGATAAGGACCGGTGTTAAACAAGGAGATGTTATGTAGTTATTGCTCTATACCTGTGCTGTGGGAAAAGCTGTAACAGTTTGCAAAAAAATGTGAAAAGAAGAAAGTACACCAAACTGAATCCAGCTTGGTAGAGCAAATAGTAAATTATTATTCTTCGTATTGTTTGAATTAGCAGCCATCCTTACTATTTCCTTTTATGAAATTGCTAAAGTGCTAAAATTTTTTATTGTTCAGACAAAGCTTTTCGTCATTTGAACAATAAAAAATTTTAGCAGTTTAGCAATTTCATTAAAGAAAATAGTAAATTATTAGTTAAGACATTTTCAGAAGATTTAGTTGTTTTAACACAAAATCTGGAAGAAGCAAAAATTAAAGTACACAATATTTGAAAAATGTGGTTCAAAATAGGTTTACAAGAGCCTTTTGACAAAAAACAGAATGTGTCGCTAACATTAAAACCTGTAAAGATTGGACGGAATTCGAAAATAATAATAAACAAAAAACTAATAACAAATAAAAAATTTGCTAATTACAAAAATTTAGGTACTTAGGTAAAATTATAACTTTAACTGCAACAGAAAAATAAGTTATTATAAGGAGTATATACAGATTCCAACTTCGCCGTGCTTATTTGCTTAAACTGCTAAATGTCATGTCCTGGACGAGGCCTTTCAGTGTTTCTACCGTTTTCAAGTCCTAAACCACGACCTGGTGGAAACACTGAAAGACCTCGTCCAGAACATGACATTTAGCAGTTTACCAAATAACCACGACGAAGTTGGAGTTAAAAAGACTGCTAATTCAAATAAGAAGATATAATACAGATTGAAATCGCAAACCATCGCAAAGAAGTCGTCAATCTTCAGAAAACACATCTGAAACACACACTCAGCTTAATGACCACAATAGATTTACGGTGTTACCTATAGATGACCCTGATGACGTCCAACCTACTCAAGTCTTAGCTCAGCCGAAAGTACCTAGACCTCCTCCTGTATACCTTCATGGTATCGTCAATTACAGTGAAATGATCAATAATCTTACAGCAATTTTGGAATCAGAACAGTACAGTACTAAATCGTTCGACGACAATACGGTGAAAATCAACACTTTTGCACCTGATTCTTACAGAAAATTAATTCGTCACCTCGAGGGCGAAAAAATTATTTACCATACTTATCAAATTAAAGACCAGCGAGCATACCGGGTTGTCATAAGAAACATTCATCCTAGCATCGGTGTACACTTTATTAAAGAAGCACTAAAAGAAAAAGGACACTCGGTCAGAAACATAATCAACGTTCGACACAGAGTCGAGAAAACACCCCTCCCTCTCTTCTTTGTTGATCTTGAACCTGCAGCAAACAATAAACAAATATATAGCCTAAGGTCTTTAGGTAACATGCAGATTGCTGTAGAACCACCTCGGAGAAAAAACTTTATCATACAGTGCACTCGTTGTCAGTCATACGGTCACAGTAAGACGTATTGTAGGAAACCTTTCCAGTGTGTCAAGTGCGGAGGTGAACACAACTCCGCAACTTGTTCCAAATCTAAGGATACACCAGCCACATGTGCATTATGTGATGGTCCTCATACAGCTAATTATAAGGGCTGTGAAGTTTATCAAAACCTGCAGGCCAGAAAAAGCCCCGTACGAAACTCCACACCTAGGAGAACCCCTTCAACGTTTAGGACTATGAACACGGAACAGAACATGAATACCCGTAACGTCTCTTCTCCTACTTACGCTCAAATTGCAGGACTACCGCAACACTCAGAATCATCGCCCCCTTATGACAGCAATCTCAAACAGACAGCAAATGAGGACATCACTCTTTCACACTTCCTGACAAAATTCGAGACTATGTTCAGTCAACTCATGCAGCAAAATAGCGTCATGCTTAATCTCCTTACAACACTTGTCAATAAACTTTCTAATTAATAATGAATAACAATTACAGGATTGGATTATGGAACGCCAACGGACTCTCTCAACGCACCCTAGAACTCAAAGCTTTTCTTCTTGAAAACAGATTAGACGTAATGCTTATATCTGAGACACACTTCACAGACAGAAGCCATATTAGGATTCCAGGCTTTACTGTTTATGATACCCAACATCCGGACGGGACAGCTCGTGGCGGAACCGCTCTGTTAATCCGAAACAATATAAAACATTATCTCTTCTCTAACGTCAAAACTGCTCACCTACAGGCGACCAACGTTTTAATTGAAGATCAAAGAGGCCCTCTAATTGTTTCTGCAGTCTACTGTCCCCCAAAACACAGAATCAATGAAACTGACTTCAGCTCTTTTCTTGGAACTCTTGGAGCACGTTTTTTGGTGGGAGGTGACTTTAACGCAAAACACCCGCAATGGGGTTCGAGATTAGCTAATCCAAGAGGTAGAATTTTATATAACGTCATTAGACAAGAATCCCTGTCCTTTCTGTCCACTGGTCAACCAACCTATTGGCCTTCTGACACAAATAAAATACCTGACCTAATTGATTTCTTCTTAATACGAGGCTTGTGTCATAAATACTACAAAGTTGAATCTTGCTTTGATTTGTCCTCTGACCACACTCCAATTATTGCCACTATTAGCAATACTATAATTGAGTCTGAAAGTCTACCAACACTCACAAATCGTCTTACTGACTGGGATTACTTTAGAGAGCTTGTAAATTATAATATCTCGCTAGAATTTCCACTCCACACGCCTGCTGAATTGGATGCGGCTGTAAATTCTCTCACCAGTACTTTTCAAAAATCAGCCTGGGAAGCTACACCTTGCAATACAGCGAAGAATAAGCACTTGAACCTTCCTCTGGTTGTCCGGAAGAAATTAGCTGAGAAGCGTAAATTGCGACGAATTTGGCAGCATACTCATCATCCGGATGATAAAAGAAAGTGGAATTCCGCGGCCAGACAACTTAAACGATTGCTGGAAAATCTAAAGAATGAAGGGATTCAGGATTATCTAGAAAATCTGTCACCAAATGAAAGTACTGATTATTCTCTGTGGAAGGCTACTAAACGATTAAAAAGGCCACTATTACAAATACCACCAATACATAAACCAGATGGTAGCTGGGCGCGCAGCAATACAGAGAAATCCCAGGTTTTTGCCGAACATTTGGTCAACGTTTTTCAACCTGAATCCAGCAAGAACGTCTCTTTCGATGAAGAGGTACAAAGATACTTACACTCCCCGCTCCAAATGACTCTACCTATTAAGCCTTTTAAAGTTAAGGAAATCAAGGAAATAATCCTGTATAATTTGAAAAGTAAAAAGGCTCCCGGCATTGATTTGCTATCGGGGAAAGTTCTAAAGGAGCTGCCTCACAAAGGCATTGTACTAATAACATACATTTTCAATGCCATACTCAGACTCGAATACTTTCCTCTTCTCTGGAAATCGGCTCAAGTTATCATGGTCTTAAAACCTGGTAAAAACCCTCAAGAGCCCTCTTCTTATCGACCCATAAGCCTTCTACCGATACTTGGTAAGATCTTTGAAAAGCTGTTTGTAAAACGACTTATGCCAACAATTGTAGAAAACAACCTAATTCCGGATCACCAATTTGGTTTTCGAGAAAAGCACTCTACGGTAGATCAAATACACAGACTAACAAATGTTATCAATAAATCGCTGGAATCGAAGATGTTCTGCTCAGGTGTGTTTCTCGACGTTTCCCAGGCATTTGACAAAGTCTGGCATCTTGGACTCTTATATAAAATAAAGAAAAATCTGCCACATAATTGTTACCGTATCTTACATTCCTACTTAGTGGGCAGAGTGTTTCAAGTCAAGTACTCCGATGCTACTTCTCCTCTATTACCAGTGGGGTCGGGTGTTCCGCAGGGTAGTGTCCTGGGTCCTCTGCTCTACCTCCTGTTCACCTCGGACTTACCGTCAGCAAGTGAAACCACTGTTGCTACCTACGCCGATGACACAGCGATCCTAGCGACACACTCCGATCCCTCAATAGCATCTCTTATACTACAAGAATCATTAAACAGCGTTCAGTTATGGCTTGATAATTGGCGCATAAAAATCAATTCATCGAAGTCAGTCCACGTTACCTTCACCACACGTAAGGCAAACTGCCCTCCAGTCACAATTTACGGTCAACCAGTACCGCAAGCTGAAAGTGCTAAGTACCTTGGGATGCATCTGGACAGGAGACTAACATGGAAAAAACATATAACATCTAAGAAGCTTCAACTTAATCACAAGGTCAGAAACATCTATTGGCTTATAGGCAGACAATCACGGTTAAGTCTCGTCAACAAACTCTTGATCTATAAAGCCGTGCTTAAACCGGTATGGACTTATGGTATACAACTTTGGGGTACTGCAAGTACAAGTAATATTGAGATTATCCAGCGCTTTCAGTCCAAAACACTTAGATCAATAGTCGACGCTCCTTGGTTTGTCTCAAATAACTCTATACACCGCGACCTCAAAGTTTCAACCGTGAAAGAAGAAATCATGCGCCTCTGCAGGACTCACATCTCCAAACTAGAACAGCATCCCAACCACCTGGCAATTAACTTGTTAGACAACAGTGAAGATATTTATAGACTAAAAAGACACAAACTATTAGACTTACCATTCAGGTTTAACTCATAATGTATTCTCTGTATTTTCTGTATTGTACTGTCTGTGATATCTGTTCTGTATGTTTTTGTATTCGTGTCATTCATACGTGTTAATGTCAACCTGTATATGTGCCTTATGGGCCCAGTGTTTAATGTTTGAACTTATTGTATCATGCCAGCAGGAAGTGATAGTGACTTTTGTTCATTTGCTTACATGTTTTTATCATTTAGTTTTGTATTTTGTTACCTCTTTAATCTATTATCAAAACAAGAAGAGCTGTCAATGGTCAGCTCTTCATAATCCTGTGTGTGTTGTCAGCCAATTTGTTAAATGTTCGCTCAGTCGAACAGCTTACAGATCCAACAGCATACATTGATAATAAAAATCCATAATAAGGTACACAAAATTAAAAAATTACAAGACAGGAATATGTCCTCAAGCTTTATACGTGTAAACGTTTCGGAGTCTTTTCCGCAGAAAAATATTAAAACTAGAAAAAAGGATGTTAAGAAACATTGTGCCCTAAAACAAGTGAAAGATTTTAAATTTAGATTAAGATAAATGAAGAAATTTTGAGAAGATATTTCTGAACTTTCTATAGAAATGCGGAAGAGTTTTTTAATAAAGAGTTTATCACATGAAGAGCGTGAAGAGTTTATAACGCTTGTTTCAGTAGACGTAAATTTTAAGGCTACTAAAATTGTAGTTTTATTGTGTTACACACTGGAAGAGTGCACAATTTCTGCTCACGTAAATGCTATTACATGCATAAAGCAGGTGACTAAAGGCCTGGTCCTAGTACTGCCGTGTGGGCACCGCGCCACTCATTAGCAAATTACACTTTGGTTAAGTGATTAATTTTTTACGTACTTGCCTTCACGCCCGTCTTTCAAAAAAACATAAAATATTAATTTCGGGAAAATTAAAGTACTTAATTAAGCAACTTGTTTACAACTTGTGGGAAATTTGTGTCAGTTTAAGTGTGTTTTTTTACCGTTAAAAATAACACTTTAATATAATTAGTCAGGTGACGAAATCTTATGAAGTGTTGTTTCTGTACACAGAAAACTGACAATATCCAATCTGAAAGTAGTACAAACAGAATTGGAAAACGATTGTCTCAGACTGTGCACAAATTGAACGTGTTGTGTTCGTTGTATAGTTTGAAGAGTTTTACATAAAAGATAAAAACCATTGCATTCAAAGAGAAGCATTCTATAGGAGTAAAATAGTCACAAAGAGTCAGCGCTTGGACAGGAGCATACGTTTTCAGTGTCAGGGATGTGACGCCAATTTTGAGAAGAGCCATGAGATAAGAGATGAAAGTTAAGGTTTCAAGATTACTTGCGGTACGATTCATAGAAATCGTAGAAATAAAACAACCCATAGCACAAGGATTAAATTTTGTAACATAATTGCAACACCCACATTGACATATGCAAGTGACGCGTGAGTCATGAAAAAAAACGAAAGCGGCAAGATTCAGAGTGCTGAAATTCAGTTTCTTCGAAGTACGTTAAGCTACACATTGAAAGGTAGAATAAGGAATGAAGACATTAGAGCAGAACTCGATGCAAAGGACATAAATTATATGCATAAGGAAGTCAGTACAAAAGAGTGTGAAATCTTTCAACGCCGACCTGCATGAGTATGGACGTATCATAAATCTAACAGTGCAGCTGGACGCTTAAAGAAATTAAGGGATTGTTCTGGCTGAAAATCATAGAAAAACGCCAGAGATAAGTATGAATGGGATAAACCGAGAAGGATACAACAGAGGTGATTGAACTAATTAACAGGGCAGCTGGAAGCTTAGATAAACTAAGCCTTTGTTCTGGCTGAAAGGCGTAGAAAAACACCAGGGGGAAGTACAATTATGAAGTACCAAGAACGCCAACACAGAGGTGATTGCACTAATCAACAGAGCAGCTGGACGCTCGGAAAAACTAAGGGTTTGTTCTGGCTAAAGGTCATAGAAAAACACCAGAGACACAATTACGATTTCAATACCGAGAAAGCTACAGCAGAGGTGAGTGAACTAATTAACAGGGCAGCTGGACGTTAGAAGGCACTAAGGGGTTGTTCTGTCTAAATGGCATATAAAAACGCCAGGAAGATTTACGAGTCTGAAGTCGGACATACCGTGGCAGAGGTGGATGAACCAAGAGTGAGAAATAAAGAGGGAACGAACTTGACCTATCAGAAAACAGCTTTAAAGGTAGGCGGGTTTCCAGGAGTGAATTTTCCTAGAATAAAAGAAAGAAGGACCAATTAAAACTGAGCAAAGTGAAATGTAGGAAACTAGTGGGGAATTGTGTGTATTGAATATATACAATGAGCTGAGGCGCGATCGAGGAGTCTTTACTTAAAATCAAAGAGTCTCTACTTAAAATCGGAAAGAGTCTGTGGTAAATTTCGTGGAGTCTGTTGTAAAGTTCTCGGGAGTCTACGATGAAAGTTCAGAGAGTTTACTTAAATTTTCCGTAAAGTCAACATAAGTAAATAGTTTGTGAAAATTTATAAATCTATTCTAAATTTTCGTAGAGTCAAAATGAACGAACAATTTGTGTTACGTAGTTAAATATCGAAAGAGTGAGAACTAGAGTTTTTATTAGTTTATAACTCGTAAAAACAATATCGGATCTTATCATCTGTTACTACCGATATATACTGTTGAACGGAATAAGTCGTTTTCGAACTGTAAACTTAAGTAACGAGAGTAACGGTTATAAACTAGTGAACAGTACTTATACTAATGTAAACATCGGAAGAAGCCGGATATACTTAGTTGAAGTGAAGTGATTAAAAGTGTTAATCAGTCAATCACTACGAGAGTGAACCACACTATGATTCATCCAAATGATACTGTATGCAAAGAAGCTGGGAGAGAATATACATCTACTAAGCGGATCTAAGGAGGCGGAGATGGAATCACACGCCGTAGACAGGAATATTCGTACCAACAGTAAAACTTTTATGTACTAATTACTATTTTACAATACACCTGTATGTCCTTCTAAAAGAACTTACGTATGAATTACACATTAAACTTGAAGAAATCTGATTAGAATATAAAAGCGAACTACGCACTTTTAAAAATAAATATATCATTTCAATTAAGAATATTTATTCATATCTTAAAATGAGTCCATTTGGAATAAATATATATTTTGTAATATGATAAGTAATTAGATGTAAGTGTTATTCATGCTTAGATACAAAATTAAATGAACCCTGAGATATAGAGATCTTAACATATAAATTGTCTATTGGTAGAAATCATGTTTAAAATAATTAATGATAATGATATGTTAAAAGGCATAGAGAACTGATATTAATAACAGTTATTATAAATGTAATAAATGTGTTGGTTAGACTGATAAATGTGTCCTGTTTTCATTTATTAAAGATCAACCTTATGGATTATACAACACTATTATTTAAATAGCTTTCATGAACACCAACAAATAAATTAAAAAATTAGTATTAATCACTTCTGAGTAAACAATTCATACATAAGTTTCATACTATAAAATTTCACAACTACAAATAAGAGTATAAAACTGACGCCCACAACTAGGGGCACATAAAATGAGAGATGCATTTGACACCCACAACTTGGGGCATAATAAAATAATGTTAAAAAATTAAATTATTTCATCTTATAGAAGACTATGGTGGGACCATCTGCAAAGGATCACAGAGGATCGATTGCCGAAGCGGTACTGAACAATGAAGCCATTGTTAGAAGAGACGTGGGTCGTCCGAGGATGAAATGGGTGCCGGAACAGGTTTATATAAACTAATCGTGGAAGATAAGAAGAAGGTTTCAAGCTTTTGCAAAGACGATTGGGAAGACACTACAAAGTTACAAAGTTATGCCATTAATAGGTATTAATTGTCGTCGTTTACCAATGTTTTCATATATATTCGACTTCGTTTTGTAAAATTAATATAGTCAGTATTTGTTTTTTCAAAGTACTTTGACTGGGAATTAATTGTTGTTTCTGGTACTTCCAAGATACGTCTCAAGGACAAAATGTTGTGCCGCATTGCTGGTCACGAAATAAGTGATAAAAGCTATAAGAAAATTAAAGCTGTCAATAGCCTATTTAGTGAATCTACGACAAAATAAAAAAATATATAATAGCGTTATGAACGTGAAATTTACATGGTTCTTATACAGAAGGGCGTGACATTATGTTACGGTGTATGAAGACGTGTCCACTGTAAGATAGTTTCAATGAATGCACTAATCACGTTAAGCAAGTTTTCTATGCAGTGCGACTCTCGATTGCACATCAATTCGAGATTAGCTTTGCACTTTGCCGTTACAATCCGGCTGGTTGCGAACTTTAATTACATTAACAACAAACTCTGCGAAACTAATTTCGCTGTAATTTAATTAGTAAATTCAATTACGCTGAGCGCGCGCGCGCGCGTTTGTCGCAAAAATTTTATTATGTCAACTTATATCATAACTAATTATCATTACTAAGATACAAAACCAAACAAATCTCGTACTTTTGCTCGTTACATCTACCACCCTCGCAGCTTAGAGCTAGAAAAAGATAGGTGTAATTCACTAATACTAAGCTCTCAACTCTTGCTTTGATGGCGACTCTTAAAATTATCTCAGGGTATCAAAATGATTATTAACACAATTTGAATTGAATGAATCCTAAATTTAATAAACTCTTCATTAACACATTACAAAGTTACATACAATCTTAAAATGATTCACAATATTGAATTTTTTAGCTTCTCATCAATTCTCATTTGATAGTAGGTTCTTAGACAGATTGAATTGCCTATAGTAATAGATTTAACAAAAGATACATGAATTATTATGAGTTTTAATGTTCAAATTTGTTTACTTGTTTGTTGAATTCCGTTTGTGTTGGTGATTCCTTCCCTCCGAGTCTGCGATCCTGGAGCTTTGCGTTCGTCGGCGATTCGGACGATCCTGTTGTCGACACTCGTTGACACTAACACTTTAATTACCTAGGTTTCACTTTCACTACACATCTCACATCTACTTACTGATTTAGAATGTAATTAGTGTATAACTACTATTTATTCTGACACCTTAGTAAATATGTTATTAAGCTAAGTGCTCACAATACCAGTAATTCATACCGAATACACTTCAACGCTTCGTAACTTCCCGATTCACGTGGTAGATTATCTTTGATGTGGATTTCGATAGTTTATCGCCAAGTTACAGTATATTTATCACAATGATTACTTTGATTTTAGTATTATCGTACCTGTTGATTGATTTACCGACTGCTTTTTTTTTGCACAACGGTTCTCCGGCACGTTCTTTTGAATTTACTTCTTTAGTTTTATAACATTACTAAATATTACTCTGACTTATTATATTTCTTCCACTGCAATAACGGTTTTAATACTATTAATGCACGATACGAATATTGTACTCGTACTAACTATGGGAAGTTTAGTTATAAATAAAAAATCTTCGTCGACTTTAATACGCGGTGACGAGTCTGATAGCTGTAATGTTCTCCGTAGACTCCCGACAAATTTCCGAACTACGTTTTTTATACACACACAATCCTTACCCACACTCAATATTTACAAATCGCGTTACCATTGGTTTCAAGTACCGCGATATTTGATTTCCTCGAACCCAACTAGCTAATTTCACCCGCTAAAAAATGACGCTTTCTTTCATTCGCCAAAAAACAGCGCGTGCCAAACTTATACAAACAAGTGGGGAGAGACGCTACCTTATGCTTTCTCGCTCTAACCTCTCACTCTATTTCTAACGGACTGTATTGTCTGAACACTCAGCTTTCTCTCGCTTTCACTTAAACTTTATTGCTTTTTTAGTACAATAAATTTTTATAATTCTTCACCCTGTACGTGACTTGTTGTATGTTTTTCCCCGTCAGACAGTCGCCTCGACAAGGGTGTGTTCTTTTGAAGAATACCGCTAGGCCTGCTGCTAACAGTACTTCAACTCAACGTTACTTGCATGTCTGAGTCTAATAAGCAATTACTAATCATTATTCTACATAAAATCTGAGTAAAATTGAGTAGCATTCAATTTTAACGTTATACATCCGAGTTCTCGTTATAAGCGAGCTCCTCATTTGGGAGTTCCACTATATTTCCACTAGTTTGAAGTCTAGGAAATTTTTGGCAAGTTAAGGTGAAGTATCCTGCTAATATTTTGCCCTGGAGAAAAAAATTTCTTCTCGCGGAATGTCAGAACCTGAATCCTGCACGAATATTTTCTTTTCGTTGTTAGAAAACTAGTTACTTAGCTGAAGAGGAAGCATTGTTTCATGAACATTTATGTCTTTGTCCTTCTCGTTGCCTCTTGAACAGCACGAAGCCGACCCAATTCTATGCACATTCTGACCACATGTGTCATGAGTAACGACGGCAGTGTGTTTTAATAACGCAGTCCTCATTAAAAATTTCCCTTGATATTCGCTATGCGAAAACATTTCCCCTGTTGCTAGCGACAGGTTTTGACGGCGGAATGGCGTTATCTCCGAGCCGTCATGATCATCAGTCTTCGAGCTACACACGCTGTAGTGGGCACGAGCACACACCGTCCGGCGGATTATAACGAAGTGAGAATGAAGATCTGTAACACAATGTGTGTGTATAAAAGTTTTCTGCTAGCTTCGCAAAATCTTTACAGAGCAATTTCCATTGCATTCAAAAGTTGTCATTACCATTTCCATTACCATTTGGTACTCAGTTGTTGACCGATTCAAGAACGGCTCTCCTTCTGATCGTCAGTCAACAACATAACGCAATTTTCGGTGATACGATACATTTAAGTTTTTCTATCAGAATTTTTTTTACCATCTTATATGGATGCGCATTCTCTCAGAAAGTCTCGGCAGTTAAACGATGATTTACAATTACCACATCACGAGCTCTCTTGCCATGATCATTGACATCTCTTTGATCTTCACCGACCATTGTTTTTGCCCTCTTTAAAAATGATTAAAATAATCGTTCGGCTAATGCAGGCCTCTGGGAATGCTTAATTGAACAACCAGAATGTCTCTGTAAAGTTTCAACCTAGTTTTGCCGTAGAGTTTCATAGGCACACGTTGTTCTTCGAAGTCTTTCTTAATCACTTTGTCAGTAATCGACGGTCAGCGTAGGCACGTCCCTACTCAATATGATATAGCTCAAATACTAGTGCTGATAGCGGAGCAGAATAAATGGCAGTTTGTTGTCAAAAACTGTCGCTAGGTGCGCCCAAAGTCGCAGCGCGTTGTTTGTGCGAGTCGATATGGCATTCAAAAAGTTCTATGTTTTTTGAACACACCTCGTATTTCTGTCTGCTTTGTGAACTGGCATTCCAATTAACAGTTTTTTTGCCTGCTTTGTGAACAGTTTTTTTTTTCAATTATTTTTTAACCAAAAGTAGGATAAAAAAGGTATTTCTTTTATTCGTTGACCGTCCTTTCAATCTTGTGTAATTCCATCACCGAAGTGGCTGAGTAACAACGTCGTTTTGAGTGATAAAGGGGTAAACAACACAAGACACAATTGTACGTTAAATCTTCTTCTTCTTCTCCTCTACAAGGATTAGGTTATATACACCTGTTCCGGAACTCATCTCATCCTTGGACGACCCACGTCTCCTCTACCAATGGGTTTATAGTACAGTGCCGTTTTCGGCGATCGATCCTCTGTCATCTTTTGCAGATGATCCCACCATTGTCTTCTGCAAATTGAAATAATTTCATTTATGTCCTTTACTTCGAGTTCTGCTCTAACGTCTTCATTCCTTATTCTATCTTGCAATGTATAATTTAAAGTATTTTGAAGAAACTGCGTTTCAGCGCTCTGAATCTTGCCTCTTTCCTTTTTTGTCATGATCCACGCCTCACTCGCATAAATCAACGTGGGTATGCAATTCTCTTGTAAAATTTAATCCTTGTGCTGTGTCTAGATATATTTCTAAGATTTCTATGACTCTACCACCCTCGCAGTTTAGAGCTAGAACAGATATGTGTAACTTACTAATACTAAGCTCTCAACTCTGCTTGGTGGCGACTCTTAAAATTATCTCAGGGTATCCAAGAAATGTTTATTAACACAATTAACTTGAATGACTGCTAATTTTAATGAAAATCTTCATTAACATATTACAAGTTGCATACAATATTAATGATTAACAATATTGAAATTATACTTCTCATCAATTATCATTGGAAGTAGTTTCATAGACCAAATGAATTGCCAATAGTAATAGAGTTACAAAAGATACATAAATTAAGCTGAGTTTAATGTTCAATTTGGTTTACTTGTTGGTTGAATTCCTTTTGTTGGTGATTCCTTCCTTCGGAGTCTGCGATCCTGGAGATTGCGTTGTCGGCGATTCGGACGATACTGTTGTTGACACTCGTTGACACTAACACTTTAATTACTTTGGTTTCACTTTTATTACACTGCGCACACTTACTTACTGATTCAGCATGTAACTATTGTATACTACTATTTATTTTTGACACCTTAGTAAATATGTTATCAAGCTGAGTGCTCGCAATATCAGTAATTCATCCCGAATACACTCCCACGTTCCGTAACTTCCGAATGCACGCGCTCGATTATCGATACTATGAAGTTCGGTAATTATCACCAAGTTATATTATATTGATTCTAATTATTACTCTGACTTGGTATACTTTGTTCACTGTAATACCGGGTTTAATATTATTAAACGCACGACACGAATACTGTACTTATTAATTATCGCAAGTTTTTGTTATAAATTCTTAATACGTGGTGACGAGTTTGACTAGCTGTAATACTCTCCGTCGATTTTAGTTATGAAATCGTAATGCGCGATAACGAGTCTGATAGTTCAATTGTAGTGTTCGCCGTAGACTGCTGACAATTTTCCCAACTATTTTTTTTATACTTCCGCAAACGTTACCCATACTCAATATTTATAAATCGCGTTCCCATTGGTTTCAAGTACTGCGATATTTGATTTCCTCCAACCCAACTAGCTAAATTCACCCGCTTAAAAGTGACGCTTTCTTCCATTCGTCAAAAAACAGCGTGTAGCAAACTTATACCGCGAAAGGGAAACGACGCTACTTCGAGTTCTCTCTCTCTACCCTCCTACCCTCTCTTTCTAAATCCTAACGGTACTGCATTGTCTGAGCACTCAATTTTCTCTCAGTTTCACTTAACTTTATGGCTTTTTTTAATACAATACATTTTATGATTTTACACCCTGTACGTGACTTGCTGTATAGTTTTCGCCCCGTCAGACAGGCGCCTCGCCAAGGGTGTGTGTGCTTAGAATAACACCGCTAGGCAGGTTTCTAACCGTACATCAACTCACATTACTTGCATTTCATATTCTAATAAGCATTTAATAATCATGATTCTATATAAAACCAGCGTAAAATTGGGTAGCATTCAATTTTTACGTTATAACTCGTACCATAAATATTCCTAAATTTATTTATCTTCTCTCTTATATCATATTCAGATTCATAGCTTACTGCACAGCCGAGATATATGAAACAGCTCATTTGTCCTAAAGTGCTGTTGTTTATAACTATTTTTATAACTATCTTAGTCCTCACTGGATATTTACCTTTAAAGGCTATGGTTTTGTTCTTTCTCACTAAAATTTTCAGTGAGTAGGCCTACTCTATTGCCACTTCTTGTAATTGAAACATAGCTCTTTCTAAATCATTGTCTGTTAAATGTACAGACAATTATACACGATTTGGGGCTTTTAGTGTACACGATTGGTAATTTTATGGCTGGAAACGAATTCTTCTAACACTGTGTTCGTTTGCGGTGAATTGTGACGTAGCGGGGAATGAATGTGGTTAAATATAGACGCGGGACGGGACGACAATTGTGCCAGTGCTAAGTGGTGCCAGGATCCTTTGTTTGGCGCTGTTATTGTCGCTACACATTGTTGTCCTCGCGTGACAGTAAAAATGTAGTAACGTAACTTGCTTTGCTCACTTTCGTACACGGCCGAGATTTGTTTTGGCGTCACTCCGTAGGGCACCGAGGGGATTCTAGTTTTTAAACCACCCAGTGGCGTGGTGTGGGTACATAACACCTGTTGCGATAGGCCTAAAATATAATCTAAAAATTAATTCTAATTTTTCCTTGTACCAAGTGTTCTTTTCAGAGCATTTTCTATCATTCGCTGGGAGAAGAAGAGGACCCAGGTTCAACGGGATAACGGGATCTGACTCTCATTATACTTACACAGAATAAATCAGAACACAAATAATCGAATAACATAATACAAACAGAGAAACGCATGACCAAACGAACAAAACACGAATAGGCACGTAATATCTGCTACACATGAGTTCCGAAAACGAAAATAGTTCCTAACTGAGGGTTTTGCCGGTTTATACAGCGGGAACCAATGTGTCCCCCTCTCCACAGTTTGTACAGTGACAACGACTACGAGGTCAATGACCGTACGCACTAAAACACTGCCGATGTCTGAGCCGGCAACACAAGACCGTGCAAGTACCCACCAGTTCGAAAGCAATACTACGCTTTTCTACAAGTTTCCCTACTAATTGTTCGGATTTCAAATTATTCAATAACAGAAGTATTTATTCTGTGATATAATTAATATTATTTTCTGTTATTTCCAGTACGCCGGCAACAGCGGTTACATGGACGCCAAAAGCGGTTACATGGGTAAACAAAAGCAAATATGCCAAGAACGCCAGTACCCACACCCGCCTCCCTAAACCGCCCACCATAAACACGTAAAGTGTCTCTTTCCTCATTAACCACCAGCCGGCCCTTGTCAACCCACCACACAGACACTACACATAAACATCATAGTTTCCTACACTAACTTGCTAATTCGGTAAAGCTGGAAACACATTGCTATCACGTCACGTGAACTCATGTGAGATCAGGACTTGCCTTAATCCGTGAAATCGTAGTGCAGAGACACGCTTATGTCACGTCACGTCACTTCATGTTAACGTGAACTCATGTGAACACTCATGAAGGCAAATAAAATTCTACTTAATCAAAAAATCAGTTAACATAAGAAGGAGCTGGATACACCATATAAACTTAGAAAGACAAGAAACGGTGACTTTCAGAATCTAATACAAGATTCAAAGTACAAAATACAAGAAGATCCAGCTAAATTTCAAATGTATTTCAGACTGAATAAGGAAGAATTTGATTATTTACATAATCTTATTAAAGGTGATATACAAAAGAAGAACACCCATGTCCAAAATGCTATAAGCTCTCAAGAGAGATTATTAGCCGTATGTTTAAGGTAAGAGTGAAATAAACGAAAACAAAGGCTTGGCATCTTAATTGATTATATTTTAAAGCAACATATAATTGTTGTTAAAATTTAGTATTTTTAAATGCATAAAATTTGTTTAACATCTTGAAACATGAAAATACTGATCAGTGGTTATAAAACACAAACACATTTTTTAATTAAAAAAAAGAAACATACTGTAATTTACATATCATTAATCTTCGTACAGTCTCACTTTTTCTATTAAAAACTCCTCCATTTTCACGTACTTGTCACCTCACGCCCCACAAAAGTGTGGTTGAACAGAAAATGTGATTAACGTGAGGCGTGAAATGACCGGCTGTCACGTGACATCACGTGATATACATGACGTGAAGACAGTGTGTCTCCAAGCAATTTAACTCGAGCTGAAAACCCACTCTCACATTTTTTACTATCACGTGAATTGACGTGACAGCAATGTGTTTCCAGCTTAACACCTCAAAATCCTATCCGACTTTCACGCGCTATTCATGAGTTCCCCGCCGAAACCCTGACGCCACCTTGAAACTATGACACTACCCTCTATGTTTAGCGTCCTGTGCTGCTCAGCTTTAGCGTTGCACTCACTAGTTCAGCACAGACTCACCTCCGTTCTCTTCCTACACTACATTCACACAAACAACCACACTAGAACACCACGGTCTTTTACTTGGCCTTCTCAACTGCCGGCCTGCACTTGCATGCTTCTCCCCAAATTCAAATTCAAAACCGGCTGAAAGGGGGTTAATCCCCAAAATAGTCCGAGAGTTGTCCATTTCTATAAGCCTCAAGAAACACGAGAAAACAAAAACGCAATATCAAAATAATTGTTAAAATATTGACGTAGAGATATAGACACTGATTTTAATTAGATTAATAATTATACGCATTCGAATATTTTTAATTGCGGAGCAGTTTAGCGAGTAAGTAATCGCTTCTGTGTACATTGCTAGATTGCTACATTGTCTTTTCACGATTGAGGGATGATGAAAATTTGTATCCTAGTTTTTCAAGTAATGTCCGCTTATGAAGGAGATGTTTATCCAACTCGGTTTACAGCAATCACAGTGCAGTAATTTATTCTACAACAAACTACAGCTATTTCTATATTGAATAGTTTTTTCTTGTTTGTTATTTGAATCTTATACGGGTCTGGCAATTATCCTTGAATACCTTTATCATCCTGCATACCGCTAAAAATAATTTTAACCACACGAGAGGCAATTATGCTATCTGGATTTAGTTGTGATGTGAAAGAATTCATGATTTGTTTACAACTGAAAATTGTCACCAACTCTGTAAAAAAATTCGTTTTATTTACAAAGTGTACATGTAGATTTAGTTGTGATGTGAGGGTATTCATGATTTGTTAATTATTAAAAATTGTTGTAACTGCCAAACCCTTAGGTTACTTGTTTAATATTATAATAATACTTGTTAATAGTATACCTTAGTTGTAATCACTGACGTGAATTAAGGAAGAAAAGGATTATTTCGGTTTGTATTAATTTTGATATGTTAGGATTTATGTTTTAATATACTTCAGTATTTGGTGTGGTCTGTATAAGGTTTCATTGACTGCACAATGAACATGCGACAAAAATTATTGACGGTAAGAGACTATTGGACTTGTGAAAGACTGCTATAAGTTGAATTAAAATATAGTAAGGATCTTAATAAACTTTAACTTGTCACTGCTCACAGTCTGTGGTGAGCACGTAATACCCAGTGCTGTGAGTGTAATGAATATTGTAAGTTTTAATAAGGAGAATAAAATATCATCATCATCATCATCATCATCATCATCATCATCATCATCATCATCATCATCATCATCATCATCATCATCATCATCACCACCACCACCACCACCATCATCATCATTAACATCACAACAACAACTACTACTACTACTACTACTACTACTACCATTATTAATATTATTATTAATACAAAGGTTTTTAAAATATAAAACACTTGGTACGTTTCACAGTTTTTATTTAACTCTGACAGCTGTTTCAGCTTATTAACCTACTGTCAAAAAGATCAGTGAACAACTAAACTAAACAAAGAAGTAAGGGTGGTGAACTTGTGTTTAGGGCGTGTATCCGGACATCTGTGGGGTTTGTATGATTGAAGGGGTGAGCAAACTATTGGAAATGTCAAGTGTCTGTAAAAACTAAGTATAATTGGAAGGCAAAATATAAAAATTAACTAAACTAAATAACAACTTTTAATAAAGGGGATTTATTAACTGAACGAACTAACGAACAAACTGAATTCTGTGTATCCCATTTATCAAAAGTTGTTATTTAGTTTAGTTAATTTTTAATTTCGCCTTCCAATTATACTTAGCTTTTACAGACACTCGACCTTTCCACTACCTTCCTCACCTCCTCACCTCTTCCATCATACACATCCCACACATGTCCGCATACACGCCCTAAACACATGTTCACCACCCTTACTTCTTTGTTTAGTTTAGTTGTTCACTGATCTTTTTTGACAATAGCTTCATAAGCTGAAACAGCTGTCAGAGTTAAATAAAAACTGTGAAACGTACCAAGTGTTTATATATTTTATAAACCTTTGTATCAATATGTTTCACGAAGTGCTCAACGATTCGTCAATAAATATCGGTATTATTAATTGTTGTACACTATTTCTCAACCCGTATAATCCGGTCCGGCTTATTAATTAGTTAGTAGTTTTTAGTTGTCTTGATTGTTCATCATCTTTTTTCACAGCACTACACTTTATATAATAATGAAACTTTCAACTTGTGAACTTACTTGTCTTTTCTTGTCGAACGCGTTTCGGCGTGATGTTCGCCTTCGTCAGCTTTGAGACAGACTGCCATTAATTTGTAACGGTTTTTACTTGGAAGGTATAGTGGGGGTGGTGTGTGGAGGACACAATTATACAAAAAACTAATAATAATTTGGATCCCCGCGCCAATCCCCTTCCTCCACACACCACCCCCACTATACCTTCCAAGTAAAAACCGTTACAAATTAATGGCAGTCTGTCTCAAAGCTGACGAAGGCGAACACCACGCCGAAACGCGTTCGACAAGAAAAGACAAGTAAGTTCACAAGTTGAAAGTTTCATTATTATATAAAGTGTATTTTTTAATTGGGCGTTCAATTACGATTTTGAGAATAAATCAAGGGTTAAAACCTTGACGTTGTTCCGTTAACACTGAAATATTTTTTAGCATTTTTTAGCAGTTTCTTGATTTTAATTTAAAAGATGAGAGGATTTTGTTGCTGGATTTTAGATAAAAATTGTTAAAATTTACAAAAATTTAAATTTAAATAAAAATTCAAAAACGTACTTGAACGGGAAATATGCGTCCTCTTGCATGAAGTATTCTTGTATTCTTGTACAACGTCCAAGTGCGAATTGGTAGTGAAACTGTGGTTTTGAAAATACTTTCGGAAAGACTCGTTTTCGAAAGATATATTAAGAATAAACATTTATAATTAAAGTCATTCTTAATTATATAAGATTTATTACCTTTAATTTCGATAACAATTAATCAAGATAGAATATTTGGAAATCAGCGCATTTCCGTATTTTTTCATGCTTTATACTTCACGTTGGCTTACTCATAAACTTTGAAACGCAAAGAAATTATAAAATTATTTGGAAAGAATCCCGAATTTCTCTTTTGTCCTGAGTAAAATGGGGACTTCACCTTCAAGTTAGTCTCATCTCCCCCCCCCCGCAAACCTGGAGGACCTCCTACTTGCGCCACTGTATACTTAGTCTGTATAACAAACAAAACACTATCGTCCGGTGATGCGTATAAAACACTAACGAATATGAATTAAAAACGCTCGTTTGCACGACTTACGATTTAGCTGAAATATGTTGTAAACACATAAAATGGTTAAAACACGGATTCATGTGATTTTATACGACATGCAATATAAATCCGTGCTATAGTGGAAAACGGCGCTTGCCATTACTATAACGCGTGTTGCATAAAACTGCTATGCGGAGATAGTCATCTGGAGAAAGGGTCGGACGAAAACAAGGCCAAGGTCACAGCTTCATTACCAGCTGTTGTGACGCTAGCCATTTGTCGCCGCTGAGTCTTTGCTGTTTAAACAAAACGTATGAGTGAACTTACATAACACTCGATACGCGTAATAGGGTCGAAGTTTTCCTTGGCGGCGTCCTTTGACAGTACAGCTTATCATCACACACGCGTATAGTATACGATAATTAATTGTTCGCGTAATTGTCAGTGTGTGCGTGTCTGTGAGTGTGTACGAATGTATACACAACGATACAATGATGTTATCATGTAAGTGGTGTGGAACTTTACTTCCTATACCGGAGTTCTGTCAGAGCTAGAGGTGTGCTAGACTAGTATTTGAAACAACAGGTATGAACGAAACCGTTCCAAAAAGTAACACGTACAAATACCTGTTATTATATACCTAACATGCATTATTTTATATAATTTGTTATAAGAAATAAATTGAAACTAAAATTATTAACAGCGTTACTTTACACTGTGACTTTACTGAGCTGTTACTGTTTAAAAGAAAATAAGAAACAAGAGAATTTATAGGCCTATCTCCCTTTGGGAATACTAATTTAAGTTTACACTAGAAGTAAACAAACTGACATAGATTCAATATTAAATTATTGATTCCATTTTGGTTAGCCAAATCAGTTGCAAAAATCAGGCATTAAAATTTAGAGTGCACGTAATAACACAACAAATAATGTCACAAAAATGTACGTGAGATGTGCAGTGAAGTTAAAATCATCTCCACATTAACAGAATGTAGTATATGGACTGTCAGCCACTCTGTAGGTTATGACACAATATAATTCGCTTTTTCAAAATTTACCAAATTGATGACTAGTATAATATATAATTTGTTATTTTAATCTGTATTATATATCTGTTTATATTATAAACAGGTACGAACGATATCGTTCAAAAAAAAAACATAACACGTTCAAATACCTGTTTTTATATGCATATACCTGTATTATATAATTTGTTGTAAGAATTAAATTGAAACTAAAAGTATTAACAGTGTTACTTTACACTGTGACTTTATTAGGCTGTTACTGTTTACAAGAAAATAAAAAACAAGAGAATTTATAGGCCTATCTCCCTTTGGGAATACTAATTTAAGTTTTCACTATGAATAAACAGAATAAACAAACTGACATATATATTAAATTATTGAATCCATTTTGGTTAGACAAATCGGTTGCGAAACTCAGGCAATGAAATTTAGGGTGCACGTAATATCACAACAAAGAAGGTCAAAAAAGTGTACGTGAGATGTGAAGTGAAGACAAAAATCATCTCCAAAATCACGTTAACAAAAGTGCTATATGGCCTGTCAGCCACTCTGTAAGTTATAACACAATATAATTCGCTTTTCAAAATTTAATAATTTGGTGACTAGTATAATATATAATTTGCTTTTATAATCTGTATTATATATCTGCATAATACACGAGAATAAACGTGACATCAGTGATTTTTTTTTCATTTATTAAAAACAGCTTCGTCTCTTTGTCATAGAGATATTCTGAACCTCGATGTTTTGCTTCGTTTCGTACGTGTATGGCAATCGACACATGCGCAGAACAAGTATTCAGCACCAATAACTGTGACTTTGTGCTCGTAGTAGGCTACTCGTTTATTCGTTAGTTGCGTAGGGGATCTCGCGACTCGGAACCGCGAGGCCGCAAGTAATCGGAACGGGTATTTCGACTTTTCAGTTATCGTTGAATCGGAACAGGTATTTCAAGTTTTCAGTCACTGTTATATCCGTTCCACAAAAATTAACCGTTCCAAAATACCTGTTATAGGTATATCGGACCAACTCTAGTCAGAGCAAGGTTTTGACTTGATGCTGTCTTCAAGTTGAAAAACAGAAATATTTTGGCCTGTTTACGGTAAACCGGAGGAACAAAGTGGAGACTAAAACGAGAATTGTCGCGCGCGACTGGATTAGATTAGATGCTCATTCTCTACCATATAGATCTGGAGTAATACACACAGAATATACTAAAAATAAATGTAAAAGTACTGACACGGGTGATTGAACCCGCGCGTATGCGTTAGGTACCAGAAGGTAAGGGCGTTTACATAACCGATTTTTTTTTAACAAAAATGTGTACATCCTCGTTGGGCATGTTAGGTGGTACAAAGGAATTAGCTCATTGTTATTATTGTATATTTCAGATCTGATGATGGGCTGAGAGGCTTGAAAGCAATAATTGGGTATGTTTTAGCAATAATGGTATGCTACAGAGTAATTTCTGTTCTTTAACATAAGTGTTTGCCTTCTTAATATATTTTGAATTAAAATCAATCATGTGGATGGATCGCTTTATGCAGATGACAAGCTTATGATACAGAAAACAGTAGACCTGTTACAGCGGGCGATATTTACGTTCAGTAGCATCATACAAGGCTACAGACCTCTGCTACAAAATCTATAACGATGGCATTTCACAGCAGATATCCTATAAGAACTAAGATAGTCGTGAATAATCAGACTTTGGATCAGGTTAGTCATTTTAATTACCTGGGTTGTAATATCTCATGTGGAACTGATATTGAATGTGTAAGCTAACAAAATTTAGACGCATCTGTGGAACGATTCATAGGTAGCTGAAAAATAAAACACGGAAGATACGCGAATAAAATTTTATAAAACCGTGGCTGTCCCCACATTCCTATATGCTAGTGAGACATGGACTCTTGGTAAAAGGGACGAACAGAGGATTCAGGCAGCCGACGTGAAATCCTAAGAGGGAGGCAAGGTTGTTCCCTAATGGATTGGAGAAAGAACGAGGATATTAGACGGGATTTGAAGATTCTATCATTGCACCAGAAGATTGAAGACCACAGAAGGAGATGGTGTGAACACATGAATCGCATGCCTAATATCCGTCTACCTGTGGCTGCCTTGGGTTATCACCCTACTGGGAAGAGAGGTGTCGGCAGACCGAGGAGGAGATGGGTTCCGGAACAGGTCTAAGGTCTAGTCCTTGGAGTGGTGATGATGATGATTAAAACCAATATATATGAGTTTCAATATACAGGTTTCAAAACTTTTAAATATATCTATCTAAAATAAAGAGAGTTAAAAGTACTGTTAAACTGTTTTCTTATATAACTTAGTCTGATTTTACGAAAAAGTAATTTTTTACAGACTACATTTCAATATAATTTTCAATTTAATAGCAAAATTACTGGAATAAATATGTTTACCCTATTTTTTCGATATTTGTTTCTCATGTTTATGACTCGTTTGGATAACATCTTTTAATTTTATATTTAGCTTATGTTTATGTTTTCAGTTTATGGTTTTACGAAAAAAATTGTTGGAATAACGTTTCACTTTTAAGAAGAGGAAGAAGGAGAAGTTTTAGAAAAGTTGGTATTTATTGTTCGTGATGAGTAGATAAAGGGTGCTGAAGAAATTCGATACTTATTTCGCCAGAAACTGTAGGTTTGCAGTTTGGAAAACTGTCGTTTACATATTGATCTAAGGTTTTCACGGCCGGTGTCAATTGTATTTAAAAGATCTTCCGGGGTGTTTGGCCGTGGTCTAAGGTTTACATTCAAACCAAACGTTTCAGCAGCACCACTGGCTTCCATCTTCAGTGGATATTCGAGTCAACTTAACGCGGGGTGTCGTACGTCAGGCCTACAGTACTGTGGTTAAGGCGTTAGGTTGACTCGAATATCCACTGAAGATGGCAGCCAGTGGAGCTGCTGAAACGTTTGGTTTGCATGTAAACCTTAGACCACACGGCCAAACAGCCCGGTAGATCTTTTAAATACAACTGTCGTTTAAAGTTTGTAGGAGACCGCAAAACGCGTGGTTATATATTTAAGGCGTTAATGTGTCCTTCGTTCCATTGTACAAGGTAACTACAACAAGAGAACAACACACCGTCGGTAGTAAAACACACCGTATTTGTGTGTGTGTGCGTGTGAACTTTGTCGGCTTTAATCTCTGCCCCACGCACGCAGTGTTTTTGTGAAAATTTAATTTACATTTCAGATTGTATGGAAGTCATTAAAGACTCGCTTTTGCACACACACCTTACTTAGACTTCAGCGTTAATGCCTTCGCATTCATATTTAAATGTTGCAAACCGCGACCAAGTTAGCGAGGAGCGCGCAGTGTACAAAAGCCGTTTCTGAATACACAAGACATCTTCAGCAGATTCTGACTCGGTTCCGTCTCTTAATTGTTACAGTTTTGTCGGTGCCAACACCTTATACACGTTAATGTCTCAGAACATGTTGGTATGTTTACGTAAATAAATACTGCATGTGTTTGAAATAGGAGAGCATTCTCTCCTCTTTCGCTTTTCATACATCGTTTACTCTCTCTCTCTCTCTCTCTCTCTCTCTCTCTCTCTCTCTCTCTCTCTCTCTCTCTCCCTCTCTCTCTCCCTCTCTCTCTCTCTCTCTCTCTCTCTCTCTCTCTCTCTCTCTCTCTCTCTCTCTCTCTCTCTCGATTTTCCCCCTTTCCCACTTATTTCTTTCTGTGACCACTGTTTTTACGTTTCCTTATCTATGGGCCTCTCCTATTTGTTTCCTACGAGTACTTTTTCATCCTTTGATTTGGTTCTTTCTTCCTGCCTTCTGGCCAGCCAGTCTTTATTTATATTATCAGTTGTCTTTTAAAACTCCTGGGCACCTTAATTCTTCCCGATGAGTACTTCTATTGAAAGTTTCTCTTCCTGGTTTTTTCATTTTAGCCATCTTCTTCTTGTGTGATAATTTTTAAAATTTATATTTACATAGCTCCGTACAACACGTCACTTGCATCCAGAACTTAAACATTTTATAAGGATATGTTTTTTATAAGTATTTTTTTAAGCCTTTTCTGTATATCTTATTGCAATAGAATGTGACAATATGTGAAGAAGAAAATTCCTACGAAAAATTCAACACGCGTATTAGGTGTTAATAAAATAAATTACGATCTTCCGTCGTTGTTCGCCTAGTTGTTCCCTACGAATAATCTTTCAGCTTTGACTGTGTTCTTTCTTCCTGCTTCATGGCCAGTCAGTCTTTTTTTGATTTATTTATTCTTTTTTAAAACTCCGGGATACCTTAATTTTCCCCGATGAATACTTCTATTGAAAGATTCTCTTCCAGTTTTTTTTTAATTTTAGCCATGTCGTTTTTATCCTGTGTGATAACTTTTAAAATTTATATTTATATAGCTTCATGTAACACGCACTTACATCCAGAACTTAAACATGAAGATTATAAAATGTTGACGAATATAATGAAAGTCTAGGTGCCTTTGTACAGTAAATTTTTTTAAAAGTCCCGCAAATGTTTTGTAGAAACAGCTGCAGCGCGGTACTGGTGTAGGTGTTTACTGTCATCATTTTTTAATACTGTTTTGTATATCCTTACTTATCAACTTAGTGGCTGGTATTACTTGCGTTTGTAGAGAACATAAGAGGGGAAATAAGAGAATCAGTTAAATACAAAAGCCTAACTGTTATAGTTAAACTGTTATGGGGTGTTACACGAAGTTGTGACTAATAATTTCTCTGGTGTTAAATGATTTACTACACTGTTATAACATCATTATCAATGCGATGTCTGTAACAATATTACATGGTTAAGGTTCCATCTCGGAGTAAACATACACGGGGAAAAAGTGGACATGCTTAGGTTTGCAGATGACATAGCAGTGACTGCAGACAGCAGCGACGATCTACAAAAGATTCTTGACACAATTGACCAAGTAACGAAGGATGAATTCATTATGAAAATAAATGAACAAAAGACCAAATTCCTAGTCTGTAGTCGGAAGGAAGAAGATCCAGTCAGAGCAACTCTTGGAAATAATGTTCTCCAAGCAGTTAAAGAATATAACTATCAAGGAAGTAAAATCACAAGTGATGGACGTAGCAGTAAGGAAATTGTAAGCAGAATTAACCAGGCTAAAATTGCTTTGCTTTCAACAAACAAAAAAACCTCTTCACTACAAACACTATCCGCCTAAAAATAAGGAAGAATCTAGTAAAGACATACGTATGGAGTGTTGCCCTATACAGGAGTGAATCCTCGACAGTTGGAGAAAGTGACAAGGAAAGACTCCAAGCATTTGAGACCTGGTGCTATAGAAGAATATTCAAGATACGCTGGAGGGAGAAGATAACGAATGAGGAAGTCTTTAGAAGAACTCACGAGGAGAAGAGCTTTCTGCGAAATTTAAAAGGTAGGAGAGCTAATTTTATAGGGCATATACTACGACACAATGGGTTGGTTAAGAGAATAATGGAAGGAACAATTGAAGGGAAGAATCACAGAGGACGACCCCGTTTAGACTAGATGAAACAGCTTATGGTCGATATGCACTGCACATCATATTGTGAGTTGAAAAGAAAAGCAGAGAAGCGTGAAGAGTGGCGAGCTGCTGTCAACCAGCCTATTGGCTGCTAACCTAGAAGAAAGAAGAAGATTCCAAAAATAAAATTATTTCTGTATAATTAACTTTTTACTTATAGAGCCGGCTTACCTGAAACAGACGCCACAACCATTGCATCTTTTGCCAACCATGTTGTAGTGTTATCCGCAAGATACTTCTAAAGTATTATCCTATAAGTACATTTAAAACTACTCACGGAATGGTACTAAAAATGGTGAGCAAAAATCAACGAAATCTGCTCAAGACATTTGCCACTCGAGAGGACATCTGTTCAGCTGTAACAATTAACAACACACCTGTCCCAGTAAAGACTGGAATTAAGCGCCTTGGGCTTTACATACATTAGCAGTTTACTTGGCAGAAGCAATTCAGATCAAAGGCTGTTAGCTCTCAAGGTGATCTCCTGCCTTAGGTCCAACAGATGTCCCGGCTCCTGGGGCGAAATCATCGTCATCTTTACAACACGGCGTAGAGAAGGTGCCGCCTGTTCCGCCTTCAAAGATCCTTCAGCCATCTCTTCCTGGGTCTACCCACACACCTGTGTCCTATAGGTTTGTATTTCCAGTCTTATTTGACCAGTCTGAAATCTGGCACTCTTTCTAAGTGTTCTTTAAAGCGAAAGTCTAAACTGTTTTTGAAATATCTACCTGGCTGTTTGGCCGAGCTCCAAGGTTTACAATCAAACCAAACGCTTCAGCAGCACCACTGGCTGCCATCTTCAGTGGATATTTGAGTCATCCTAACGCGGTTTGTCGTACGTACGTTAGGCCCACAGTACTGTGGTGAAGGCCGACCACAGTTCAAGTTCAACTGACACTGGCCGTGAAACCTTTAGAACAATAGAAAGTCTAAACTATTTATTGAATAACAAACTGTTACCCTACAAAACCATGCTTAAACCTATATGACTCTATGGACTACACCCATGGGAATGCGTCAAACCTACAAGATTAAAAATAAAGATTTCAATCATAAGTGCTGCGAGCTGTAGCAGATGGCCCACGGTACATCAGCAATCCGACACTTAACACCGACCTAAAAGTACGTTGCATGAAGGATAAATCCAGAGGATTGAAAAACAATTCAGCCATCAAACAGTAGACAACGAAAATGAATAAATAAAGCAGTTGTACAACAATGATACCGACGAGACAAGAAGACTCCACAGAACTTAGTCTCAACATCTGCTACATCGTTGAAATCAATATTCTACAAAGAGAAATATCAACAGATGTTTTGTCTCTTACAAACATAACTCTTTTATCTTATTTACTTAATATTATTTTATAGATGCAGACTGGAAATTGCAAATTACCAATAGAAAATATAATTTATTTTTTAAATGTATAATTTATAACTAATAGATAATTAAAAAACAAATAAAATAATTATTTGTAAGAAAAATAATCTTTTGTAAAAAAAATAATTATACACATGGGGTTTACCAGTATTTAAATATGCGAAGTTTAAAAAAAAAACAGTTTCTGCGTGCACGTGAAGGTTAGAATGCAAATGTATTCCCATTTGATGCACCTGTAGCTCTTAATGTACACCTGTCAGCTGATTTTTTGCGTTTGTTTTGTTTTGCCAATTAACTCACACTGTATTTTGCAAACAGCATGTTTGTGAAGGGTAAAAAGAGTACTTACGTATGGAGTGGCAATTGCATACCCATGCAAAAAACAGCTGTTGAACGTAATCATATGTTTGTGACAGACCGTAACGCCCCTTCCCAACGTTACGTAAATTTATTTTCATTGAATTACTGTGATTAATACAGGGTTATCAAGGCATTAAACATATACCGCGATGTATATGATTAAAGCTTTGTGTAACCTGCGTTCACATGTGTATAAGAATATATTTTTATAAGCCTTTGTTTGTTTGTAAACTTTTCCTAGATAGCTTATTGCAATATAGTGTGACCATATGTGAAGAAGAAAAATTACTACGCGAATTGGATACGCATATTACGTATTAAGACCGTAGAGTAGCGGGGGATACTTGCGGTATTAATAACCCTCGATAGGGACAAAAGAACAAAGAAATGTAAAAAATTAAAATACTGGTATGGAGAACCATACGTAACTCCCATGTTCTAAGATTTATATTTTAAATCATTTACTTGAATTCGGTTCGATATTTTATTAAAAAAATCCCCCACCCGCAAACTATTTTCACTATTTATAGTAATTTTTGTTTTTATGGGGAAGTCGTTTAATATAACGTTATTTTCGAGTCACTTTGTCTATACAAATTAGGTTCTATATTCTGATAAAGAAACTGAACTGCGCAGATAATCATCCCTCCTCCTCAACCGATCCCCTCCATTAATGATATTTACACTTTCATAGGGTAATAGTTTTATCATATGTAATTGTTAAGGTATCTTATTATTAAAAATTAAATAGTCGTACTTTACTTGGTATCAGCAAAGTAATTTCCAGACAAAAATCACCCCCTCCCCCTTCGACTACCCACTTACTTAATATACATATCATTTACCATTTTATACTGGTTTAATATGATTTTATTTTCGGAGCACTCATTTATCAAACTTAAATACTTTACTTTTGTTAAACACACAAAACAATGCAGGTAAACTACCCCTTTCCCTTAACCAAAGAACCCCATTTTTGATACTTACACTTTTATTGAGTAGTAGTTTCATTATGTGTAATTAGTAAGGTATCTCATCCTTCAAAATGAAGTGCTTATTAGACTTCGAAAAGTTAGTTTTCAAAAAATTACCCCCTCCCCCTTGAACTACATTTATATTTATAGATATTTAATCTACATTTCTACAGTGAATTATTATGACCTTCTTTTTAGGATAATTAGTTTATCAAAATTAAGTACTTTACTCTTGTTAAAACGTAAAACGTTGCACGTAAACTACCCCTCTCCCTTAAACGATCTTCACCAAAATAAATAGGCTTTGACTCCTCTACAACTTGGGCACATATGGAAAAGATTATTTGATTCTGTTTGAGTTTGCGCCAGTTATCGTTTGCCACAGAATAAATCGTACGCTTAGACACACAGACACACGCACAGATACTTTTCGCAAAATGACTTTTCTTCATGTTTTGAGTGTAGTACAATCACAATCAGCCCTTATCTTGGACACTATTTTTTTCGCGATCACCTTACTTCAATTTCCTTACGGAACATGGAAGTAAAAACGTGCAGGTAAAAAAGAGATCATGGCAATTATCATCTTCTAGAAAGATTAAACCAAATATATTTTTTCCGGCCCCAAGCAGATAGACTAGAGCTAGTCACTCCAGCTCTTCTTCGGACCTCCTACACCTCTCTCCGTCCCTTCGGATTATAAATGAATAGTGTTTGGGGATCCGTCAGTCATCCATTTTGTTTAGATGTTCCGAACATTTTAACCGCTATTTATTGTTGGCCTATCCCATCGAGTGTATCCATATCCAGTTCCTGCCTTAATTCACCATTGCTTCTACGATCTTGGAGAGTGCATCCTGCCACGTGCCTTGTTTCGGCCACTTCAATACGACTGGCCTGGGATGCTGTTAAAGTTCTATTCTCAGACCTACAGAGAAGTGTGGGGAGGCCATCGCCTTTTAGAACATTAGGCGCATTTCTTTACTTCTTGATATTAGAGTTCTCCTGAGTGTCCCCCAACGTACTTATCTGATTCACAACCTCAACGATTGTAATATATAAGACACATTATAGCCGAGATATTCAAAATTGTTTACCAGCTCCAGAACAGTACCATTTACAACAATTTTTGCTCGTATGAAATCAGCTCAATGGAAAAGGCATCATCTTGGTCATCAATGTGCGGATCTGTAATCCAAAATAAAAAACGCCGTATAAGCAAAAATTAAATAATTAGCTTAATTAGTTATGCAAGCACAAACATTTTTGATTGCGATGCGATATAACCATCTTCGTGAGGAAAAACGCTTAGTACAAAAAATTCTATTTATCTGGTGATTAAAGGATGGTTTTGGTTTGTATTCTTGTTTTAGACTTTATGTTTTTTTTTTAGTCTCTTCCAGTCTCTTTGTGGATATATCATTAAACACTTAAAGAAGAAAACAAGGAAAGAGACGCAATTGAAATATTTTAATGTAATGGCCATACCTCAACTACTTTATAGTAGTGAGACTTGGATTAGAAAGGCCAAAGATATATCTAGAATACAAGGAGCGGAAATGAGGTTCTCGACGGCTGTAAAGGATTGTACCAGGAGAGATCTTATCAGAAATGATCATATTAGAATGGAGCTAGGCATGGCTGAAAGCTTAAATGAGAAAATCTCCCGGTACAAAACGGTGTGGCGGTTACACGTACAGAGAATGGATCCACTTAGATTTTCAAGAAGATACCTTGACTATCATCCAAGGGGGAAGAGAAATGTGAGAAGAATTGCATTGAGACGGGAACAGGATACTAGCCTGAGCCGCAAAGGACGACGACGACAACGACGACTACCGTTTTAGTCATCAACATCATCTTCACAAGACAGGAGATGCTGCTTACTCCGTCTTCAGCCATCTCTTCGTGGGTCTGCACACGCACCTGTGTCATATAACGTTTATATTTCCGGACTCGTTAAGCCAGTCTTGAAACTACCATTCTTTTCAGCGTTGTTTATAATCTTTTAGTCTTTCATTAAGTTAAAATTTGTACAATCAAATTTACAACACCTTTTAACTCCTCTTCCATTTCCTTCCATGGCCTCCATAAAGAGAGAAGAAGAATACATGTAAAGAGAGCGTACACATTGTACAATATACAGCAGTTGTAAGGCCATTAGTAGTGACGCTATCTACAGTGTTCCACGCTAATCAGTAACAACGATTAATTAATGTTGCAAGTATTCCATCAACAAGCAATAGGCAATTTCGTATCGATACAGACAGATGGAGAACATAGGCTACATCACACACGCCTGGCGTTATTAATAGTACAATCATTGGACAGTCTAATTGCTTACTGCTGTCGGTTGTTGTTATATTGATACAGACACACCAATGAGATATTACCTATACCCGTAACTGTTATGAATAATTTATACGCATGAACATACACTCCCCCCTTCCACACACACACACACACACACACACACACACACACACACACACACACACACACACACACACACACACCTATAGTTTGTTGTGTCGACGATAGTATAAATAGTCATTTTTAAAAAAAGGAATATTTAACATCAGAGAATTTGTTAATCTATATATTTCAAACTCAAATTCTGAGTATTTCTTTGTTCGAATACAAATCCACACCGTTACACCGACTGCCACCAAATTTTGCACACGTAACCTTTAACACAAGGCGAAAAATACTGTCTAACTTGGAATTTGATTTTTTGCCCCGTTCGCACGAGTTAGGCCTTTTTAATTATACCCTTTTGTTGGCGCGTATAAAGATATTAACAACACCATGGAGACCAGAATTAATTATCATAGTAGCAAGTGATACTACGGTATCACAAAAGATATTTAGCGGCATCGGAACTGTACCTTTATCCGTTCCTGCAGTACATTTTCGATGTTTTACGTAATATGAGATTGTATCAATATATTACGATGTAGAAAATAAGAAGTCTGCTAATTGTAAATTGTCCTATTTCTTAATGCAAAGCGAAAATTCGTGTAGTTTTCATTTGTGAGGTTAGGTGACAACGGTTTTTTGTTTTTAGCTTACTGCTGGCATAAATAAAAGCCATGGTTGAGACGAAAAACACTGTCTGTATTAGAATTCGATATTCCGCCCCGTTTGCACAATTTAAGACCTTCTAATTATGCGGTTTATTCACAGTCGTTGTGTATAACGATGTAAACAACACCATGAAGACCAGAAGTAATTACCATAGTAACAAGTAAATAAACGGCAAGTAACACGCATTTAGCGGCGTCTTTGAACAGTCCATGTGACCACCTTCGTGCGTGTAAAAAACGTAACTAAAACACTAAAACGCAGCAGGTTGCGTTTCAGTGCGGAAGAACTTAAAACGCAGCAGCAAAGTTAACGACCGTGCGTTTTTCCACGTCCGTGTGACCGATTTCATTGCTGCCTGTGTCTTAGATTCTATGCGATTCCCACCTCTCGAAAATCTCAATCCCTAACGACCCATGACAATAAATGACCAAGTAATAAAGAGGTTAAAAAAAACTTTAAATAGAAACAAAGCTGCCCAAAAAACACAAAAGTAAAGATAATTTGAGGAATGATGATTTTAAAAAATTGTCCTTTAAAAGAATGTCAATTAAAAGAAAGCAGTAAAGCGGGCGAAGCCGCGGGTGTAACAGCTGGTTACGACATAAACAAGAACAGATCTAGTAAAAAAAGGATTCGTATACTAGAATTTTTCAGGTTTAAAATTATCCAACACAAGATACAGCAAACACTAAAACTTCAGTAAGTACTTACAGATAATGTCTGCACAGAATCACCAACAGTTAACGCTTTACACTGACGTTTTCAAAAATATGAAACACAAAGTTTGTCCAGTAACATTGTGTGTGTGTGTGTGTGTGTGTGTGTGTGTGTGTGTGTGTGTGTGTGTGTGTGTGTGTGTGTGTGTGTGTGTGTGTGTGTGTGTGTGTGTGTGTGTGTGTGTGTGTGTGTTGGCGTTTTTACTGCTTATTCACGCTTGGCAAATTCTTGTTACCTCCAGAAGCCCTCGGTGAAATGTAGCGTAAATAACACAGGGAATAAATATTTAAATAAACGCACATTCATACGTATAAAATACACAGACACACACTTTATGTAGATTTAGGGTTCGTAGAGGGATGAAGGTCTGCGATTACGTGGGCACTGTGTGTATGTGTGTGTGCGCGCGCGGGCGCGCGCGAGTTATTTGCTACATGAATCAGCTTGGATAAGAAAGGGAGAGTGAGCGGAGACGATATTATCTAGCAGATGCCCTTCGGTCAAGGTCTTGTGCTTGTGGGCGTGGAAATATTACCGTGTTGTTAATCTTTTGCTATCCTCTAACTGCAAGCTATCATATGAATTCTCTAATCGTCTAGATAGTGTAGTTTGAAATACCTGACTTGTAAGATTTCACTATGTTCTACATACATGCAAGTGGTTTTAAGTTCAGATAAGATAGCCTTAAGAGGATGAAGTAAACTTTATTAGTAGTGACTTATTAACAAAAATTCGACACGGAGAACCATACATGACTTCCGTGTTCTCAGATTTATATTTAAAATCATATAAATATAAATTGAAAAATCTGACAAATTGAAGTGAAATATTTTCATAGAAACTACTTCTTCCTCGCCGATAACGTAGTACACATATAAAAAGTTACACCCTCCGCCTTCAACCATCATTTTCGTTTATAGAAAATTACCTATTCCCCTTTCCAATACCCTTTCCATTTATAGATATTCATCTACCTTACTACAGTGGATTATTATGAACTTCTTTTCAGGATACTTTATTTATCAAAATTAAGTACTTTACTCTTGTTAAAACGTAAAACGGTGTAGGTAAACTACCCCTCCCCAGTAACCGGACTTCACCAAAATCAATAGACCTTGAGTCCTCTACAGATCGGACACATGCAAAAAATTATTTGATTCTGTTCAAATTTGCGGTAGTTATCGTTCGCAATAAAAAAATTCTACACATAGTCACACAGACACACCCACACAGACACTTTTCGGAAAATAATTTTTCTTCATATTTTTAAGGGTAGTACAATCAGAATCCGCAGGACGATTGAAGCTGTAGAAATGGGTTATCTTAGACGAGCTTCCAGAGTTTCTCGTCTGGAACGTGTAAGGAATAACGTAATAAGGGAAAGAACAAATAGAAAAGAACGCTAATAGAAGATATAAAACGTAAACAGCTTTCCTGGTATGGACACCTAATGAGAATGAGTGAAGGAAGAATACCTGTGAGTGTGTTCAGATACAGACTTAGGAACAGGAGAAAAAGAGGCAGACCTAGATTAAAATGGATAGAAGGGATCGAAAGGAGTATGGAAGAAAATAATCTGAAGAATGAAGATACACAGAATAAGTTGATATGGAAACTGAGATGCGGGATGCGGCAGTAGCTGTGGGATCCCCGCCAGTATATATTACATTTAATATTTATAACTGAATTTACCTCAAGATGTTATTTTTCCTTATTTTGAACATGTTTCGAGAGTTCCTGTGCTCTCATCTTCAGCCTTCGCGATCTTTTGTCTGGTGAAGTATTTGTGTGTTGGCTGCTGGATGCTATTAAGGTTGTTTGTTGGTCTTTGGTACTTTAAACTTGTATTATTGTGTGTGATTGTGGTATATGTATTTGTATTTTGTGTATTTTCAATGTTGTGTGCTTTGAATATTGTGTCATGTTTTGTATTGATTTGTATTTGTTCTGGTATTAGTTTGTTTTGTGTTTTATGTTTGTATATTTGTAAATTTTCCCAAATGTTCATTATGGTGCCTTTGTGTGGTATATGTTTTATTAGTGACACATTGGTTATGCCTGGGAATTCATGTCCTGTGTTTATTGCATGTGTGGCTAAATTGGATTTATATATTTCTGGTTTTTTGTATGCGTTTAGGTGTTCAGGCATTCAATTTTGTATATACCATTGTTTGTTGTATTATCTTTGTTGTGTGAGCTATTTAGATTTTGTAATTTATTTTTATTAGTTTTGTATGCTATTTTTATATCTGTGTTTTAAACAGTTTTGTTAGTTTTGTCATTTTATTATTTATGTATGTGAATGTGGCCCATTTTTTGTTGTTGTTATTATTTATGTGTTGTTCATTTTGATTAATTCTTAATTGTTCAGTTATTATTTTATATTTGATTTTATTTTCTATTTTGTTCATAGTATTTTTATTGTATCCATTTTCATAACCAATTTGGTATATTATATTTCTTTCTTTGTCAGTTTCTTGTTTGTTTAGGGGAATTTTGTACATTCTGTTAAATAGCGAATAGAAAGCTGCCATTTTATGTTGTGGTGGGTGGTCAGAATGGTTAGGTATAATGATGTTAGTGGAATTTGGTTTTCTATATATTGCGTATTGTATGTGGTTGTTGTATCTTGTGATGGTTATGTCTAAATAGTTGATTTAGTTATGTTTTTCTTTTTCTTCTGTGAATTGTATTTTAGGATGTATGTTATTGATTTGTTTCAGTATGTTCTCTGCATTTGTGTTTTTGTTATTTGATACATATAGCCCATCATCTACATATTTATATCATATGTATCATCATATGATACAAAATCATATGATCCAAATGGTAACCTTTGACACAAGGCAAAAAATGCTGTGTCACTTGGAATTTGATATTCCGCCCCGTTCGCACGATTTAGGTCCTTTTAATTGTGCTGCTTATTCACAGTCGATGTGTGCTGCGTATAAAGATGTCAACAACACCGTGAAGACGAGTATTACTTAGCATAGTAACAAGTAAGCAAACAAATGCTATGTAGCGGCACCTTTGAACAGTCCGTGTGACCACCCTCGTGCGTGTTACACACGTAATTGGAACGTTTCGATGCAGAAGACGTTGAAAACGCAGGAAAGTTGACGACCGTGTGACCAATTTCATTGCGTGTTAAATTCAATGCGTTTCTCACGTCTCAGAAAATTTGAATCCCTGACGATCCATGATAATAAACGAGCAAAGTAATAACGCGGTTAGAAAGCCTTAAATAGATACAAAGCTGCGCTTAAAACACAAAAATAAAAATAATTTGACGAATGATGATTTAAAAAAATTGTCTCGTACATACCTTATCCATATGCCATTTGGGTCATGTGATTTTATAATATTTTGTATTTTGGTGTCTATGTGTTGTAGGAATATTTCTGCTATTGGCAAGTTTTAAGAAAATATGTTGATGCGTTCAAAAGTTATCGTGAGACATACAGGGAGATAGACAGACAGACAACTATCAAACTGTCGAGATAAAACTGAGAACTTCCCTCGCTCGTTCAGCTTTGCGTTTTATACAGCAGTTTCTCTGAAAATTTGCACTAATTATGTTTTATTCCAAATCTGTATTTAATTAGGTGTAGGTCTACACTATCCTTTAGATTTTGGAGTGAAAAGTTTCATAAATATACGTTGAATGTGTTTTGAAATTATTGTACCTCACTGAGAAGCAGAAGTTTTTTATTTAATTAGGGGACTAGTTGGCCCTCTTAAGATCACAACGACTACCTTTGACATTGCTGAAGCGACCTTAGAAACGTGTAGGTGTTGCCAGGCGGAACTTTAGCTACCGTGTCTTCTACGAGGGTTAGTTGAAAATTCGCGGAGCGACAGCAATAATTCAGTGGTAGAACTAAAATCTTTCGTGTGCTGCAAGACGTATATTTTGGGTGAACACCTATTAATGTCCAGATATAGCCTATCTGTCAATGTATTCACTTTTTACCAGCTGTTTGAAATTTTCCTGTCACGCGCGTTTTTTAAATGCACAAAATCAAACATCGTGTTGTGAGGGATTCCTCTGTTAAAAACGTTTTAGCGCCAACAGAAAATCAAAACAAAATTGTAAATGTGTTAGAGGAGATGCTGCGCCTTCAGAAACAACGGTAAGTGGAGCACACTCGAGTTTAAACTTGGTCGTACAAGAACCGAAGACTATCCCAGCAGTGGGATAAAAGTGCAACAAAAAATGGCATTAGTGATAAAATTTCATAGGGTGTTGGAAACCGCAGATTGAGGAGTGGATGGTGTTGCTGAAATCATGGGCATCTCATATGACCGTGTGCATCCTACTTTAACTCAAGAACTTGGTGTGAAAAAGCGTTGTGCAAGATGGCTGCCGCGTCTAGAGTTGTTGTATATTTTGGGCATCTAGTGGGACCACGTTTAAACTCAAGTGCCTACTAACAAACCGTTGGTTTTGAAGTCGCAGCATTTCCTGACACATTTAAAATTTCGTTTTGAATTTCCATTGGCGTTAAGCAATTTTTAACAAATAATCACACCACGCTGTTTAATTTTGTCCGTTTTTCAGAACACGCATGACACGTCAAGTTTAAACAGCTTCTGAACATTGAATAAATCGATAGATATATTTGGAAAGTAATACGCGTTTACATAAAATACAATTCTTGCAGCACAAGAAAAATTTTAATTTTACCGCTAAGCTACAGATGTCGCTCCGTGAACTTGTCAACTGACCCTATAGTAAGGGATATATCGTTTTATCAGTGGCTAAGGATTTATGCAACATTTACCGCCCTCCCCCGCAGTAAAAAGCGTTGCTTAATTCTTCCTCAGTTGCTCAACTCGTGTTTGCCCACTTGGACACGTAGACAACTGCGGTCATTTTCTTATTTAAGCGAACGTGAACATCGCGTTTGACACCGATAAGTTTCCTTGTCACAGCAACAGGTGATAAAACACGCGAGTACGCGTGGTTTGTTGAGTTTGAGTAAACTTTGTCAACTTTAATCTCTGCCGCCGCGGAATTTTGTGAGACTTTGATTTACATAACAAAGTTTGTGCAAGTCGTTAAAGAGTTGCCTCGCTCGACTTTGGTATTCGTAGCCGGTGCTAATGCCTACTCCTCGCCATTCATATTTAAATGTTTTAAACGGCGACACAGAGTTAACGGAGCGGAAAAGCTGTCGCTGAAAGGCGAGACGCCGACGTCTTTACGGGTAAAATAAAATTAGCAATTTGTCTGTACTGTAGCCTACATTAGATCTCGTCTTTGGGTCGGTTGTATTTATAGGCCTACGTTTTGAAAGACTGCGCGTCTTGTTGGGAAAGGACGTCTTATTGGGAAAGCGCGTCTTGTTGGGAAAGCGCGTCTTGTTGGGAAAGCGCGTCTTGTTGGGGAAACGCGTCTTGTTGGGAAAGCGCGTCTTGTTGGGAAAGCGCGTCTTGTTGAGAAAGCGCGTCTTGTTGGGGAAACGCGTCTTGTTGGGGAAAGCGCGTCTTGTTGGGGAAGCGCGTCTTGTTGGGAAAGCGCGTCTTGTTGGGGAAAGCGCGTCTTGTTGGGGAAGCGCGTCTTGTTGGGGAAACGCGTCTTGTTGGGAAAGCGCGTCTTGTTGGGGAAGCGCGTCTTGTTGGGAAATCGCGTCTTGTTGGGGAAACCGCGTCTTGTTGGGGAAGCGCGTCTTGTTGGGAAAGCGCGTCTTGTTGGGAAAGCGCGTCTTGTTGGGAAATCGCGTCTTGTTGGGGATACCGCCTCTTGTTGGGGAAAGCGCGTCTTGTTGGGGAAGCGCGTCTTGTTGGGGAAACGCGTCTTGTTGGGAAAGCGCGTCTTGTTGGGGAAGCGCGTCTTGTTGGGAAATCGCGTCTTGTTGGGGAAACCGCGTCTTGTTGGGGAAGCGCGTCTTGTTGGGAAAGCGCGTCTTGATGGGAAAGCGCGTCTTGTTAGGAAATCGCGTCTTGTTGGGGAAACCGCGTCTTGTTGGGGAAGCGCGTCTTGTTGGGAAAGCGCGTCATGTTGGGGAAGTGCGTCTTGTTGGGAAATCGCGTCTTGTTGGGGAAACCGCGTCTTGTTGGGGAAGCGCGTCTTGTTGGGAAAGCGCGTCTTGTTGGGAAAGCGCGTCATGTTGGGGAAGCGTGTCTTGTTGGGGAAGCGCGTCTTGTTGGGAAAGCGCGTCTTGTTGGGAAAGCGCGTCATGTTGGGGAAGCGCGTCTTGTTGGGGAAGCGCGTCTTGTTGGGGAAGCGCGTCTTGTTGGGAAAGCGCGTCTTGTTGGGAAAGCGCGTCATGTTGGGGAAGCGCGTCTTGTTGGGGAAGCGCGTCTTGTTGGGGAAGCGCTGTTAGGCCGTGGTGTATTGTTTGTGTCACACAGACGTTTCGGCCCCAGCATTTGAGACCATCTTCAGTATCGGGAACAATGGCACCGTCAATTCACTCCAGTGACGAGGTAAAGACTGTATTTTTGCTTTTCTTTGCTTAGTGCGTGCGAGGTGTCTTTGCGCCCGTGGCAGGATTGCAGCATCTGGGTCAAGCCCAATGGCTGACAGAAGATAATATAGTACTGGTACAGTCGACGGGTAGCCTATAACTCGGAGTTAAACCACCAACACTATCGTTCGCTAGATGGCGTGGGAGAAAGACGATTTGTATTTGTGGCACTGCTGCTGAAACGGATTCAGGCAACAGACGTTGCCTGTCTCAAGCTCACCAAGCAGACTCCATGAGGCGTTGGTCGCTCTCCCCTAGGCAGAGAGCCTCCGTGCCGGTGACCAAGTTAACAGCGAGAAGCAGCTGACACAGACCACTAGGATACAGTTGAGGATGGAAAGAAGGACAGTTTTTAAAAATTAAATCTGGGGCTATGGACTGAAGTTACTGAGAGGATGGCTTTATGGTAAGTCATCAAGAATCGCCCGAGGGCGTTTGCACCCGAATCGGTGGTGGAGGTTCTGTTGTGCTGATGGTCCTTAGGTATGGAACTGGTTAGGTAGCAGCTGCAGCAAACAGAGTAATAGCTAACGACCGGACAAAAGTAGACAAGGTTGTTACATCATTTCTGACAAACCAAGGAGATCCCGACAAGGAACTGTGTGTATTTTCGCCTAAGAATACCCACTTATTTAAACTGTCATAGCAGCATGATCGAAGCTGGAAACTAGCATCAAGCAGTCAGCACAAAGTGCTATCTGATTGGCTTGGGAGCATAGCGTGCTAAATTCTATAGCCTATAAGACGGTTTTCTTCCCTTCCATTCATAGCGGCGGAACCATGTTTGAAGATCTCCATGAACTCCATGTGCAGTTGACGGTAGCACCACGTGTTGTGTTCTGAACCGCATCACTTCTCCGAAGGACGTTAAAAATTTAGATAAAAAATTTACAAAATTAAGTTTCACGTATCCGACAATTTTCCGGAACGCGCGCTAAATAGTAAATCAGCATCTATACTAAGCAACGTTACACGCTTACTGACTAAAATAGGAGTTTATAATCCGAACTAAATGGGATCGAGGAAGGCTTGGATTGTCCACGAAATACTTTACTAAAAGTTTTTCTAAGGATATCGTGTTCATAACGGGATCCAGTTTATTGAAACCGACTTCTATTGATACGTATTTCTGTTTTATTTGTAATCCCCGGTAAATTTAATATATTTTACTTAGAATGTTTCTAGATTATCCGACTTTGGAATTACCGCTTTTCAGTCTACCAGTGTTTCGTTGTATAATTTTTAAATCGTGTTTTACATTTATACTTTTATAGCCGAATCGTGTAGAGAATTAGACTGGACATTAATATGTCATTCAGTCAGAGTTAATACTGTTTTTGTAAAAAGAAGACCTGAAACAGAAAAATTCAGAATAACATCGCGAAGAATCCCTAGAGAATGGCGTAAAAGGCAGGCACAGTTTGGAAGTATTTAGGCCTAGTTATTTATCGTGTGTTCTAAATCACAGCAAACACAAAAGTTGAACCCTTATCAATTCAGGGCCGGTATATTGTAGCGGTAGACGCGCCCGTGCGCGCCCGGTTTCCTTATTGTTAATGTTTCGAGGCAGGCACAAAGGAATGATTACAATGAATAATGTACGAAAACGGTGCCCAGATAGTCGCAGAGAGAAATATGGCCCCTTGTGGAGAGAAACACAAACGCCCAGCGATACGTAACAAATTCAGCAGTAGGACTACAGTAGAAAAATATAAGCGTTGTGCCTACGGATTTTTATGAACTGTCGAAATAATTTATATACATTTGCACTTCATAAATTGATTACGAATAAACTCAATTGTTATTTGAGTTCTCATGGATCACGGTACTGGACAGGGGAAACAATTATTGGACTCCAGAGAAACTGGTAGCCACAAATTGTATTTTTTACTTGCACAATGCAATGATACCGTAGAATTGCCGTAACCGGTCTAATAGGGACCGGAAGCGATACGGATAATGCGGAAATTCAGGGCATATAAACATAATATAACGACACAATCATACAGTACAGTACTACTTATTTTTACAATAATGTGTTATAAAAAGATACTTAGGGCACAGAAACTTTGTTCAGTTTTTAAAATACTTAAATTAGCAGTGATCGTTAATCAATAAACTATGAAAGGTTTAGCAAGAACTGGTCAGTAAGTGCAGACACAATTTTTACTTCTTTTTTGTTGACGTTTCGACAGTATTTATTGCTATCATCAGGGCCTGTGTATGTACAAACACATCTTCTTCTTCTTCTTCTTCTTCTTCTTCTTCTTCTTCTTCTTCTTCTTCTTCTTCTTCTTCTTCTTCTTCTCTTCAAGGATTAGGTTACATAAACCTGTTCCGGCACCCATCTCACCCTCAGACGACTCACGTCTCTTCTACCAATGGCTTTATAGTTCAGTGCCGCTTTCGGCGATCGATCCTCTGTCATCCTGTGCAGATGATCCCATTGTCTTCTGTAAATTGAAATAATTTCATTTATGTCCTTTATTTCGAGTTCTGCTCTGATATCTTCATTCCTTATTCTATCTTGCAATGTATAATTTTCATAAGTGTTTCGAAGAAACTGGATTTCAGCACTCTGAATCTGGCCACTTTCCTTTTTTGTCATGTGTGACGGCAGTGAGGCGAACGTCTGCTCCTCGGTACCAGCAGCGAACACCTGGCGGTGCGTGACACCTGATAACAGCGAGCCAATCAGGGATCAGAAGCCGAGACGTGACACCTGACGTGTTCGGAGCAAGGCAATCAGCGATCCCGGTCAGGACATAAAAAGAGCGCCGCTAGAATTTTTTGCGTACCTCCTACTCCCGCCTCTGTACCAGAGGCAGCCTCGCCACCCTTTCCACCTCCGCGATTTCCGCGAGCAGGCATCACAAAACCCAGGAACAAAGGGATAACCACACCGGATGCTCGGCCCCGAGCTCCTGCCGGCCCTCAGCCCAAGAAAAGTCCTGCTTCCCGGTATAAGTCCGACGAAGCGCAACAGCGTACTTTTCCTGTCGCTGATTCAAAACCGTCTGCCCCTGGTCCTGTGGCTTCCACCACGACCCGATCTGCCGTTAAACCTGGTCGCTCTTACGCGGCCTCAGTTTCCAGGCAAACCGCCCAGTCCGTCATTTCCGATGACGCACAGTTCGTCCGCGACTTTCTGTTTGGCTACGACCTCAAGAAAGTCGCATCCACCTTCAGGTCCATCCGAGACCGCCTGGAAACTGCCGACCCAACTGAGAGATTTATGCTCTTGGTGGAAGCCTGCGAAGTAATAGGTCTTCTATGAACCGAGCCCTTAGACGAGATCTCTCGCTCGTAGCCTGGAATGCTAACAACATCTGTTCCAAGCATTCCGACCTTCTTGAATTCCTGGCTCGGTTCAAACCCGACGTACTTCTCCTTTCTGAGACCCACCTGACCCCGGCGAACCGGTTTCGATTACCAAATTACGTGGTCTATCGGGATGACCGAGTTGGCCAACGAGGAGGCGGCACGGCGATCGCGGTGAGGACCTCCATAGGTCATCATCGTGTCGCTTTGCCGCAGCTTACCAACCTAGAGGCCACCGCCATTGAGGTCCACGGAGCTCTTGGCGGCGTCCTCGTGGTTTCAGCATACAAGCCCCCACGAGCTGAACTCCTTGTTGGCGACCTGGAAGTCATCTTCGATTCCCATCGAAGGGTAATTTTGGCCGGCGATCTGAATTGCAAGCATCGCGTTTGGAATAGTCGCCTGACTACTCCGAACGGGAGGCGCTTGCTCAGTTTTGTTGAATCGCGCCGGGCGATGGTGTTTGGTCCAGCGCAACCCACGTTCTTTCCGTCACAGCCTAACGCGGCTCCCGATGTTCTGGATATCGCGGTGACCCAAGGAGTTGTCTGTCCGGTCGAGGTATTCTCACTTACGGAGCTGACATCCGACCACAACCCTATCTTGGTCCACGTCGCTACCCAACACGCCTATGCACGTTCTGACTAGAAGAAGGTTATCGATTGGGATCGCTACGGCCCGGCCTTGTGCCGTAGATTGCCGCCAGCGGCCCCACTCGATTCCGTTCGCCTCCTAGACGAAGCAGTTGCGGGAATCGAAGAGGCAATCATCTCGGCTATAGGCGTGTCTTCACGTACGCGAGCTGGTTTCACGCCTGGCTACCAACGCATCCCTGAGGAAGTCTCTCTTCTCGCTCGCGAGAGGAATTACTTCCGGAAACGTTGGCAGAGGACCCGTGATCCGGCCGATAAGGCAGCATACAATCGGCTCACCGGACGACTGCGTGGCAGTCTGAAGGCGTTCCGACGTAGCTGTTGGGAACTCGACGTGGCCCGAACGGGGGATGCGGACCCGCTAAGTCACCCGTACAGAATACCTACCGCATTGACGGGACGGAGGCGCCGACCTCCACTTCCCGCCATTGTTGGACCGTTCGGTCGACCCCTGGGTCGCCCGGAGGAGAAGGCCGAGTACTTGGGCTTGTGTTTCGAGCGACAGTTCGCTCCCAACCCGCCCATGGACTGGGACTTCGACGAACAAGTCGAGATGGCTGTGGAAGACTTTCTGTCACTTCCGATCACGGCGGAGCCCGAACCCATCTCTTTGGAAGAGGTCTCAGATCGGCTCGCTGAACTTCAGCCAAGAAAAGCTCCAGGCCCGGACGGTGTTACCAACACCGCTCTACGACTTCGTCCCGAGCCTGGAGTTCAATTCTTGACTGATTTGTTCAACGCGTGTCTCAGACTGGCCTACTTTCCCAAGAAATGGAGAAAGGCGACGGTTATCGTGATCCCGAAGCCGGGAAAGGATACCACCCGCTCGGAAAACCTCCGGCCTATCAGCCTACTCTCCGCTACGTCCAAGGTTTTTGAGCGCCTCGTACAGCGTCGTGTACGGGAACATCTAACCAACTTTGACGTGCTGGTCCCAAAACAGTTCGGCTTTCGTGTGGGGCATTCGACCACTCATCAACTGATGAGACTGGTGGAAGGCATCACGGAAGCCGGGTGTCGGCTGTTTCTTAGATGTTGAGAAAGCCTTCGACAGCGTATGGCATGATGGCCTGTTATTCAAACTTAGGGAAGTCCAGCTCCCGGACTGCTACCTCCATCTGGTTGCTAGCTTTCTGACGGAGAGGACCTTCTGCGTGAGAGTTGGCGATTCAGTCTCTTCCGAGAGGCGAATCACAGCCGGCGTCCCTCAATGTAGTGTTCTAGGCCCCCTTCTGTTCTCGATCTACGTCAACGACGTGCCGAGACAGCCTGGAGTCCAGATGGCCCTCTTCGCTGACGACACGGCCGTATTTACGGCCGATCGTCATGAGGAAAGGGCCGTCCTACGACTGCAGCGCCAGCTCGACAAGCTCGTGGACTGGACTGAGAATTGGAGAGTGCTCCTCAACCCCACCAAGAGTGTAGCCGTCGAATTCTCTAAGCGACGGAAGAACCCCGTTAGGCAACTACGTATCGGCAGAACGTACTTGCGCTGGTCCAACGAGGTCAAGTACCTCGGCTTACACTTCGACCGTCGGCTCACCTGGCGTACCCACGCACAGACAGTTCTTAAGCGAGCATCCACTCGCCTGTGCGCACTGTTTCCACTCCTGATCAGCTCAGCCATGACCAGGAAATTGGGTAGGATGATCGTCGGCGCGTATCTGCTGCCGGTCATTACCTACGCCTGCCCGGTCTGGGGTTACCTCGCCGCAATGCATAAAAAGAAGTTGCAGAGCGTCCTCGACAGGGGGCTTCGGCTAGCGGCCAAAGTCCCCCGTCGCTTCTCATCTCGCCTTCTAAGGAGAAGACTTGGCGTCCGCTCCTTAGACGACACTTTCAGGCGGCTTGCACGCAAATTTTATGCACGTGCGGTGAGGTTCCCAGACAATCCTCTAGTGACTGGGCTGGGAAGGTACCGTATACGCCCAGGTGATTCGTGGAAACGCCCTCGGTGTATATTGTGCGCTAGTGTAGGCTAGCACGACAGCCGAGAATCGGCCTGCTATAGAGCACACGCCCTACTTGGGCAGGGCCACGAGGCAGGAGCTCCAGATGGTAGCTCGGAACTCAGTTCCCGTGCGGTTCGTCTCTGCGACGCACAACCGCAAAGCCCAGAGCAAAAAAAAAAAAAAAAAAAAAAAAAAAAAAAAAAAAAAAAAAAAAATTTTGCGTACTCCATCGCCACGCCATCGAACGCACTTCATCTCCTCTCCTCTCTCGGACGACATCGACGTGGCATCAGCCGGAAGGAACAGCGCTGAAGAGTAGAACGGACGTTCTTCGCATTCTGTAACGCACCAGCGATGGGTTTCGCTGGGCCGGCAGCGGAGTCGACGCAATCGATGCCGAGAGAAGAGGAGGACTGCAGTACGCCACGAACAGCGGGCGCAGCCGCCGAACATCTCGGGCGGAACAAACGCCACAGAATTTTCGCCAACGGCCCTTTTTAGGGTCACCAAAATAACGAAGAGTTGTACGATTGGCGCCATTTGTCATGTGACAAGTCTTTTGTCCGGTGACACATTACCCACGCCTCAATCGCATAAATGAACGTGGTTATTGCAAACATCTTATAAAATTTAATCCTTGTGCTGTGTTTTCTTTATTTCTAAGATTTTTATGAATCGTACCACAAATATTCCTAAATTTATTTATCGCAAACACATAAACAGACCAATTAATTCCCTGAATCTGAGTATATGTATGTATATGTGTGCATGAGTCAGTGTGTGTAATATCAGACAAATATTTGCTATTCTTACACTTAATTAGGTAGATATTGTAATAATATTCCGAAAACATTATTAATCCGTTATTATGAGTTAAAATACTACTAATATAATAATCGCTTAATTATAATTACAAACACAGGTCGCGGATTATAATGTTGATCAGAGTTTGGCTAAGTTTCAGTCAGGACGTAGCAAAATTCGTCGAATACTGTCGAGTAAAAAAGGAGAGAGGCTCGATTAACATTTTATAAGGTAATCAATATGCTAGTGTTATTGTATGGTTCTCAAACTTGTGTTCCGACAAAAAAAAAACATCTGAGTACGATGTAGGCATCGGAGATGAGATTAATGCGATCTGTTAAAGGCTACATACGAAGACGTACACTCACTCTACAATGAAGACACTCGTAAAGAGTTGAACAATTTTAATATCCAAGATCGTACTGCAGACAACAAAGAGAGATGGATTGCTCATCTGAATAGACTGGAAGATGCCAGGTTGCCTAAGGAAGTATGGACACCGAAGTATAGGAAGACCTAGTAATCGTTGATGAAGTGGATATATTTCTTTGCAAGAATCCTTCCTTCGGAAGAGGTGATTCGCCTGGCCACTGAGAGAAGTACTAGTAGAAGAAGAAGAAGAAAATGAAGAAGAAGAAGAAGAAGAAGAAGAAGAAGAAGAAGAAGGAGAAGGAGAAGGAGAAGGAGAAGGAGAAGGAGAAGGAGAAGGAGAAGGAGAAGGAGAAGAAGAAGAAGAAGAAGAAGAAGAAGAAGAAGAAGGAGAAGGAGAAGGAGAAGGAGAAGCAGAAGCAGAAGCAGAAGCAGAAGCAGAAGAAGAAGAAGAAGATGGTGAAATACAGGTTGTTTAATTATAATTGAAAGTGCATTTATAATCGAATACATATTGTAATTAATACGGATATATGTTATCCGTATTAATTACTACATGCCTGAAAATATGTTAGTCTGAATACAGAGTAGCGATGTTTGACTATGGATAGTATTAAAGTTTGTTATTATGTTCACCCAATAGCAGAATTAACCGGTAGGCCTATACAAAACACTCTAACTTACATCCTCATTGTAGTGTTATGACATTGATAATAATTAGCACTGGTATTTGACCATTTAGAAACATGTTGTAAATCAAATACAATGTTATAAATTAATATGTGATAATAGTAAATATTTTGCCAAACTTCCTTAATTAAGCAACCTGCCATCTGGCATCCTGTTCAAATGGGCAGTCCACCTCTCTTTGTTTTCTGCAATAAGATCTTGGATATTGAAAATGTTCATCTACGAATGTCTTCATTGTAGAGTCTATGTAAAGACTACGGATAGAGACTACCCGTGTGTAGTCGCAAGAATCGCGTCTCCGATGCTTCTATTCTACTCATCGGCGTTTTTTTGCCGGGACCCAAGTTTGAAACCATACGAAAACACTGGGACAGCCGTTACCTTAAAAATGTTAGTCGCGTCTGTTTCCTTGTCTTTATCAACAGTATTCAACGAATTGTGACACGTATTGACTGGAACTTGTTATCAACATCATAATCTGCGACCTATATTTATAATTATAATTAAATGAGTATTATATATCAATATATTAATCTGTAATAATTTATTAATAATTTTTTCGGAATATTATTATATATAAATAATAAAGTATAACAATATATGAGAATTTTAAATATTTTTCTGATGTAACGTGGCCAAGATATTTTCATAAAAATAATTGTTAGCCAAGAATTGTCCTTAACTAATTAAAACAGAATATTTTGTTGATACGACGAGGAAGTACGTACCACGTTTAAACGACACTTGGACACGATTTGAATACAACATTTTTAAATTTCACACTCAAATCGTGTTTGTATTCCACGAAAATATTTTAACACTATACTGGCGGCCGTACGTGTAATGACACAAATATAATGCGGATATATTTTCTGTAATTCTTTCTTAGACAAAATATCGTCAGAATTCTACCGGTAAATTGTCACAGAACTCGCTAGCAATGTAAAGTATGCGAGAGTTTGTGAAAACGTTGGGTGCTTGTGCATGTAAATGTAATCTCATTGGATGCACCTGTGCTGTACCTACCGTTTTAAATTTACAACTGTCAGCTGGATTTTGCAGCATCACGTTTTGTTTTGCTAATTAACTCGCGAACGCTCTCTGCTTTGCAAACAATAAACTACTGGAAGAAACGCGTGTGAATGTGAAGTGGCGGGCTTGGAGAAAAGCGAGTGCATAAAAAAAAACAGCTGTTCAGCATGAACATATGCAATTGACAATCTCTCTCTCTCTCTCTCTCTCTCTCTCTCTCTCTCTCTCTCTCTCTCTCTCTCTCTCTGTTCTGAAACTATATTCACATAATGAACATGTTACCGCATTCAAACGTTGAGAGCTTAAACGTACGCTGACGTAAGATGTACTGAATTAAATTCATTGTGTAACACTCCCAACACTTCTGGAATACGTACGATTATGAAGGCATGTTGAGGCCAGGTAAAAGCATATATGAAAGCTTGAAGAACGTACGTGCTTTTTATTGCAGGATTTGCCGTATTGATGCTATAATAAGACCCATGATATGTGTAGCATATTAATGAAAGTCCAAATAGATCTTTTCTGTTTCTTTTTAACTGATTATACCTACTTATTTTCATTATTTTTTTCTACTTTTTGTTAGGCTCACAGCCTGTTTTTCCAGTGACTTCCCCCCGCATCTATTACTGGGATCTTCCTGGAAAACTCTTCTTTGTTATTATGTCTTCTAAATTCTTTGATGTCCCATTGTCGTCCCGGTTCTTTGACTCGGCTGTTGATTCATTCTTCTAACCCGTGCTGTTCTATGCAATGTCTGCATTTCAATTGTTTCTAAAAGCTGCTTGGTTTCAGTGGTATCCAGTCTCGCTTCACTGGGTCGCGCCACTGACTTATACATGACGTCAGCAGAGCGAAGCGAGTTCTCAGTTTCAACTCGACCGTTTGGTATTTGTCTGTCTGTTTGGGGTATGTCTCACGATAGCTTTTGAATGCACCAAACGACTTGGTAAAATGTGGCATGCGTGGCCATACGTTTACCTTAGAGAACCCTATCGTTTTTACTTCCATGTTCCGTAATGAAATGGACGTATGGTGATGGCGAGAAAAATCGTAATCGAGATAATGGCGTATTCTGATTATATTACCCTCAAAACGTGAAGAAAGTCATTTTCCAAAAAGTGTCTGTGTGTGTGTCTGTGTGTGTCTCCGTGTAGAATTTTTTCTCCGATAAACAATAACTGAAAGTTAGAACCACGGAAACCGTGGATGACACAGGAAATGTTGGATCTAATAAGGAGGCGTAATAAGCTGAGAAATAAGGATTATCAGGAGTACAAGAGAATAAAAAATCAGATTACCTCTATGTGTCACATTGAAAAAGAAAATTGGATGAAACAACTAAGTCTTGAAATAGAAGATGATTTCAGTAGGGGAAAATGTGATAAGGCATATTTAAGGATAAAATCGTTACAGTTGAAGCATAAGACTCGGAGTAATGTTGTTAAGGATAAAAATGGTAAAATACTTTTCGAAAATGATAAGGTCAGTGAGCGTTCGAAGGAGTATATAGAGGAACTATATGACGGGGAAGCTGTGGTAGTCACGCAGGAGTTTCTAGAAAATGAGAATGCTGTAGATAGAGATATGGTAGGACCGCCAATTAGCAGGGTGGAATTTGATTATGCCCTTAAAGGTCTGAGTATGAAAAAAGCGACAGGGCCTGACAGTCTACCAGCAGAGCTTTTGAAAAATGTAGGGGAAAGAACGAAGGACCAGCTATTTTGAATAATTACTGGGTGCTATGAAGAGGGAGTATTGCCAGTTGATTTCATTAAAAGTAGAACAATCACAATACCAAAGAAAGGTAAAGTCCACGACTGTGCTAATTATAGAACGATAGCCTTAATATCTCATGCTGCTAAGATTTTGCTGAACATAGTGAAGAACAGACTGGAAAGACAGATTGATCACACTTTGGAGGAGGATCAGTTTGGATTTAGAGCAGGTAGAGGAACCAGAGAAGCAATCTTGGCTCTGCGGCAGATCTTGGAGAGGAGAATTGAAGTGAATAGGAAAACCTATTTAGTATTTGTGGATCTCGAGAAGGCGTTCGACAATGTTGATTGGAAGCTGTTGTTTCAAACTATGAGGAAGTCAGGACTTGACTGGAAAGTTAGAAGGGTAATCTTCAATATTTATAGGTTGCAAAGTACTGAAATAGACATAAATGGATGTAAAAAGGAAGCAATAATAAGGAGATGGGTAAGACAAGGTTGCCCATTGTCACCGTACTTGTTTAATTTGTTTATAGAAGATGTTGTAACTCAGATGAAAAGGAGTTCTAGGGGAATTAAAATAAATGGGGAACAGATATTCGCTTCGCAGATGATATTGTACTGATGGCTGACTCAGAAAAGGATATGACCCGAATGTTAGGTACGTTTAACAGAATTCTTCACGCTTGGAGATTGAGGATAAATGTTAAGAAAACTAAAATAATGGTTGTAAGTAAAAAAAGAGAAGATATTAAATCAACCATTATGTTGAACAACACAATATTGGAGCACGTTACTGAATTTTGTTACCTGGGTAGCATAGTTACGAGTGGGAATAAGTGTCTGGCAGAGATTAAGAGGAGAGTAGCTCTGGCAAAACAAGCATTCCAGAGCAAAAGGAACTTATTAACAAGCAACCATATTAGTATTGAAACAAGGAAAAAGTTTGTTAAGGTATTTGTATGGAGTGTTTTAACTTACGGGTGTGAATCGTGGACCTTAGGGAAGGTGGAGAGTGACAGACTTCAGGCAATGGAGATGTGGATTTGGCGGAGAATGACGAAAACTAGTTGGACAGATAGGAAGACGAATGAACAGATCTTAGAGGAAATAAATGAGAATAGAACACTGCTTAGGAGTATAGAGGTGAGGAAGATTAAGTTGATAGGGCATGTGATCAGACATAGTGCTTTTTTAACTAACATCTTTGAGGGCAAAGTAGTGGGGAAGAAGCCCAAAGGAAGACCAAGAACTGCATACTTCCGCAGCACAATGAGTGTCGTGAATAGTGGGTCCTATAAAGAAATGAAGAATATCGCAAGGGATAGAGTGACGTGGCTACAGCGACAAGGCATTTGCCTTTAGGAGTTAATAATAAAACAATAACTGCTGCAAATTGAAACAGAATCAAATAAATTTTTGCATGCATGAGTTGTAGATGACTCAAGGCCTATTGATTTTGATAAAACTCGGTTAAGGTTGGTGGGGTGTTTACCTGCAACGTTTTACGTTTTAATAAGAGTAAAGTACTTAATTTTGATGAATAAAATATCCTGAAAAGAAGGACATAATAAGCCACCGTAGAAAGGTAGATGAAATGTCTATAAATGGAAAGGGTATTTGAAAGGGGCGGGGGTATTTCTTTTACGTTTGGTATTGATTTAATGAGTTTGACGAAATTAAATAAAATTGCATTTAAACTTTTTCAAACAATGGTAATTGTTAAAAATAAAATAATTCTGTTTCCAGGAAATGAAATTGTACAATTTTTATTTTTATTTAAATCATCTATGCGTAAATGTCCGCAACCGCGGCCCAGCATGATACAAAATAATTTGTGGCCACATAATAATTATACAAATATGTAATAAAAGGCGTGGTTATCTGCATAGTTTAGTTTCTTTATAAGAATAAAGTACCGTACCTAATTATTATACACAAAGTGACTCGAAAATAACATTATATCAAACGACTACCTCATAATAACAAAAATATCTATAAATACTGAAAATAGTTTGAGGGTGGGTTTTATTTTTTTAGAAATTATCGAACCGAATTCAATTAAATGAATTTAAATAAAAATCTTAGAACATGGAAGTAATTTATAGTTTTCCATTCCGATTTTTTAGTTTTACCCCCACCCTAAAAATGTGAGGGGCTTAAAATTGTCAAAAAATAGCAAAAACCGATATGGGGTATCAACTTAAAGAGAATTTCAAGTAACGCCCGAATGTGGTGTTACGTTTTGAAAATTAAAAAAATTTGTAGATCATAAGGCCCGAAAATTGGATCAAAAATTTGTCAAAACCAATCAGAATGGTTAGAATAAAAGGAACTGTAGCAGGAATGAGAATGTTTGAATTTTGTTTGAATATTTTATGATTCTGAACTCTTTAATTACTTCCATGTTCCATAAGGAAATGGAAGTATGGTGGTTCTCACAGTACTACCCTCAAAACATGAAGAAAAGTCATTTTCCGTAAAGTGTTTGTGTGTGTGTCTGTGCGTTAGTGTCTGTGTGTAGAATTTGTTCTATGGCGAAAGATAACTACCGTAAATTCAAACAAAGTCAAATAATGTTTTGCATATGTGGCTGAGTTGTAGAGGACTCAAGGCTTGTACATTTAGGTGAAGATCGGATAATGGGAAGGGGTAGTTTACCGGCAACGTTTTATGTTTTAACAAGAGTAAAGTACTTAATGTTGATAAATAAAGTATCCTGAAAAGAATGTCACAATAACCCACTGTATAAAGGTAGATGAAATATCTACAAATGAAAAGGGTAGTTATGGGGAGGGGGTAATTTTCTATAAATGAAATGATAGTTAAAAGGGGAGGAGATAATTTTTTATATGTGTACTACGTTATCGGCAACAAAGAAGTAGTTTGTTGTTAAAATTCCTTCCTGGGCTGATTGGCCGTGGTCCAATGCTTTCTGCAAAACCAGACGTTTTGGCAATGCCATCGACTTGCCATCATCAGTGAAAATCGAGTGCGCTAACGTGAGGTGGTATACGTTAGTGACCACAGTACTGTGGTTATGGCTGAAGCAAGAAGTAGAAATAAGTAGTCTCTATGGAAATTTTTCATTTTGAAAATGATTTTAAATATAAATCTTAGAACATGGAAGTCATGTATGGCTCTCCATACCGATATGTTTATAATGTTGCCAATAAAGTATTAGAGGAATTATGATTTTTGTTTTTTATTTAATATGGAAATTAATGTAATAATAAATGTATAACGTTCATGTAATACTAAATTTTGAAAATAGTGAGCGAGTTGTGTATCCCAGGGAGATTACTAGTTACACGAGATAGTGCCATTCAGGCAGGCTGAGAATTTGGCCGCTCGACGGAAGATGTTTGTTGTTAATATTCCAGTACCGGTCAATTTGTACTTGCAGACATAAACCTCATAACTTACTCAGTGAGAAGGCATACAATTTATTCCATTGTTACAAGATCACCGCTCATGCAATAACCTTAACAACAACAACAACAACAACCACAATAACATTAATAACATTGTTACGTCATTACAGGCCAGTCGACACGTTGTTCGGCTATTCCAGCAGAGACCAGCTGTAATATGGCTGTACGTACATTTGGCTGGTACTTCGACATGAAAGACAATTACGTGACAATTATCACGCGTCAGCCATCGAGGCTGTTCCAGATTTTATCTGTCCGAGCGCGCTGTGTTCAAGGCCGCAAGCAATTACGCTCAAGTGTTTTCTAGTAGTGTTGACGCGTATTACGGATTATTCTAGAACACTTGTGCTATCTATTTAAAAAACGACAGCTGCCGCTTATGGTCGGTCTTACATCCGCGATTACTCAGTTGAGTTTATGTCGAGCGATTTACACAGTGCGTCTCAAATGGTGTACTAGTGAAAAGCGATTATAGTGCGGAATTCATTATAGTTGACATTATTATTTGTGTGGACAGATTACCTTACATTTTTGTACGATTATAATCTTGTTTAATAAATAATTTGTTGATTACAAACTCTTTTAATTGTGATAACTAAAGCTGGTTTTTAGCAACTTCATCGGTGCGTTGTATTTTGTTTTCCACTGTACCATACGACGATCAGTTAGACCGTCGTAACAATATTATTGATAACAACAATAACAGTCATCATCACTATTGCTGCTTTTATTGATATTGTTGCAGTGGCGTATCCAGAATTTCAAAAGATTGAATTATTTTCCTATATTATGTGTTTCAAACGAATACGCAAATGCTGTGTAATAACCATGTTTGTATATTTATAAAAGAAGTTAGTAAGCGCATACTAGCGTACACAGATGGGCAAAAATAATAAAATAACCTAAAAATTAAGAGATTAACAAAATTCGTCCAACTGACATTGAACTGATATTGATTAGGATAGTAAGCTAACAAAATTTAGACGCATCTGTGGAACGATTCATAAGTACCTGAAAAAGTAAAACGCGGAAGGATACTCGAATGAAATTTTATGAAACTGCGGCTGTCCCCCATTTCCGTATGCCAGTGAGACATGGACTCTCGGTAAAAGGGATGTAGGATTCCCTCTTGGTAAACGATTCAGGCAGCCGAAATGAAATTTCTACGAGGGACGCAAGGTTGTTCTCTGTTGGATCGGAGAAGGAACGAGGATATTAGACACGATTTAAACATCGTATCATTGCACCAGAAGATTGAAGACCACAGAAGGAGGTGGTGTGAACACTTGAATCGCATGCCTGATATCCGTCTACCTACGGCTGCTTTACGTTATCACCGTACTGGGGTGTCGGTAGACTAAGGAGGAGATGGATTTCGGAACAGGTGTAAGGCCTAGTTCTTAGAGTGATGGTGGTGGTGGTGGTGGTGATGATGATGATGATGATGCTGACGACGATGAGAATGACGACGACGACGACGACGACGATGAGGATGAGGATGAGGATTATGATGATGACAAAATTGGTCAACTTTTTTCGACCCTGGGGGGCGGTCCCATAAATACGCCCCTGTACCGTTGTTGTTTTTGTTAAGAAATGATTTCCCTTCCGCTCGAGATACGCAGAAAGTTTCATTCTGCATGTTGCAAAACGACTGTAAGACGTTGTGTGGAGGGGGGGGAGTTGTGCACGTGTTACTGTTTGTGGGCTTAATTCACAAATTTCCCGCTACATTTTGGGAACTCAAAGCGCGCGGTACTGTATACCTAATACACAACAAACAGAACAGACAACACCCGCACACATTACGTGAACTCAAGGAGAAAGCTTTGCAAACGGTAACCGTGCGAGCAAGTTATTTGTTGTACGAATCGTGGGGAGCGGACGGGAATATCCCGAGGATAAACGGCACACAAGCCTAATATATCGTTATTAATCTCTCGCCCCCTCCCCCTGGTATGACCGCCACCACGAAATAGTCTGATCGTGTACATAGTTTCAAGATATAGCCACTGCGTCTGGTTTAATACTCAAACAGTTTATAGGCCTACTGTATACAGTAAATACTACGCACGTGGAAGATGAGCTATACGAAGCACTAATGTAACTACTGCACGGACGTCCGATTAATCGATTTGTCTTCCCGAGCAACGGCGTACGAAGGGAACTCAAGGGGCCCCACCTACACCGCAAAAATGTAATATAAACTTCCTTAATTTACTTAGGCTGTCGTTGGAAATTACAAAATTCCATATTTCGGCCGATTTGGACGGGAATATAAATACTAACAAAATAAGTAATTTATAATAACAATTATTACTTCAGTTATAATTTATAGTTCATTGAGCGGTATATTACGCTGAGTGTAACTTCAGTAAGCTACCTGTTTTCTCTCTCTCTCTCTCTCTCTCTCTCTCTCTCTCGCTCTCATTTGACAGCGGTAAAGATACCAGATACTTCGCTCTCTCAGTTGATACCGGATACTTCCGGTAAACAGGGTACTTTACCAAATAATAAGTACTGAATAATTGCCAATATTTGGTTCTACTTTATTTTTAATTAAATCCTTAAATTTTTAGTGACCGTCAATCAAAGAATGTTTTAGTGGATGGTTAGTGAGGATCGGTCAATAATACAACTTTTAGTTATTTTGCGTCGACGTTTCGACAATATTTATTGTCATCTTCAGGACCTGTGTATGAAATACAATAGAAATATCAAACATAACGAAACAATTAAATATTTGGGTAAACGTGTTGGTGATGTGAGTGTGTGCGTGCGTATGTATGTATCATTTTATATGTGAAGACTTATGATAGTTTTTTACATCTTCAAATTATCTTTAAGAAAGCGAGCAAATTATAGTATGATTATATAAGTCTTCACATATAAAATGATACATACATACGCACGCACACACTCACATCACCAACACGTTTACCCAAATATTTAATTCTTTCGTTATGTTTGATATTTCTATTGTATTTCATACACAGGTCCTGAAGATGACAATAAATATTGTCGAAACGTCGACGCAAAATAATTAAAAGTTGTATTATTGACCGATCCTCACTAACCATCCACTAAAACATTCTTTATTTTTAATAATCACACGTTTCAACATATGTGTGTGTGTGTGTGTGTGTGTGTGTGTGTGTGTGTGTGTGTGTGTGTGTGTGTGTGTGTGTGAGAGAGAGAGAGAGAGAGAGAGAGAGAGAGAGTGTGTATAGCGGCGTATAAATTGAATAAAATTCGATCACAAATACTAACATTTAACCTTCGATTCTGATACTTCTGTGTAAGAGAGCAGTTACAATGTTAGGTCTGTACGCACCCTGTGCTGTATAAATCAGATGGTTGAGAAACAGAACAGGACGTTGGAATCCGCCGCTGACAAAAGCGGTTCTGTCCATATACGGTAACACTTGTTACTAACAGCTGTTGTCAAGGTCAACTGATTGCATACTTCTTGTGTTGTTTGTAATTAGCGTCTTTGTTCTTGCCCGCTGTCGAAGAATTATTCCCGCTCAGAAAATAAACAAAAAAGAACTGAATCAGTTATTAATAAATGACGAAATGTTTCACAAAATTCTGTTTTTAAGCCTCAACAGATTTGCAAACAATACAATACGAAAATATCCACTACAGAGACAAAGGTTATGGATGACGTTTCGAGACAATGAACCAATAAGAGTTAAAATAATAAATAATTATCAAATTATAGAAGAGGCGAGCCATTTCAACTATTTGGGAATAACATTCAATAAGAAAGAATGATGCTATTCATGTTAAGTTTTATAATTTCGAGACAATCTCTGGCCCAATGAATCGTATTTTTAGGAACAAGGTACGTCAAGAAAAGTTAAAGTTTAACAAGGTAAGTTAACAAGATAAAAGTTTAACAATGCAAAGAAAATCGTCAAATGCAAAATGTGCAAATAAATCGTTAAGTAAAAATAATTGATTTAACGATTTACTTAAGTTTAAACGTAAACTTAAATAACCTAACTGAACCTAACTTATGTCATTTAAGTTAGGTAACTTCCAGACGATCTGTAGAAAAATCAACCGTATTTTTAGAAACAAGGTACGTCGAGATATAAAATTAAAGTTTTACAAAATTATAGCAGTCTCTGTACTGGTCTATGGATGTGAATTATGGACAACAACCGAGAAACATGACAGTAAAATACAGGCCTCGGAAATGGCGTTTTTAAGAGGAGTCAAAAGGTATATGTATAAACTTGACCATATAAGTAATGAGGTCATAACAGAAGAGTTACAAGTTTTTAACTTGAATGAAAAATTAAAAGATTATAAACAACGGTGGAAAGAACACTTAGAAAAAATGTCAGATTCAAGACTGGCCAAACACGTTTGGAAATACACACCTATAGGACACAGATGTGTGGGCTGACCCAGAAGAGATGGCTGGAGAATTTTTGAAGGCGGAACAGGCAGCACCTTCCCTTTACCGTGATTGAAGAAGATGATGATGATGATGATAAACTATTTTGAAGTTTCTAAAGGGGTTACTCTGTTTTAGAATATTATATAATATAATTAATACGCGTACATACAAATAACAGAATACGCATTCAAATTTTATTTTTAAATTATATTATGAAGATGACAAATTGTTTTCAAAATTTTACTTTTTCTATATTTATTTTATGTTACCTACTAATACTCTTTTACAGTTAAAATACGGATTATTATAATTTATAATTACTAGGCTAATTTAGTAGTAATAACACACAATAGTCTGAAATGGTATGTGAAGTTAGTTTAAACCCTTATGAAGTTCGTGTGAATGTATGTACTAAATATTTCTGTATTTGCTAGTACACAGGTCTTGATGATGAATTCAATAAAAATTGTGGAAATGTCGGGACAAGTGTTTTAAAAATGATGGCTATTTGATTACCGAACTCACAAAGTTTACTGTTTATAAAGGCCGTGTTATTTGTTACCTTTTCGGTCAGACACGTCCCTTTCCATTGGACGTTTCCCAAAAAATATTGTTAGACAACTTGTTTCATGGACTCTATACACGTACTGTATCCCTAGTAGGCTCTCTCTGCCTCTGTCTGTCTGTCTGTCTGTCTCTCTCTCTCTCTCTCTCTCTCTCTCTCTCTCTCTCTCTCTCTCTCTCTCTCTCTCTCTCTCTCTCTCTCCCTTTCTCCCTCTATCTCTACTCACTCTCTGCCTCTGTCTCTCTCTCTCCCTTTCTCCCTCTATCTCTACTCACTCTCTGCCTCTGTCTGTCTCTCTCCCTCTCTCTCCCTCTATCTCTTTCTGTAAGAGATAGAATAGAGAGAGAGAGAGAGACTGTATGTGTTCTAGCGTGAGCAATTCGAAGAAGAATGATGATCGCAAAATAATCATGACCCCCTCCTTCTAAGGGACCACATTTCGAAGCCGATCTTCTCTAACAAGTTCCATAAACTAACACAGTTTTCTTAGTCCGAACTCCGGCAAGATATCTTTCTCGAGACTCAGGTTTCTGCCAACTATACACGAGACTCTCCGAAGCTATACATTTTATAGATCTCTGTAAATTCGTCCTTATTAAGGCAATCCTTTGCAGTTTCTGTGTATTAGTGCCATAAGCTGTCATGTATGCCACGTATTTTGTAAACAAAAGAGTCGAGTTAAAAACACGAATAATAAAAAATCCTACATGAATAACGATACTACACACGTCTATTATTTCCTCACTTTAATTTTTTGTAGTCTCGGTAACAGTTAAACAGTTAAATTTATTTACTTTTAACGTAAATAAATTGGGCACGTTTGAAACGACTGTTGCTGTTCCTACTCAAATGTGTTTCGTATATCGGGCTGCGAAATAAAGATTCTTTTCAAGCCATTTGTTGCATTACACACGCCTCGTTATGTTGCAAACCGCATTCACCTTTCAGTTGTAAAGGAAAAATGTACAGGGGATTTCTGTTCGTTACAAAGTTTGGTTATTAGAATATGAACGCGAATCAGAAGTAACTACACTAAATTTAACTGCTTTTTTGCGCTCTGAATAGTCATCATCTTCAACAAGGATTACACCAAAATTGTTTGTTCCGGTCCCAAGCAGATAGACTAGAGCTGGTCAACCAATGCTTCCTCGGACGTCCTTTCGGCTTATAACTCCAAAGTCGGGCGCTGAGGAGTGTCGCTTAAATTTATGTTACAGAATTGTGGCATTGACTAACCATAACAGTGCCAACAAGTCTATGGACAGAGCAAGGACCGAAGAAAAGCTTCCTCTCATATACTCTCAAAATCTGACCGTGAGTTTTAAAATTTAATCTGCCATTTTAATGTGTTATGTTTCCATTCACAAACTACACCCTTAATATAAACCAAAGGCCAGTTGAACGTGTAAGCAAATTTACATAACTTGGTACTATAATCAATGGACAATGGGACCACTCTCAAGAAATAAAGAGCAGAATTGAAAAGGCAAGAGCATTGTACACTGGAAAGAGCAGTTTATTCAAAAGTCACGATTTAACAGTAAACACAAAGATGACACTTTTATGCTGGTACGTATTCTCGGTCCTCTTCTACGGTGTACAATCTTGGACTTTGACTGAAGCCAAAACTAAAAATGGAATCCACTGAAGCCACATTGGAATCTTTTGAAATATGGATTTTCCGTAGGATACTGAGCACTTCATTTACAGCACATATAAGTAATGTGGAAGTTCTAAGAAAGATGAAGAAGGGAAGTTATTAACACAGTGAAGATAAGAAAGCTTCAGTTTCTGGGACATCTCATGAGAAATGGACAGAGCTTTTACTTATTGCTGTCAATACTACAGGGAAAAGTACTTTGAAAGAGAGGAGTTGGGCGACCGAGAATCTCATGGCTGAGAAATTTAGGAACCTGGTTTGGCATAAACACAACTGACTTATTCCGCGCAGTAGTACAGAAAGTTAAAATAGTCTGTGTGATATCCAGCATCCGAAACAGATTGGAACTATCAGAAGAAGAAGAAGAATGGAGCTAGGCATAGCTGAAAGCTTAAAGTGAGAAAATATTCTGGCGCAAAACGGAGTGTCGGTTACACGTAGAGAGAATGGATCAAAACTGGATTTTCAAGAAGAGCCCTTGACTATCATCCAAGGCAGAAGAGAAGAGTGGGAAGACCCCGTAATCAATGGTTGGATGAATTTCATTGAGACTGGAACAGGCTACTAGCCTAAGCCCTAAAGCACAACGACGACGACGACGACGGCATACAAGAGATTCTCATGGATTACAGATACCAACAAGTCTATGGACAGAGTAAGGACCGACGAAAAGCTTCCTTTTATATAAGTTACTCTGAAACTGACCGTGAGTTTTACAATTTTATGTACCACTTTAATGTATTATGTTTCCCACTAATACCCGTACATTTTAATTCTAACTACGACAAACTTATGACACAATTCTGTAATATAAATTTAAGCGAACTACTCAGTGCGAAACTGTGGAATTATAAGCCGAAAGGACGTAGAGGTGTGGGACCTTCGAAGAAGCGTTTTGGAGTGACCAGCTGTGGTGTACATGCTTGAGGCCGGAACAAATCATTTATGTAATCCTTGTTTTATGCTTTCATAGGAGAGAAATGCACCAGCCTCTCCACCCCAACTCCACTCTCACCTACACGTCGGTGGACCCTGTTACGCCGAGCAATCCACTCCAAGTTTGTGGTAACCAATCCCTTCGGCGGAGTGGATCAGTAAGCAAACGAGAGATGGGCGCGATGGGTGGGATGGGAGATATGGTTCTGTCAGGGCGGTGTGGTGGTATCCTGGACCCTGGCCTGGCAGTATGGTGCTCATCGGCAGTAGGATGTGTATCTAGTGTGGAGGCGGAAGAGGCTATAGTAGCTTAACGGCTGCACACGTGTGCTGAGTCAGTTAGCCTACTGCGACCGGGCAGAGAGAGCTCGTCAGTTGAGGTGAAAGCAACTCTCTAGGGGAAGAGCACCGCGAAATCAAAGTGCCTGGTCTTCCAGATTAAGGGTTAGATCGGAGAATTCACATATCCCATTTGTAAAACTCTTTTATGTGCAGAAACGTATTAGTTTCCCAGCCAGTCAGTTGTCTGCACTTGACCGGGACAACTGGAGGAGGCTGTTAAAGCAGGCCTTGATTCAGTAATGGGTTATCGCGCCGCTGAAGAAGAAGAACTAATTCTTGTTGAAGATTATGACTACTCAGCGCGCAAAGAAGCACCTAATTTAGTGTACTTTACATCTGATCACGTTCAAATTCCAATATCCAAACTTTTGTAACAAACAGAAAACGCCAAACATTTCCCCTTCACAACTGAAATGTGAATGCGGTTTGCAACATAACGAGGCGTATGTAATGTAACAAATGGCTTGAAAAGAATCTTTATTTCGCAGCCCGATATGCGAGACGCATTTCAGCAGGAACAGCCTTTTCAAACATGCCTAATTTATTTACGTTAACAGTGTAGACTATTTCCAAGTCTACGGAGAATTCAAGTTAGGAAATACTGTTGTTGTTCATATAGGATTTGTTAACGTGTTTCTAACTCGACTCTTTTGTTTAAAAAAACTTTCGACTAAGCTGGGCGGCGTACACGGATTTGACCACGTCACAACTTGTGGCACTGATACGAACAAACTGCAAAGGATTGCCTTAATAAAGACGTATTTACAGAGATCTGTAAAATATATGGCTTCGAAGAGTCTCGTGTTTAGTTGGCAGAAACCTGAGTTTCAACAAAAAAATATCTTGCGGAGTTCGGACTAAGCAAACTGATTTAGTTCATGAATGTGTCAGGGAAGATCGGTTTCGAAATGTGGACCCTTGGAAGGAGGGGTCATGAATATTGTGCGATCATCATTCTTCTTTGAAATTGCTCACCCTAGGACACACTCCCTCCTCCATCACCCCATTGCCCTCTCTTTTTCTGTGACAGCAACAGAGACAGATAAGAAGAAGGAGAGAGAGAGAGTGAGAGAGACTAATACGGAACAGTACGTGTATTGAATGCATGAAAGCAAATTGTCTAAGAATATTTTTCGGCAACGTTTAATGGAAAAGAAGTCATATGGGTAATGGACTACGAAGTAAAAGATAGCATAGCCTTCATAAATAGAACAAGTGAACTTGTGTTTTCATGATTTTCGGTAATTAAATAGAGATCATTAAATAGACATCGTTAAATAGACATCATTTTAAAACACATGAGTCGACGGTTTCACAGATTTTATTCTCTTCGTCATCAGGACCTGTTTACTGTCAATACATAAATAGTTAATACATACATTCACAAATAGAAAATTATTTATATGTGTTTAAAATATTTCTGTATTGCCACCACACGAGTTCTGATTACGAAGACATTAAAAATTTTGAAAAGTGTTGTAAAAATGTCGCGTCTTTAATTACCGAAACTCACAAAATCTTTCGTTATCTATCCATCAACATTATAATAATCTTCACATCACAGTATAGGACAGGTGCTGCCTGTTCCGACTTCAAAAATATTTAATAACTAAATTTTCTCATGTGAACTTACTTTGTTTATTTCTCGTACTCGTTTCGGTGTGATGTTCGCCTTCCTCAGCGAGGTGTGATACAGAATGTCCGGAATTTGTAACGGTTTTTTCGCCTAGTTGGTGGGTAGGGTGGGGGGGGGTGGAGGAGGAAGGCAGTTGGCGCGGGATTCGGAATTATTGTATGTTTTGTGTATAATTGTGTCAAAAGAGTGCGTGTGATTTAAAGTGTAATTGGTCGTTGAGTGTGTTGTTTGGTTGTGTTGTGTAGTGTTTGTATATTTCGTAATGTTCTGCTGTGTTAAGTTTTCGACTTTTAGGTAAGTAGTGTAGGACCTCTAGATTATTTTCTATGTTTTAGTGTAGCTGTGGTTTTCTGTATGTATGTGTGTGGCGAACGCGGAGTGATGTTGTTGCTGGATAAAGCTTTTAGGTGTTCAAAATATCTTGAAGAAAAAGATCCACCCGTCTGGCCTATATAGAAATTGGCTTACAAGTTCTGGACATTCTGTATCACACCTCGCTGAGGAAGGCGGACATCACGCCGAAACGCGTACGAGAAATAAACAAAATAAGTTCACATGAGAAAGTTTAATTACTAAAGTCAAAGTCATTAAGTGCTGTGAAAGAAGACGATGAACAATCAAAATAACATTCAAAAATATTAATACGTAATGTCTACTTGTATTATTTAATTTATTATTAACACTTGTCACACGTTGTTCACTCTGAGTTTAAATTAACACTGGTTCGTTAAATATTTTTGTTAAATAATAATTAATTATTTAATTGGTTCAAATTAATTATCTTGTTTAAATAATTATTGTGTATTCCTTTTGAGTAATTATTTGGTGGTAATCCCCGTATGTTCTGAATGTAAACAGTTTTGTAGACCTCTTGACGTTCGTTGGCACTCACGTTGAATTGTGTCGTCTGTGTATGTTAGTGTATAGTTTAGACAAAGTTATGTATATAATTCAAACCTTCACGTACCTTTGATGTTGTACTAGAAGTTCAGTCGGTCTCAGTTGATCAATAAACTGTCTATTTTTTCTATAAAACAGTATAATAGTGCTGTTATTGTTTAAGTGAGCACTTATGAATTTTACTTGGGCGCCATATGGAATTTCGTGAGAAATATTCCATAAAAAGAATTCTTTTGATTAATCGAATGATTAATTTTAATTGATTATTAGTTAATAATTGATTGAGTGGTTGAATCAATATCAGGAATTAATTTCCTTTTTATCTGTTTAATAGATTTTAATTGTTGGCGGTTCAATTGTCTGAATTTTAGCCAACTTTACTGATTGCTTGCCTTGAAATCGCAATTCATTAACTATTAAAAAAGATGTAATTACTTATTTAAATAATTGCTGACACTATTTGTTGATTCACAACTCATTGGTTTATTGTTCACTCTATACTTGGTTTAGTTAAATACATTCAGGTTAATACAACACACGGATTACAAATCATCCGGCTTTCAATTTTCTTAACTCAGTCTATTGGCTATGACGACTCTAACCCTAATCGAACGATTATTTATAAATATTGGCTATCTCAAGGGTGACTTCTTTTAATTTACAGAACAAAACGCCACTGCTCCACTTTACAATGCTATTACAAAATACTAGATTATTAGGTTAGACACCTTTAGTTGTTGAAAGTAATTAACGAAAAGTTCGTTTAATCTGGACAAATTTTAGGTTATTTAGGATAACGTTATTAAATGAAATCTTATATCGGAATATTATAATTCCTCTAAATAAATTTAAAACAGTGTTTACTACTTCTTGTATTATTGTTTCTTGCGTCAGTATACAGGTGTATTATATGATACTGCTAATAGCTTAGTCGTAAACAATGTAAATATATGCACAGTACTCCCTGGTTATTAATCTCAATGATTAATTATTAACACTCCTCACGATCTGGTACACTGATCGTGGTTACACTTCACTTAATTTCGCACATGAACGATTTTATTTTCTTCTTGAATGACTATTTAAATGGTTATGTACGATACTTAACCTCGTTCTCTAACACGCACTTCAAGTAAAAGTATCACTACTTATATCGATGCACTGTTATTTTAATTACACTTCTTACCTCTGGTTGATTATAAAATTTTGATGAGAATTCGGCCTGGATTAGTTGTTGTTGATTGAGTGGAAAGAGACAAAAATGCTCCTTTGTTTACAATTGCGATCGTGTACATACTTTCCTTAGAAGTCCGCTAGGCAGTGTTGGCGGGTTTCTAAATTCGTTCGCGATTGGTAGAAAATGATGTCATGATGACGTAATCCTATTTAGAGCCATTAGATAATTGTATTGGAACCATCAATGTCGTTTTTGTTATTATTTCATTGTACTTATTCGAAATTCACCAAATTTATGATGCTAACGTTAATATCTCAGTTATTACAATTACAATTCAGGTTCTATTATTAGCATTGTAAAGCTTGTTTATTTCCCTTTTTTTTTGTCATGTCGTGGTGACAGTTTGGTCATAGCTTTCATTAACAATTCTTTATTCTAAACTAAATAATGCATGGTTTACAGGCGTCGTCTGCTAAATGTTGCAGATCCGACTATTAACTTTTTTCTTATTCTTCGTTTAATAATTGTTAATTTCTAATTTGAACATGATTATTTAAATGAAAAGAACACATTATTATACTTAAATGCTGTATCCAGCTGAACAATATTAATTATTATTATACATTTGTTGCTTTTTTTAACATAAACTTCCATATTTAGCTATTCCTACTTCAATAGGTCTTTCTTATTTCTTATTCTTATAACATCACTCAAGTAGTGGTGCTTTACATTCTTTTTGTCATTATCACTATTTTACTTCCCTATTCTTATTAGGATCTCTACCTGAGTCTTACTTTTATGACTTAATTGTGTCATTTTTGGTTTGTTATCATTCCTTTACAATGTTTTGTTACCCGGCTAATATTACTTTTCTTTACATATTTTATCTACTTCTAATGTTACCTGAATACATTCAGTGATTACATTTATTGTTATCTTTAATTCATTATAACATATATCATTGGTTTTCTTATTATCTTTTATTGTTTATGACTAATCATAGTATCGTTCTTTATATTTGTCCTTTTAAACCAGTACTTTGATATGGGTCAGCTAATGTGCTGTTTCTATTTACAGTACATGATACAAATATCATACGTGACATCTCTTATCTTACTTATTTTATTTGACTTTATTCTTTAAAGGTTTTATTAAGCTCACTTAACAGTTTATGTGGGAAACTTGTCTTGTCAATTCGTCTTTGTCATTCTGTTTGTTTATGTTGTAGTGTCTTATTATGCAAATAGTGGATTTACCACTGTTCACTTGAATTTCTTCTCTCCTTTCATTCTTTAATGGTTCATACTATTTACTGTTACATTCTTCCTGGTTACTCATTTATAGTTATTTTAGTATCACTCACCCTTCTGGTGTTCATTATTATTATGGAACGTTTTGTGACGTTACAATATTTTCGGCGATATATTTTTCTGCGTCGTAATGAATTTGCTCAACTGTTTATCGTCACAAATATGGATCCGCCTTATACACGAATTAAATTTTTTCTGCGAAATATTACGATAAATTGGGGGTGCGCATTATGCATGCAAAAATACGGTATTAAAATCTTGTTTAGACAATATTGCTGTTGGTTTTCTTAACAGACTGTGTTGATTTTTTTCGTGTGAAGTTTAACTCCGGTATGAAGCAATCGTCGTCTTCGTCAGTGCTAAGTGTAAACATTAGAATTACAAAATCGTACTCGGAATTATTGTGCCGGCATTCATATTCAAATCCGCCGCCCCGTCGAGGTCAGAATTTACAGCATTCACAATGTAATTAAACCACTCGACAAACACCCTTCCACCCCCACCCTCAAATCTCTCTGGGTTTATTAAAATTCCACTCGCTTGTAGAACGAACTTGTAATTCAGGAAAGTAATGGAGAACTGGTTAGACCGGCCATCGATTACTTATGATCCACTGCTGTAAGCAATAATAGCAAAGTAAGATAAAGAGCTACAAAGAAAGGTATAAAGAAATAGAGAGATGTAAATAAAATAAAAGTTTATAAATATAATTAAATCATTACCGATTCGGAACACAAAGTTTTTTATGGGTAAAAACGTAAAAGTTTTACCTTACAGCCTGAACCAATTTTCGCTTATTATAAGCTTCATCAGCGGCTGCCACAGGGAGAGCTGTCCGTCTTGTTCTTGGCGACAGTGTCGACTTTTGAAGATAATGACGACTTATGATCCATTTATTGAGAGTTTAGAGTAGATTTGTATGCATAGAGAAACGATTCGATCGGTTGAAGCCAATGTGAACTTCCATCCAATTCCGAGAGTTTGTATAAATGTTACCGTTTCTCTATACTGCACGCCAGGCATATCTGTTGATTCAGTCATCTCGTTGCACAGACTCATCGTGCGTGTCCTCCTTGCACGGTGTTCTCGGTTACCCCTTTTCCGTCGTCCAGTTGGAACCCAGTCTAATAACGTTTTCAGCTAACTGATCATCAGGCATTCGTTCAGTGGACTATATTGCTACACTGAGGAAATAAATAGTACCGCATCGCTGTGTGGCTACACGACCCTTGGCATACCGGAGGACGTGAGTCTATTCCAGTCGTTTGGAGAGCATTCTGCGCAGCGGAGTTAAATAACCTTCTGTATTCTTCGAGATTACCCAGGCACTTCCAGACATTTACTCACTACTCTATCAGCACTAATGTCCGCTATCTCACTACAGTGCAAGGAGGCGGAGGTATAAATACTGAATTTTGAATCGGCCGAGTTCAGTTACGCCTGGCGATTTTATCAGTGCGGTTCGCACGCAGCTATTGTTGCGGTTTGTTCATAAGTGATCACTGTTTAGTTAGTGCAAAACTGTAATAAGATGACATTTACTGCTGGACAAATTTAACTAGAATTATTGTGTAAGACGTCTTCGTTGGTTTACATTTTGTTGGCTGATGTTTGTGTCTAATTAAAGTTTATAATATCAGTGACTTCATTGATGTCAGTTATTCTGTTTTCCACTGCGCCCACGACGATTCGGTGTAATCGTAGTAACATTATAATTGAACACCAGAAGGTTTGTTACACCTAACTATAATTTTAGTTTTAATATAAAAATTAATACACAATAATTGTATATAACTGTTTACCAAGTTTACAATTATCCAATACTCTGTAGCGCAATGAATAATACAAGTATTAATTATAAATGTCTGCGCACAACAGCGCTCAAGAAACGCTTTACAGAAAATATCGCTGTCTAATAATGTACACCGAATTCCAAGTTATATCGACTCTAATAACACGTATTATCTCTTCGATTTCCCGGTCATTTTTAGAACAGCTGTGTTTATACTAGTTTCAAGATTGTTTCACTACCTGGGAAATAGACTGGAATACATAGTTCGATGTGCGGAGAATAATCGACCACCGTCTGGAAGGCATAGAATTCTCTAGATCATTGCAGGTTGCCATGTTGCGCACGCACGCGTGCGCACGCACACACACACACACACACACACAATAAACTGCCCCTTATAAATCGTCGTAATGGGATTCTCAACATACGTTTGTATTCGTGTGCAGTATCCCGTTATTATGACTATGAAAGGGCGACGAGTAGTTTTTACGTAAATACCAACCCACAGTGTTCGGCAACAGAGAGCTCTCGCGCCACGTTGTGGTTTAGAAATATTATCCCCGCACCACGTATTGGTTGTGGCTCTTTACGATGGAGAGATAAACAAAACCAACCGGCTGGGTATCAGAGCCGCGATACGCTGCTCTGTTACGTTCACGCTGCACCGCAAATTTAATTATGGATTTTGTTCACAAATACACCGTGCACCGCTGTGTGTAATTGATCTGAGGTTTTGCATCGTTCCCGTGGGTTTTATTTGTGCATTTCAGGTTATCAGTTCCAATTCATAGAAGTGACAATAGATCAACAACTCTATGATACAACCAGAAATATAATATAATATAAGCATAATATTATCATCACCGTATGGTATTCTCCCAGCTGTCAGGTTTTAAACGCTCTCCCTATACTATCTCCATTCGCATCTGTTCCGTGTCACGACACTCAGGAGTTTCAGACTTCTTATTTTTGTACTCTTCTCTCTTCCAATTTTGTCACAGAAATTGTTGTTCACTTCTGTCTCATTATATATAATTATAAAATTGAATATAAAATTAGAAAATTACAAAATCATAAAATTTAAAATCGTAAACTCATAAAATCGTAAAATCGTAGAATCGTAAAATTATAAAACCCCAAAACCATAAAATCATAAAATTATAATTACTACGCAAGAAGTTGTATCTAATTTTTTATCGTTTTTTACTGACCTGACGCACGTTTTAATTGATTGTATCAATGATCTTCAGAGGTTTTTAAATTAATTGAAAATAAATATTCAAATACAAACGAATTCTCCCATTGTATACCCACTTACTGCTCCTTATAAACTACAGAAATGTTATTTTGATCATCTTTGCTTAATTTGTACCCCCATTGTAATCGTTCTATTCGAATGCAAAGCCAAATTACCAGTGCCTGTATCTGGAAATGAAATGTAGACTACCCGGAGTAAAACAATCCACCAGTTTCTTCATCCGATTGGAGTTCATTTATCCGAGGAACAACGTTCCTTTATCCTATTGAACGGTTCTTTCACTAATCCACAGGTGAAAATAATCGGTGCTTCAAGGTCAATCAGTTCACTTGCGGCCCACCTCGCAGCATCATGCGGCGATTAACGTTTGGTGCTGGGATTCACCGTTCGTGTTACTACCCTCGTCTGTAACACCCTGGCTCACAATCGTAAAACGTGTTATTAACACACACAAAAGTGCACACAATTGTAGCTCGTGTATTAGTAAATCTGCTAAATGTTACGCTGGCATATATTACTACGACAATAACATAACGCTCTTGCCTCTTAGCGAGTGTCGTTCGGTACGTTTCTCTGCTAGCCGAGCAGGTGCACCGTCTCGGTCAAGGCCGTGTACTGAAATAACTTACAGACTGTTCGAGGACTTGTAACTAAGCAAATTATGTTGGTGCACAGGTAGCAATATGGAAAATTATTCTGATACATCTTCGTGGTCGATATAAGCGTTTACAGCTGCGTTATAAGTCAGTTACGCCTAGCGACATTGTAGAGTGCTAATCAAGTGATTGCTACTGAGTATTGGAAAGTGATTATTGTGTTATAATTAGTGGAACTCTATTAGTTGACATTATTGTTGCGTGTGGCAAATTTAACTTGATTATTGTACGAGAGTACCTTATTGATTCGAAATTGTTATTCGTGACTGAATTAAAGTTGGTAATTAGTGACTTCATTGGTGGCTGTATTTTGTTTCCACTGTACCATACGACGATCCGTGAGACGGTCGTAACAATAGTTGTAAAGTTGGTAACAATGTAGAGATTGTTACTGAAAGTCAACTCAGATAATTCTGTTGACAAACACACACCCGCAGCGAAATTAATTTCTTATATCTTACCACCTGCATACCGTATGTAAAGACAATGGTTGTTGTAAACCTTTCTATCGAATTTCATCTCACATTTAATTGTAGTTTACTATCATTGCACATCATAAATAAAATGTACTTCACACCTGTCTCGCCTATGCAAACATATTGGTTATTGGTCTGCCGTACAGCTTTACTATCAACTATTATCTCACATTTAATTGTATTAATTCATATCATCGTATATTATATTTAAATAAATAAAAAGTACGCTAATTAATAAAATTAATTAATACATTAAAAAAAGAAAAAAACGCTTACTGGAAATATTATAGCGCCTTTTCTAAATTAAGACTTTGACAAGAATTTAGTTCATTGGTAACAATCTACCATCGTTAAACTTTCTACTTTCTTGGTGTGAACACAGCACGTTGTTTTGTATATAAAATTATATAGGCCTGTGTTTTATAATTCTGTGTAACATTCAAAAATTAAAAATTTATTTAAAACAAGGAGGTAGATTGCAGAAAATTACTTACCAGAACTATTACGATTTTCTTAAACAGTTATGCTGACCACGTTAGACTAAAGTATACATGATGTGCTTGTGATTCCCTCAATTTTATTCTGGTACTGTTTGCTTTTCCGGTGTTTTATTAAATTCCAGCGGCACACTAAACATCGCTATACACGTAACACTGTAATTAAAAAAATTCTATATTACGGTAAGAGTACGTAACGGGCGATGTACAACGAGAGAGAGAGAGAGAGAGAGATACAGAGAGAGTGATATATATATATATATATTGTAATAATACAAATTGAATAAATATAGATATAGATGCGTGTTGATGATAATAGTAGATTGTGAAGTATGTTTTAGACTCCGATGTAATCAAGCCGCACTGTTTGGGCTAGCCAATTTGTAATAATTAAATAAAATGTGTGTGTAGATGATATAAGCTATTATGGAGTATGCGACTCCGATGTAATCAAGTTCAATATAATATGTTTAATTGGTGTGTAATTGGTGTGGCTCTCGACGTCTTACTGGCCTGAAACACTTCCTTAAGTTTCCCAGCTGGTCGAGTCCCAATGGTAGCAAGACCGGTCGAGTAGCGTAAAGTTGATGAAGGAATATATATGTTCAGCTTCGCCGAAAGTTTCAAAACAAAATTTATTGTTTTGAAGGAAATTTAAAAAAAAAAATTATGTTTATAAAAAAATAATTAAAAAAAAAATTTTAATTTTATTAATTAATTAATTAGGATCAATTAATTAATATAGGGCTGTGAAGTTTTAAACAGTGTAATGCTCTTCTGAAAATTTTTATTAAAGTTTTAGTATATTTTAAATAAGCTATCACCACTCATAAGACTGTCTTCAAACCAATCGATACTTGTTTACCTTTATATTTTTTAGGTTATCTTCACTTACGGGTGGTAAAGTCCTTGTAGATTATCAATTAGAATTATATTATTGGTAATTAGTATTATTGAAGAAATAATGAACTATTAAGTATTGAAAAGTATTAATGTTTTTTATTAAGTAACAGCAATATTGACTCTTATCGATTAGTATCGATTCTCAGGATATCGAAAAAAGTTACAAGTATATGATATAAAAATTATATAGGGTTCTTTAAACAGCCAGTTATTACCAAAGTCAGAGAAATCGGGCTAATATTTAAAAAGTATAACGTTACAATCAAATTAATAGTTATTAATAAACACAGACATTGAATAATAAATTGTAAATATAATAATTGTTTTCACCAAACAGCTGTGCTGAACAAAGAAGAAGGCACTGAGATCGTCAAAGCAAATGGCCGCCGTCAAGTTGATCAAAATGTTGCTCGTTCCTGCTGCATTCCAAATAATGTATTTTGACGCAATATTCCTGTTCTTGTGTCTGCAAATCTCTTGTTATATGTTGTGTAGTGACTTGTGTAGTGATTCTGGGTTGTATTTAGTATGTCTGTGTAATTATAAGTCAAACACTTTCTCCGATTCCGTCACTAATTTGGTTTAATGTATTATACAGTTTTCTAGTGTTTTATGGTGTTTTTCGGAGTAGATTTATATTGTTCTGTGTTATGGAGTGTTTCTTGATTGTTTCTGTTATAATATGATAGTTTTTAGAAGTATTCCACAAGTCACTCGCGATTTCACAATAACGTACTATACATTCGCTTGGTATGTCTATTATAGGTTAGGTTATGCACGTTACCAAACGTATGTCATGTTAACCGTTCAAAAACCAATAATTAACTAACTGTTTCCTTCAGTTTCAATTAAACTCTTAGCCCATATAATATTATCCTTAACATTGTTCAAATATTTTTTCACATCCTGTATACATTTTTACATTTTCACTATATGAATGCCTAAACTTTGGTTATTTGTCAATTTTATTCACTAGATTTGATTTAAATTAATCTTTCAGTTCATTCTGGTTATTTTCAGATTAAATAATGCCATTTTATAGTGTTTTCTGTCCAAAAAATAGTAATTTTACTTTCAGTTTGGTATACAAACTGTTTGGAAGTCAAAACATTAAAATTTACTTCCTGTCATTATATAAATTCAGCCATTTTATCAGTTATATTTAATATTAATAATTCTATATTGTATTAAAAGGTTCCTATTCCCTTATTTTCTGGTAATTAATTGAATTAGTTGTATTCTGAAACATTATTCTGAAATATATGACTCCCATGTCTAAATTTCTGAGTTTAGTCATTTTTATTTTTATTCATAATTCTGAATATAATTTATTAAAATCTCTAAATGGTATGTGCAATTATATGGCATGATCTCAAGTTTATTTTGTCTAAACCCCTTTTGTTTATTTGCTTTTAAATGAGTAATTTCTCTGTTTTGATGAAGTTTGGTTTCCATTCTTTTGGCCCATGATTTTCTAACAATTTTTCTTACAAAATAATTTACAAACAATATATGATGTGTGATACCCTCTCTGACTTTTACAAATAGTATTATAAATAAAACATGTTTTTAAATTACACAAAAACAATTAGTATTGGTTACAATACAAACAATAGTTAAAACAAATAAAGAATTTTTTTTTTTTTAAATAAATGGTTGTCTTCAAGTCAGACATTTTGCAACACAATCCTTATTTCTAAACATGGAAATATGGCTTACAAAAAAGGTTTTTTACTAACTAACATCTTAATTACTCTCTACTATTTACAAGTGGTAACTATTTTTATAGTTCTGATGTTAGTTGTTTCAGACCCAAACAAATGGCCTTATATCTAATACATTTTTAAACATTCTTGTACTATATACATAAAAAACCTTATATTTATATTCTTATTTCTAACTATTATTATAAGTAGGATTCTACAGTTTTTATACTGTCTTTTACATTGTCTTTGGGGAATTGTACCCTGTCATTAACAAATAAATAGTATTAATTGTTCAAAAGGTATTATGAACTCTGTTTTTCTTTTTTCATGTAAAACAAAATGTTATTTTAAACAGATTCATGTCTTATGAACAACATATTGTCACAGTACATATTTTAAGTCATTGAAAAATGCATATTTCATTGCATCCAATGTTTGTGATTGCCAAGAATGAAACACAAGGTTCATTTTTTATAATACCCAAAACTATCACTGGTTCACTTTCACTTATATATTATGTTAATGCTAAATGGTCGTATAGTCTTATCAACATAATAAATTGGTTAGCGTTTTTCAATGGAGATTTGTTCCATGGGTACTATATTATTGTTTCATCTTAGTTCACAGGAAACTTTTACTTTGTTCACTTCTCTCTCTTAAATTTATATACATGTGGTTTTTATTTCGTTATACTTTTGTTTTTAGATATTTATTTTGGGGATATAGGGATTTGGGTGTCTTTTATAAGAGCATGACATCTTCTTCAGGATGCTGCCCTCTTCTTCTTTCTTCAGTCTTCTTTTCTCCTGCCTTCTGGGACTGGTATCTTCTCCATCTTCTTCTTGATGCCATCAGGTTTCTTGGGATCTTCTCCATCTTCTTCTTTAATTCAGAAATACACAACCTGTATTGGTTGATCTTGGCTTATTTTAGGGTTTCTATTCTATTTATTCTCCCTCGTTGTGGGTTTGGTCATATTGTGTACTGCTTTGTTATTTACTATTTTACCTTCCTGGGTTATACCTTGAAAACCTTTGGTTATGAGACTGGTCTTGGATGACTCATCGCTAGTAACTCCTTTTATTTTAACTTGTATTTTCTTTATAATAATGATTTCTTTCCACAGTTGCTATGAATTAATCTTTTTATATTAAACTTAGTGCTTTCTTCCAAATTTAAATATTATAACTTCATTATTCTAATGATCAATTGCCATTCAATATTATGCATACATCTGTCACGCTACAATATATATATATATATATATAGAGAGAGAGAGAGAGAGAGCCGAATGGACGTCTGCATGTTTATACGTTAGATTTAATTACATATATACAGTGTTTATGTTCTCTTACTCCAACGCGGAAAATAATGTTGGTTTAAAAACGTAGGAAAATAGCTTTTCTTTTTATCTCGTTTCAAAAGCTTTTAAAATTTGTGCCGGGTCACATGTACATGATACGTATTTTAACATACAGAAATGAATTTTACGTCTATGTGTCGAGACCCTCAGTCTATCAAATTTGTACACACACACACACACACACACACACACACACACACACACACACACACACACACACATGTCACTTCTATATAATAAGTAAATCGACGACTTTACTAAAAATGAACTTTATCTTGTGAAAAACTTACTTTTTTCGTCGGACGCGTTTCGGCTTAAGTATCCGCCTTCTTCAGCTTTTAGTCAGACTGCCATCATTTCGTAACGGTTTTTGTGTGGAAGGTGTAGTGGGGGTGGTGTGTGGAGGAAGGGGATTGGTGCAGGGATTCAACTTGATGTTTGTTTTTTGTAAATTTGTGTCAAAAAGTGTATGTGATTTATATTGTAATTGATCGTTGAATATCTTGTTTGGTTGTGTTGTGTGGTGTTTATATATTTCGTATTGTTCAGTTGTGTTGAGTTTTCGGCCTTTAGGTAAGTAATGTAAAATTTCGAGATTGGTGTCTATGTTGGTGTAACTGTGGTTTTCTGAGTGTATGTGTGTGGCAAATGCGGAGTGTATATTGTTGTTGGTTAGAGCTTTTAAATGTTCAGAATAACGGGATGAAAAAGATCTTCCTGTCTGGCCGATGTAGAAACTATTGCAGTCATTACATTTTAATTTGTAAACACCTGTTTTGTTATATTTGTCTATGTCTGTGTTTGTATTATTGATGTGTTTTGCAATGGTATTGGTTGTTCTGTATGCTATTTTGTATTTGTGTTTTCTGAATGTGTTGGCGATTTTGTGTGTGCAGGAGTTGTGGTATGTGAGTGTTATGTATTTATTGTGTTGTGTGTTGATGGTATTTTGTGTTTTGTTGTTTTTGTTTTTGACGCGTTTGTGTAGTGTGTTTATTAAATTAGGGTTGTAACCGTTTTTGATTGCTATGAATTTTATTGGCCTTCAACCATATGCTCCATAGACTAACTAAAATACCCTTAAATAAACAAGATTACACCGACAAACTCAACACAATAAAATACATAGTAATTTATTTACAATAAATTATTAATGTACAAACCTTCGAAGATACTGATATGTTGAGTGAAACGTATGTGGGTGAATTAAAACGATATAAAAATGCATTACAACTACTTGCAGAAGTAATCATATTTGATACTCTATATATAAAATTTTATTTTATATAAAATGTATATAATATGCATATGCGTATGCAAGATTGGTACTACTAAAGCGATTGGAAAAATTTTGGTACTTTCTTCCGCCTACGCAATTCGTCTATCTATACTGCACTGTCCTTCCTTCAGTCTCACTCTCATTCTCTCTCTTTCCTTCTCGCTCTCTCCTTCGCTGCATATTCACTCAACTCAAGGCGTGTTTCTGCGCATCGATACTAGTCTCGCTTTAACACATATATAGTCAGTATCCCATTGCTACCGGTCTCGTCCCGACTACTCCTTGTATTTATCTTCTCGATTGGTAAAAGTGTCTGCCACGTATCGTTCGTTACTAACGGGAGTGAATCCGCTTACTGTGTGCACCCCGATAAATAACAGTCTGAAGATGCACTTGAAGATGTACACCGGTATAATGCTTCTTTGTTGGTCGCTGCGCGTATCTTATACAATAAATTTCCCACCTTGCCGTAAGTTGCAGTGGGTACTTCGAAACTCGTTCCAATGTTTACACATATTACAAACTTTTGTTTTTTTCATAAATCGTGTAAAACATCATCATCGCCAAGGATTAATTTAAAAATGTTTTGTTCCTGTAGCAAACAGACAGACTAGAGCCGGTTACTCCGCAGAACGCTTCTTCGGACGCCCCATCCCTCACCGTCTCTTCGGCGTATAATTCCATAGTTGTTTGGGGATGAGACAGCCATCCGTCCCAACCATTATATCTTGTAAACCATTATTATTAATTTTATCTCTCTCTTCTTTCTGTATGTATGTCTGTCTACACATCTGCTTGTCTGGTAGTTATCAATCTAATTATCGGCATATTTACCTGTCCACCTATCTTCTACTTATCCACACGTCTACCGCCTACTTACCTGACTGTCTATCTATCTATCAATTTATGTATATATGTATGTGTATGTGTGTTTGTGTGTCTAACTGTATATATGTATTTCTGTCTATCTGCCTGTTTGTTTCTCTGTCTTTCAACCGATTTATCTATCTGTCTATATATCTATTCACCTATCTTCCTATGTAAGTTTTCTTTCTAATCTACTTATCTTTCAATTTTCCTTTCTACCGATCTGTCAATCTACTTGTCTACTAAATATCGAATATTTAGTTTAGCATAAAGGCTTCTTGCTACAGTCAGTAGCTTGATACATAAATTATTTTATATTTACAATTAAACTATTTTACAATCAAAATATTATATTCTTGTCTCACTAGGAACATATTTCGGTAATTAAATATTTTTCTCATCCTCAGCCATCTTAGTTTTTTATCTTATCTTGATTTTAAAATAGTCATAAATATTAAAATGTATAGGCCTATATATATATATATATATATATATATATATAATATTTATAATGACTTTACCTCAAGATGTTTTCTCCTTCTTTGGAACATGTTTCGGGAAGCCTTGTGTTCCCATCTACAGCCTTCCTGATTTTGAGTCTTGTGAAGTACTTGTGTGTTGCTTGGATGTTGTTGTGGTTTCCTGTTGGCCTCTGGTACTTTAAATTGGTATTATTGTGTGTGATTGTGGTGTACATATTAGTATTTTGTGTATTTTCGATGTTGAGTCCTTTGAAAATTGTGTCATGTTTTGTATTGATTTGTATTTTTCAGGTATTAGTTTGTTTTGTGTTTTATGTTTTTTATATTTGTACAGCATCGAAAATACACAAAATATTAATATATAGGCATATAGACCACAATCACACACAATAATACCAATTTAAAGTACCAGAGGCCAACAGGAAACCACAACAACATCCAACCAACACACAATTACTTCACAATCATCACAATCAGGAAGGCTGACGATGGGAACACAAGGCTTCCCGAAACATGTTCCAAATAAGGAGAAAACATCTTGACGTAAAGTCATCATAAATATTAAATATATTATATACATCAAGAAACAGACTGTAGCGAAAAGTGTGTGTGTGTGTGTGTGTGTGTGTGTGTGTGTGTGTGTGTGTGTGTGTGTGTGTGTGTGTGTGTGTGTGTGTGTGTGTGTGTGTGTGTGTGTGCCTCTATCTACGAGATTTCGGTCTCTATGTTTCGTATCTGTCTGTGCATCTACCTGTCTGCCTGAATGTCTGCTTGTCTATCGGTCTATTTTTTTATCTCTCGGTATTGAAAGTAAATCACAAGTCATTTTTAAAAATTAATGTAATCACACGGTGTCTTCCTACACCGCGTTTATCTTCAGTCGGGAAGCTGACGAAACAACCCGTTGTCAGCATCCACGACCTTCAACTTTATTGAATCCATCAACAGTCTTGACTGTGTTTTATTCGCGTTTCATATTTAGAACACTTTTGTTCTTGTCTTTCGCTTCCTACCGAGTTTCAGACCGTCACGTTCGTTTGTAGAACATTTGAAACGATAATTACAAAAAGAAAATTTAACTTAGCCATAAACTGTATAACTTTGAAACAGACACTTTAACGTAAATTAACCTAGGCCTATGCTAGTTATTTTCGCATATTAGGGAATAAAAGTTACAAGTTTTGATGTTTGTTTTAGTTGGTTTATAACAAACGAATAAAGATTTATCGTTGCAAAGCGTTAAGTTCTTAGTCCAAATTGACACGTAGGCCTAACTTAAATTCCCTTTTCGATTGTTATTATTTCGTAACAATCATACAACAATCTTGTACGGAGTAGAAGACAACAATACGTACAAGCTATTTATATTGTTACGGGGAGCAACGGAGCATTGCGTGTGATCACTCGAGCGGATACGATCGGCGTACCCGCGACCGCGCCCGCTCGCACGAAACTTTCCGACAGTCACGGGTAACCCTCGTGATCTCCCATGCGGAAACATTTCTGGTACGGGGGGAAACGACTCAGTCCGTACGATCCCCCCTGCACGCCTGTTCTTAGCGTAAAAGTTAATAATTAATAAACGTGATTAAGTGAATTTACTAAAATCGGTTTTTGTTGTGTTTCAGATCTCGTTAGAAAGTGTTCCGAGCGGATAGATCGAGGAATTTGACTTACAGCTGTGAATACAGGTCAGTTTTTCAGCATTTTTTTTTTAACACAAGGTAAAAACTGAAATGCAATGAGAAATGTCTGAACCAAGAAACTGTCAATCGCCTGAGATCTACGACTAGACATACCTGATTTTTTTGGAATTGAGTCCAATCTCATGATGATAGTATCGCTCTTACTAGGGGGCAGTGGACTAGTACAAACTAAGTTCTGTATTATTAGAATTTACAAATCAACTGGTACATTTTTTTTTAACTGGAAGTAGGAGACGAACAGATAAATTTAGAAAAGATGGTAAAGTAATGCGATCATCACTTTGCATTCAGTGACGGTCTTCCGATCTTCCCAATGTGGAAGAAAATTATGAATACGACAGTTGCAAACAACACGTGTTTACACAACTGAGTCCCACAGTCCAGTACGTTGATGAATGTATGCGAGACGCATGAGTCGAAAGGTCCCGTCTGACCGGATACCAAGTTTGCAATGCAGTGGCACAACCGGTTTCCGTAATATTAAAAATGGTCAGATACTTTTAGTTCAGACCTAATGTCCGGGTGATAACGGAAACTATACTAAATTTATATTATTCTGTTACTATTTAATATAACATATACTTATGTGTTGTATATAATTTTGAATCAAATAAAACCTAAAACTAAATCCAATATTCACAATAAAAATGGAATAAAGTACAAAATACAATATCCAGATTGCAAAAAAATTTTTACATAGGGCAGACAAAGAAACCCTTCTAGATAAGATTCCTTCAGCACCGCAATGCATTTTTTAAAACAAGTATTTATATATCTAATTTAGGCACACATTGTCTAAATAATAACCACAAAAAAATGCCCAAATAAAACTTACAAAAATGTCAAAAAAATGAATATTTGGGAAAATCTTAAATATTTACAAACACAATAACAATAATTTACTAATTAAAGAACAAACACAAATAAAATCAAAACGCACATAAATAAAACACAAATAAAAATAAAACTAAATAAAATATAAAAATTAAGTATTTCTAATATAACCGACAAAACAGCTGCTTAAGTAAATAAACATTAAAACACTCGTTAACTAATCGACATAAATCGATTATCAGTTATTTTGTCTCAAAATGGAAACAAAGTCGATTATTCGTTAGCTTCGATATTAACATATAATTATTTCGATTGTTATTACTTTACTTACAAATCTCTGATGATACTGATATTTTTCAGTGAAAGTTACGTCAGGTGTTAAAAAGACAAAACGAAATTACCCTACACGCAGAAGAAACAAAATTGAATAACAGCATAACAGCACAATATTATATGTTATTGTGTGTGTGTGTGTGTGTGTGTGTGTGTGTGTGTGTGTGTGTGTGTGTGTGTGTGTGTGTGTGTGTGTGTGTGTGTGTGTGTGTGTGTGTGTGTGTGTGTGTGTGTGTGTGTGTGTGTGTGTGTGTGTGTGTGTGTGTGTGTGTGTGTGTGTGTGTGTGTGTGTGTGTGTGTGTGTGTGTGTGTGTGTGAAATTAGATTGAGAGGACGAGAGAGAGGGGGAGGGAGAGAGGGAGATTTTAAAGTTTTATTCTCCTTTAGCCGTTTTACAGAATCTCTGAGATAATAGATAACACTGAATGGCAGATATTTTGTATGAGGAGCAAAGAGCTAAATTTAAATGTTTCGGCTGTTTCGTTAAATTACAGCGGAAAGAAAATGTTAGTTTACTGTCGACTGATGAAATGAAAAGTTTATAAACGGTCTGCACAAACGCAAACTGCCGACTTCAAACAGTTTTCAAGAAAGTTTTACACACAAAGGACGGTTATTCAATGACGGTGTGCGAATCACGAAGCAGCAGACTTCAAATTGTCGTTAGGGGGATGTTGACGAGGGGGGCGGTTGTAGATATAGGAAGAAACTACCGGGGTCCGCCAATTAACACGTCGACAAACCTACACGCCCCGATGCACAGCGTCGCAAGTCAAATGCAAACAGCGTCCCGACGCCTTCGCTAATTGCTCGAATTCGCCCTCGCTTTTACAGTTTCAGTCATCGTTTCTCTCTTTTTGAAGAAGTCGCAGTTCGCACCGTCTGTCTTAATTTTTTTGTCGGACTTTAAAGAAATTGCGAAACGGTTCTGTTCTGCGACAAGAAAATAGTTTCAACATTATCACGGTCAAATTATGAAAACTGTTTTATAGTGTTTAAAACTGTCTTCAGACACCAATTTATTTAATAAGATAAAGCTGTACTGAATAAAGTAAAATAATACGATTTAAAATAATTCAGTTACAATTTTTTTTTTACTTATCGAAGTATCTTGACTTCCAACTGTCGTTTTGACTTCTGCTTGACAGCAGCGGGATGCAAATCATCATCATCTTCAACAAGGGTTATAGTAAAAATGGTTTGTTCCAGTCCGAGGCAGATAGACTAGTACCGGTCACTACAAAGGTTCTTCGCTCGCCCCCAACTCACCGTTGTTTCGGCTTATAATTCAATAGTTGTTTAGTCATGCAGCAGTCATCCATTTGGGTAAAACTGTTACACACCTCCCCTAGGTTCGGTATTTTAGGTGTGCAACATACATAACATAATACAACAAATTATATTACAATAAAACACAGTACAACACAACAACTACCAAATTTAACCAATACATCTAACTGCTCTTAGTCATAGCATCCTCCAAAGTTACTTGACGGCTGAAATACGAGCAATGAGAAGGGCGCATATTACAAAAAAAACAAATCATCGATTAGTGAGCAGTATTAAGTAAGTTTATTGATATACACAGAACAGAGATTGCCTCTATTAATGCCTTTATAGTTACTAATCAGCCAGAATGCTAAATTTCAATCGTTCGATCCTTGGATCCTGAACAACTAACTGCCAAAAATCTCAAACCCAAAATACTGAAACAGCAATGTTTTAAAAGGGGTCACCTGCAAGCTAAATTAACTAAATCAATTTGGTGACATGTATCAGTACCAGTGTACAAAGCAGATGATCATGGCGAACGTGTTACAGACTGTCACTAAGTTTGTCTTTACTCTTACTTATTTATAAAAGTCTCTATTGCTACTAAAGTTCATACGTCCTCGTTTAATAAAGTGTGATGGCCACGAGGTTTTAATAAAATATTAAGGTGTTACTTGCGTAGCCTGCACGATACAAAGGCGTTGAAGAGATAGAATTGATGCCACGTGCTTATGATCTGCAGGTCCGAACTCTCCGAGTAGCTTGTTGAATCTTCGTGCTTCGGTAAGCTGAAGCCATGAGGAGCACTGGATTTTGTAGTTTTCTGTTTCTTTCCAAGGAGTTACCAAAATTAACGTCGTCAAGATGAATCTATTGTCGCTAGCGTGAAACTCTCGTCCCCAACGTGGCTTCTCCTCCGCAACGTGGAACCAAGTTCCTACTGCAAATTCCATAATTTTTAAAATACGTTCCGCATTATAGCGTTCACACATTAGATTTTCACTACATTAAACCTCTATTCATAATACAAGCATTACAATTATAAAGACAATCTGTAAGTCCCCCTAACAACATCAAAATGGCTTTAAATCACATATCGCTCTTTTCTAACGCATCTATTGCTACTACACAAAAAAACAGCAAATTGACATAAAACTCACATAATTCTCTTTTGCGCTTTGCTGGCTGATAAAGGCTTTTGTTAAGAGGCTTCATTTACAAGCATGTTACTTCAAGACATGTTACAGATTAAAATTATTTGTTCTTTCTTTTTTTACATAAGATGCATACAATATAGTTACAAAATGATAAACCCGTACTGTAAAATACTGGTACTGATTCATTATACGTAAGCCAAACTGACAATAAATACCTTGGTGGAGAGGCTCCGCATTTGTGTGCCGACCTGGAGACGAGGAGTAGTTCTGCTCACGGTTATTTATGAAAGCCGACTGACTAATTTCGCCCGGTCAAAACCTTACCACACGACAAGCGGGGCGGGCGGCGTGACGTCAGGACGTCGGGCAAAGTACGGAAATGGTTCTATATCTCGATAAATTAATTTAATTTCGTTTAATTCGATAATGCGCCCCGACTGTTGTATTCGGCAGAACCCGAATAATTGCAACAAAACATTCCAACCATTTTATCCGATACTCAGCGATATTATTGCTTCGACAATTACGCAACGCTCATGCAACACGTTTCTCGACCAGACCAGCGAGTCCAGCCGGCACCATTCAAAGGGGGCACGCAACACGTTGTCGGAGTCCAGCCGGCACCATTCAAAAGGGGCACGCAACACGTTGTCGGAGTCCAGCCGGCATCATTCAAAAGGGTCATCCAACACGTTTGTCGACCAGACCAGCGAGTCCAGCCGGCACCATTCAAAAGGGTCATGCAACACGTTGTCGGAGTCCAGCCGGCACCATTCAAGGCTATTCCAGATGTGACGTCTCCGTCAATTCGTGCGCTGACGTACTCTACAGATCATTAGAGTCCATGTAACTAAGCAAATTATGTCGGCACTCCTCCCGAGGAATGGAAAATTATTCTGGAATGTCTGCAGAATGTATAAGCTTCAGCGGCCGGCTTAGCAGTTAGCCACACCTAGCGACATTGGAGAGTGCGGTACGAAGTTATTGTGGCGGTTTAGTAAAAAGTATTAGTTATAGTGCGAACTGTAATAAAATACATTTATCGTTGTGTGTTGGACAAGTTTAACTTTAATTACTGTAAATTAATGTTGATTTATAACTGTGTTTTTATACAGTCCAATTCTATACCAACGGTATCGTTTATGGACAATACCTTTAGTTCATTCCTAATGTCTTCATTATGCAAACTTTTATGAGAAAACTGATATCGGAACTTTGAATCTAGTTGATAATCTACCTCGTGGGTGCCTACCCATGATTCGCACCCGTACGTTAAGATAAACACTGCCATTGTTTTGTTCATTGTCTCTTTCCTTGTTTTATTCTTTAGTGTTCTACGTATGCCACACATCATCTAAAAATATTCTAAAACTTTTATCAAATTGTAAGCGAGCAGGGTAGGTCAATGTTTGGGAGAAAAGAAATTTTCATCATTAATCATATCAAGATACATAAGTGAGTAACTGTCCTGTGCTTTAAGAAATGTTAACTCTTTTAGGTAAGTGCGGATAAGTGGAGCTGTGTGGCCCCTTCATATTGTAGATCCGCTTTACGATTGAGGGGCTTATTACTTCCCGAAATCCCCTGTTACCGTTTCTCTTTCGCTTTTCCGCAGATTCCCTTTTGTTAACAAAGCAGAAAGACGCTTATTTTAAAAATTTAGTCAGTGATGGTTAAGGTATGGTTTAAAAAATTTTAACACAGTTATGCCAAATATCACTATAATATTGACGACTCGGAACACTAAGTTTTTTATAAGTAAAAACGTAAAGTTTTACCTCACAGCCTAAACCGGCTTTCACCTATAGAAGGCTTCATCAGAGGCTGTCGTTAGTAGCGCTGCTCGTCTTGTTGTTGGCGACGAGATAGTGTTTCGAAAGATTGAAGCTCTGTGTGTGTGGTGAGATGTGTTCGAATAATGCGTGCGATTTGAATTGTGTCTGTTCGTTTAGGATGTCGTTTTTATTTGTTTTTGTGTGTTTGTATATTTCTAATTGTTCTAGAGTGTCTAGTTTTCGGCCTTTTGTGTGTACGTGTAGTATGTTCATGTTATTGTCGATGTTTTTATATGTCTGGTTTGCTTCAATGAGGTGGTTTGCGAAGGTAGATTCTGTAGTGGTGTGGAGTGCTTTTGTGTGTTCAAAATTCGAACACATCTCACCACACACACACAGCTTCAATCTTTCGAAACACTATCTCGTCGCCAACAACAAGACGAGCAGCGCTACTAACGACAGCCTCTGATGAAGCCTTCTATAGGTGAAAGCCGGTTTAGGCTGTAAGGTAAAACTTTACGTTTTTACTTATAAAAAACTTAGTGTTCCGAGTCGTCAATATTATAGTGATATTTAGTTAAGTAACGGACACGTCATGGACAACGAAATCCAACAGTTATGCCGTCACTTTTAACGTTTAAAGGTTTTGGAAAGATTATTCGCCGGTTTGTTAGGTCGTGGTACATCGTTTCTGTTCACAAACGTTTCGGCACCACCATCGGAAGCAGTTGGCACGCTGTCCACCAATTTACTTCGGCGACGAGGAAGGCTGAGCCTTGTATTAACTTTCCTAATCAACACGATCTAAGCTGGAAAGCAGTATCGAGTGCTTCCTGATTGTCTTTGTAACACAGCACGCAGCATGCCAAATTCTAATCAAAAGTTTAAAGGTGTGCTTCTGTTCGTTACGATAGGGGAAGCGTTGCGTTCCCCACGGTAAACTAACAGTAACCAGTAGCTTCAATATCGTGAACAGTGTAATCTAAAGTTTAAAGGTGTCCTTCTGTTCGTTACGATAGGGGAAGCGTTGCGTTCCCCACGGTAAACTAACAGTAACCAGTAGCTTCAATATCGTGAACAGTGTAATCTAAAGTTTAAAGGTGTCCTTCTGTTCGTTACGATAGGGGAAGCGTTGCGTTCCCCACGGTAAACGAACAGTAACCAATAGCTTCAATATCGTGAAAACAGTGTAATCTAAAGTTTAAAGGTGTGCTTCTGTTCGTTACGATAGGGGAAGCGTTGCGTTCCCCACGGTAAACTAACAGTAACCAGTAGCTTCAATATCGTGAACAGTGTAATCTAAAGTTTAAAGGTGTCCTTCTGTTCGTTACGATAGGGGAAGCGTTGCGTTCCCCACGGTAAACTAACAGTAACCAGTAGCTTCAATATCGTGAAAACAGTGTAATCTAAAGTTTAAAGGTGTGCTTCTGTTCGTTACGATAGGGGAAGCGTTGCGTTCCCCACGGTAAACTAACAGTAACCAGTAGCTTCAATATCGTGAACAGTGTAATCTAAAGTTTAAAGGTGTCCTTCTGTTCGTTACGATAGGGGAAGCGTTGCGTTCCCCACGGTAAACGAACAGTAACCAATAGCTTCAATATCGTGAAAACAGTGTAATCTAAAGTTTAAAGGTGTCCTTCTGTTCGTTACGATAGGGGAAGCGTTGCGTTCCCCACGGTAAACTAACAGTAACCAGTAGCTTCAATATCGTGAACAGTGTAATCTAAAGTTTAAAGGTGTCCTTCTGTTCGTTACGATAGGGGAAGCGTTGCGTTCCCCACGGTAAACGAACAGTAACCAATAGCTTCAATATCGTGAAAACAGTGTAATCTAAAGTTTAAAGGTGTGCTTCTGTTCGTTACGATAGGGGAAGCGTTGCGTTCCCCACGGTAAACTAACAGTAACCAGTAGGTTCAATATCGTGTAAACAGTGTAATCTAAATACCATTTAATGTGTACAGACATCGACAATAACTTTTAAGCGCTTCTATTGTATAATGCGATATACAGACTGTATACAAACGCAAATAATAAGTTTCAACGTGTTGTTTGGAAAACTACAGTCAACATTGTAGGAAAGATGTTACAATTAGAAAAAAGCGAAACATTTTCTAGGAAAAGCGTTTGCAATTGTTTCTGCGGAAGCCACGTGCACCGATACACATGCACAAAGCAAATACTGTAAGAAACAAGTAAATAAGACGAGAATCGAAAACGGAGACAAATAAGTTTGGAGACATTTATTTCACTGATAAACTCGCCGGCAGCTTAGATTTAAGTTTATATTTTACTTATAAAATAAAATTACTTTTTTTGTGTGCCAGCAAAGTTGTTGAGACGAGGTAGGATAGGCTAGTTAAATAAGCTTTTCAGCATAGTGTGGCCAACACTACGCACCAGCCGTCTATTATTATTCCAAGATTTTGTTCCCAGCAAATTTTCCGATTGGAATGTAGATTGGGACATATAATGTTGTATTATATCATATCATGTAATGATATTATAGAATTTTGCATCACCAATGTAGAGGGTAAGAAGCAAGATCACTGAGGAAGAGAAGAAGAGTCACCAGCAACGTTTGAAAGATTGAGATCGAGAAGACTTTTAAAGACTACTTGGAAAACGTTAAGGAGGATCTAACTGGAATTTACGGTGCCCTGTTGAAGCTGAGCCCGAAGAAGTGTTCTCTGTTCCAGAAGGTAGTCCAATATTTAGGCCATCTGGTCTAGGCAGCAGGTGTTAGTATGGATCCCAATAAAATAGACACCGCAAGGGACTGGCCAGTTCCTAGGAGTAAACACGATGTTCGGAGTTTCCTGGGGTCTGCCCATATTACAGACGTTTAACAAAAGGCTAAACCACTACACGAGCTAACGAAAAATAAACGAACCTTCCAATGGTCGAGACAGTGTGATAAAGCACTCAGGACTTTGAAAATTGCATTATGTTCGCAGCCAATTCTCGCTTTCCCAGCTTCCGAAGGGAAGCATCGTAGACACAGATACAAGCAGTACTGGTCTAGGAGCAGTTTTTTCTCAATTGCAAAACAGTGAAGAACGATTAATAGCGTATTACGGCAAGAGGCTTTCTATACCAGAGAAAAATTATTGAGTTACAAGAAGAGAGTTGCTGGTTATCGTCCAAACTTTGGAGCACTTCCCTAAATACCTTTATCCATGCGGACCAAGGAAAGTATATCAGATTGAAATAAGAAGAGCTTTTCAGAAAGGAAGGGAACACTGGTAGCCAAAAGCGAAAGAGCACGAAATAAGAGGAATTGGGAAGAAATATGTAAAAGAAACCTATAAGGTACTCGTCATAAAAAGTTACACTTGTAGAGAGGTAAACAAAGTGTAAATATTGATTAAGAAAGTTGTTTTAATTTGAACGGAAGTACAATACACCCGTCCTATACACGGGTAATATAGCGAGCGGCCAGAAGATAATAACGTTGTGGTCCGTGTAGGACGCGTAATTAGAATTCCAGCGGTACCGTATTGAACTGTTAAGTATAAGGAAGTTTATGGGGCGGTTGGAGAGTGGCAGACAGTGAGGATATGATAAAACAGAGAAGCTGGCCTCCCGGAGCGCACGTAGGGAATACCAAATGACCCGGAAATATTCGGCGTGGGCGCGGTATTTGTAAACCACTCACGGATCGTCGAGCGAGAGAGCGCAATAACTTTGGCGAAAGTTTATAACTTTTGGCGGGCGGCGTGACGTATAGGCCTACACGGTTATGTGAACTAAGCATACAGTATATTTACATACTCCAAAACAGCGTCAATAATTTACGAGGTGGGTTCAAAAAAAAGAACGAACTGTTTGTCCACCACGTCAACCTCCGCATAGAGCGAGCTGCACAATTAAGTGCTCCTAGCGACAGATTTTGACGCCGGAATGCCGTTTTCTCCGTCCCGTCATGATCATCAGTCTTCGAGCTACACGCGCTGTAGTGGGCACGGGCACACACCGTCCGGCGGATTTATAACGAATTGAGAATGAAGATCTTAACACAACGTGTGTGTATAAACGTTTGCTGCTGACTTAAGCAATTTCCGTTGCATTCCAAAGTTATCGTTATCATTTGCATTGGTAGCAGTTGTTGACCGATTTCAAAACGGGTCTCTTTCTGATCGTCGTCAACATACGCAGTAAGAATGTTTCATTGATACGATGCATTTAAATTTTTATTTCAAAATTTAATTTTACGTTTTTATATGGATGCGCATTTTCTCACAAAGTCTCAGCAGTTAAACGATGATTTACAATTACAACATCACGAGCTCTCTTCCCATGATCTTCGACATCGCTTTGATCTGCACCGACCATTGTTTTTACCTTCTCCAAAATTTCTTAAAATAATCGTTCGGCTCATGCAGGCCTCCGCGTATGCTTAATTCAACAACCAGAATGTCTCTGTAAAGTTTTAACCTAGTTCTGCCGCAAAAATTCGTACGCATACGTTGTTATCCGCGGTCTTTCTTAATCGCTTTGTCACTAATCTGCCGGTCAGCACGACCCCACTCAATATGATATACCTCAAAGACTAATGCTTATAGCGGAACAGAATTTTTTTTTTTTTTTTTTTTTTTTTTATTGGAGATCTGTAAGCTGTTCGACTGAGCGAACATTTAACAAATTGGCTGACAACACACAGGATTATGAAGAGCTGACCATTGACAGCTCTTCTTGTTTTGATAATAGATTAAAGAAGTAACAAAATACAAAACTAAATGATAAAAACATGTAAACAAATGAACAAAAGTCACTATCACTTCCTGCTGGCATGATACAATAAGTTCAAACATTAAACACTGGGCCCATAAGGCACATATACAGGTTGACATTAACACGTATGAATGACACGAATACAACGCGGAACAGAATAAATGGCGGTTTGTTGTCAAACACTATCTAGGTGCGCTCGAAGTCGCAGCGCGGTGTTTGTGCGGATCGATACGGTATTCAACAAGTTCGGTCTCTTTTTGAACACTCCTCTATATTGCAAGGTCAAAATTTATTACAAAAGAATAAAATGAATTTAATTTTATTAAATTAAAATTATCAATGTTGCTTCACGTTGAAAGCACCAATTCTGTAACACTCCCTTCTTCTATTATTATTGTCGTGTGGATATACCTTGGTTTAACACCCACGTTGCTTGATGTCAATTATGAAAACTCACTATCTTCTTCTATTGAAAATATTTAGAGTTTCTATCGTAATAATTGAAATTTGTAATTGAATAAAGTTGTAAGTTTGATTGGTTATTATGTTTTTATCAATTGAATTGTTCAATAAGTGGGCACCAATTTGTAATATCAAATGATTACAAATAGTATTTGTTATTAATGAAGTTATTATCGGTTTAGGTCAAATGTTTTTTGTAATTTTTTATTTCAATTTCTCTTTACTTTATTAGAGTTTACTTACCGAGTTATCTTATTTAAATAGTACGGTTTGTTCCAAAATAAGGATTGCCAACTTAATCTCAGGGGTGCACTGGTACGGGAACGCGCCGGAACGCCGTTCCGGTACTGCTTTTTGAGAAAAAGAATTATTTTCTTTCACATGAAATGTGTTTTTACTCAAAAATCTGGTCCACGTATTATTTTAAGATTTAGTACTCACTGTTATTATACTTCTTATTGCGAGATAATGAAGAAATATTAACATATTCGACAAATAATTCCTTTTAGTTTTACTGTTCATTTTGTTTATACACATTATTCATCTCAATGACCATCGCCGAGATCGAAAATTAAAACTGACGAAAGAAAATAAAAAATAACATAATCATTTGGTAACTATGCACTAGGCTCACCGAACGGCGCCGAGCACAACGCACATGAGATCTATTTTGGATGCGGGATGACCTTAAAGTGTAGACCAGCGGGCAGTGCAGTGGAGGGCGTACCTTCCACCGATCGGCTCACTACTCAACTCAGTATTTACTGATGAGTCATTAGTGTTTCCCGCGTCTTGCTTGTCAGTTGTAAATCGCTGTTGTGAACCGTTACGTGTGTTTATTCAGTGCTACAACAGTCATGCAATCTGCCAATAAGAAACAAAAAACTCTAACGTCGTTCTTCAGTAGAGGGACTATACAGTCTTCGTGCGAGTCTTCAACCTTTGCTTCTCGCGATGCAAATACTCTCCTTAAACCTGGCGAAAGCTCGTTTGTGCAGCATACAGAAACCGAAGGTATTTGTGTTATTGATAATTCTCTGTCTGTACCGAGTTCATCAACTGAGGACTCAACTATTTCTCGTTGGCCTTCCATTTGGACAGAAGAAATGTGGGAACGTAAAAAGAATGCTTTTCCTTGGCTTGATTGTATCAACGGCAAACTTGGCTGTAATGTTTGTAAAGAAGTTGCTCAACTTGGCACATTTAAAAAAGAGCGCATGAGCATATCAAAAGAATGGCGTTTGTTCCTAGTTACGTTTAATGGATCAAGTAAAACCTCTCAACTTACATCGTTGAGAAAAAAAATATTTGGACATAAAAACTCTTTTGGTCACACAACAGCTGAAAGAATTGCTGCTGAAGCCAAAAAAGAGTCAATAGACAAGGTTTTCGATGAAATGAATGCAGCTTACTTAGTGACAACAAAAATTGTCTTTAGAACTGCTTACTTCATTGCGAAAAACCATAGGCCTTGCACTGACCATTTTGATCTGTTGCAGATGCAAAAATTGAATGGCTTGGATATAGGTGTGGGGCTACACTCTAAAAGAATTGCAATGGAAATAATTTGTCACGAGAGTGGTGAAACAAATTTTAGGTGTATCAGGCAAAATTTCAGTCCTGATAGACGAATCGACCACTCTCGGCAGCAAGTCTACTTGATAGTATATTTGAAGTGTGAAGTTTGCAAAGAGGACTCTCCACATTTCTTATTCTTAGATCTCCTAGAACTATCCGACCAAACGTCTAAGACCGTAGCAGAAAATCTCCTTGATTGCTTAAGCAAATACGGTTTTGAAGATAACTACTTAAAAGAAAACTTTGTTGCATTTGGAAGTGACGGTGCAAGTGTTATGCTGGGGAAAAAATCGGGAGTCGCAGAAAGATTGCTTGAAAAATATCCAAGCCTTATTATTTGGCACTGCATGAACCACAGACTTGAGTTAGCTCTGAGTGATGCAATAAACGAAGTGGCAGCTGTAAACCATTTCCAAATTTTTATGGACAAAGTGTACTCCGTTTGTAGCAGGTCTCCAAAGAATCAAAGGGAGTTAGCAGAATGTGCTAGTGGCCCAGATCAAGAAATAATTAAAATTCGGGAAAATTTTAGGGACACGTTGGGTAGCAAGTTCATTTAGAGCCGTGTCAGCTACTTGGTATGGATACGGTGCCTTAAACAGACACTTTGACTTTGCTAAAGCCGATAAGAGCAGAAATTTGACAGAGCGAGCCATGTACAGTGGACTATCAAAACGATGTTCATCACCTCAGTTTTTGCTAGATTTGGCTATAATGTATGATATTTTGGCTGAGCTGTCGATGCTGTCAGAATCCTTACAAAACCAAGAAACAACAGTAATCTATGCTGATAAACTTATACGACGAAGTGTCCGGTTTTTTGAGGCTATGAAGGAAAATCCCGGTACAAAGACTTTGGAAGCAAAAATTTGCATCAGGGAAGGAACATTTAATGGCGTTCCACTCATAGAAAATCACACAATTCCAACCATCAATCATCAGCAGTTAATAACAAGTGTCATAAATAACTTAAAAAGAAGAATGTTTACTAAAGTTTCTAGCCACGAACCCCATCGGTCAAGTGCGCCATCACATCATCATGAAGCTTACGAATCACTTTTAGATGAATTAAAAGTGCTGGAACCAGATACATGGCCTACTGAAAAACCTGCAGGCTTTGGCGAACCAGAGATTGAGAAGTTGTGCAGAAGGTTTAAGTTAAACATACCCAAAATCAAAAACAGCTACAGGGATTTTGTCGAAAACCATACAACAATACCAAAACATTTAACACCTTTGCTTAACTGTACAAAACTGATCCCTTGCAGTTCAGCTGATTGCGAAAGAGGATTGAGTTTAATGAATCTCATCATTACACCCACCCGTACGAGACTGACAGTGCCACATGTGTCAAGTTTGATGTTTGTTAAACTACACGGCCCAAACTTGAGTGACTGGGATCCAGAGCCATGTGTAAAAACAGGGCTCCGAAAACACCGGACTGCAGTCGACACCCGAACGAAACAAGCAAAACCAACCACTCTCTGGAAGAATCCAATCCATTTGCTAAATATTTGTGATTATGGTAAGTTAAATTATGTTGTTCAAATGTTCAAGTAATAAAAAGCGTTCCGGTACTGGAAAATTTACGAGTGCACCCCTGCTTAATCTTCTTGAGTTGAAGTAACCTCTAATAATTGTGTAGTGCGAAAATATCGTTAATTATAAAAAAAATGATGATGCGTACACTAGTTATTTTCTTCCATATCCGTTTATTTCCTTAATTTGAATTCAATTATCTTCTTTTGATATAAAAAATGAAATAATATTTCTCGTAATACAAATTAATAAACCAGGCTTTTTACAATGATAGCTTAATAGTTGGTAGCATGAGTTGTCATCTCAGAAAATCAGATTAAATATTTTCGTTACAATAATATAACCCTTATGAGTTCTTTTGACCAAAATAATTAACAAAAAATGCCTTTTTTGAAGAACAAAACATTACAATATAAAATTAAATATGAGATCATAACACAATAAAGTAAAAGTGACGAACAGTTCGTAGTTTCGGACAGTGCCTGTTGTTGTTGTTAACCTAGTTTGGCTAAGATAGTTAGTTACTTTGAATACAAAAAACAAAATACAATTGTGAAACATGAAATAATACTAATAGTGTTTGTGTTTCTATGCAGTGATAATATAAACATAAGTTCACAAGTGTCTCTTACTAATTACTATGTGTCGTGATTCTTAAATATTAAGTCGTGTTATAAATTTTTATAATGCACACTATACTTCCTTTTCTTTATTCACATTTTACAATACACTGTTATTAGTGGTTCACTATATTGACTTTGAATTATTAAAATAATTCACGACACTTGTTTATCACTGATAGGTTAAATCCCCGATCGTAGGTTAGGTTGCCGTTTGTTTACACTCGCGTAACCTAACAATGGTTCGAGGTTAGAAATGCAGTTTGGGAAAGAGACTATTTACATTTTTCGCGTTACAGAGGAGGCGTTCTTGACTGTATGATCACCACCGGCGAAAGACTGATGCTTTGACGGTGCATTATAATTACCTGGCTGGTGAAGGCTTCTGATTGGTTGAATGATTAAATATTTTCGTTTTTAATCACAAAATTTCCGTTTTCTGGTTGTTGCTTAGCAACAGACGCCAAGTTAAGCGTCCCTTTTTTGACCAAATATATTAAAAAAATCTTAAAACTAACATATCTTCCTTATGCTACTGAATATAACAAAAATATTACCACCATCAATCAGAATTTTTTTGGCTGATCATTTTGAGACCTCATTAGGTATGGTTCGTTCAGTAATAATAAAATAACAATTTTTACAAATTGACTTAGTCTAGAATCCTTTATAAAATATTAATTTTTTCGTTCCATTACTTAATTCCTAGTTGTACAATTGTTTTTACCTTAACATTATATGGTTTAACAATAGTGATAACAATTGAAAACATCAATTTAATATAAAAACCTAGTATTGCCATCTAAGCCTAATCAAGTCCATGCTCATTGGGACCTTAATTCCTTTCTCACATTACAATTACTTAATTCTATTATAAAGTAACAACTCTTAATTATTATGATCTACTTGAACTTTTATAATATATTTGATACTTTAATGCAAGCTTTATTCCTTGTACTGTCCATTATAAACTTCCACATTAGCTGTATGAAGTGTTTGTCAAAGCTTACAATTTATTATTTACATTATGCCTGGTCAATTCTTGACATTTCTCATTATTACTTTATTACTCTACTGACATACTTTATTTTATAGTCTGTACTATATGATATAACAGGTTTTATTTACATATATTGTTATCATTTTTCCTACCCAGTACATGTAGGCTTCTGTCTCATCAGTTTCTTACTATTTACATTATTACTTAGTTCCTAACCATCAATAGTTATTTATAATTGTCTTATTGATTATTCTGTTTGTTGTTCATACTTCTTATCATGAAATTATTTACCTTACATTCCTTTTTTATTTATTTTTCTTGTTTAACATCTACATATGGTGCCTAACCTAACTTACATCATAACTCTTGTATATACAATTGAAACTATTATTATTCACTTATTCGGTACTAATCATTATTTGAATTATTTTAGTGACTTGATTCACACTCAGATATGATCATACTCTGACTCTTTAATTCTTTTACTTCTAATTTCATCTAGTTATAAATTTTCCTGATTCGTAAACCATTTAAGGTCTTCTGTATAGGCTTTCACCTATTTCTTTGCAACATTACATATGCAGTTTACTAGAGTTATTTACTATTAAGTTCCAGATAATGATATTTGTTATTTTTGGTCTTATTATTTTATTTACATTTATCTGAAATTTACTATTTAACACATATTTTACATTATACAGGTTCTTTACTTAATTATTATTTTGTTCTTCATTATTATGATAAGATAATTATTTAGTTTAGGGTATATTCTTTATGTAGCGGGAAAAATCACGGTACATAATGCCCCCCCCCCTTAAAATTTGGTTATTTCAGTAATTGTTATAGTTACTGAACTAAACTGCTTTTCAAAAAATATTTCTTTAACTCTCACAACACTTTTTTATTTCGGCTTGATTATATACACCTTTGACTTGATTGGTGTCTGTGGTAGATAATTCATAAGTATTATTACCTTTGTCTTGGGTAATTCTATATGGTCCTGTATACAACAATAACAATTTCTTTGCGATTCCTTCCACAGAACTAGGCAGTTGCCTATTTTTGAGTAATACTTTTTCTCCTATGTTGTATTTTATGATCTTCATTCGGTGTTTTTCTTCTCTTTTCCTGCGTAATTCAGCCTTGTGAAGGACTCTGTTATGGAGTTCGGTAATCGCCAATTCTCTCTTCTCCATCGGAGGAAATTCTATCAAGGAAGTTATTTCTCTGGGTGGTGGTTGGTTAAACATTACTTGATACGGACTGGCTTCTATAGTCTCATGATAGGCCAGGTTTAGGAATGTTTCCGTTGCTTCCATGTATTTGCTTCAGTCCCGGTGTTCTTCGTGGCAATATGTTCTTAGAATTCTTCCTACTTCTCGGAGGACACATTCTGCTGGGTTATTGCTAGGGTGATATACTGATGTTTCATACGTTTTGATTCCCACAGCCAGTAATTCTGTTCTCCATCTCTTGCCCTTGAATTGTGTACCGCGGTCTGTCACAATCGTTTCTGGCTTCCCCACCTCAGGATGTATTTATTGATTATGATTTCAAGGATCTTACTGGTCGTGGCCTTACTTATTGGGTACAGTTTTGTAAATTTTGAATAATGGTAAAATATTATCACTATATACTTGAATCTGCTTCTTCCTCCATTTCTGGGGAATGGACCATATATGTCAATAAATAGCTTCTCCAGATTACGGTTTGAAGTGATGGTGATCATGGCGCCTTCCTTGCGTTCATTGTTTACCTTGACCATCTGGCAACTCTTGCAATTTCTGACAGTCTGTCGCACCATCTACGATGTTAATCTTTATGCAAATTTATTTGCATTAATTAATTAATTATTAATTATGTAAAGATTGATTGATTACTTTTATAGGTACGTATATCTTTACTTAATATTGGCCCGTGATGTTGGAGCACCATATACAACAATATTTATCTGTGTTAATTATATGCATAGATTATTTAATTATCTCTTTAATAAAGTTGTGATCAAAATGTATCTAACTCTGAGCTTGGGTTAGCATATACGATATAGTTAATGTCATGTGTTGAACTCCCATATGCAATGTTAACAAATTCATTTCTTTAAATAATAAATAATTGTATGAATTGAGTTAGAGTTAATTAATTATTCACACTCAAACTTGCTACATATGAAATTACTTCTGACTTTAACTGTCTTCGAAACTTCTATTCTGTGCATCTTTCTGAGTAATTTAATTGATAATCGTTAACTTGAATTATAAATATAGATACTGTTGAATGAAGGGTTAAGTTGTGAGTCAGGTATTTACATAAATCAATAGAATACTAACGAATCCATTCTAACTTACGTTTATTAAAATCATATTCATTCTTATTCATGTCATAACATTAATTTAAGAGCACTTATAAGTCTTCAACAAAACAATAAAATTCTATGCCACATTTAATAATTCAATGACCAACTTTAAATAATTAAGTGAGCAATCAAATGTAGACGCTTCTTCGTCCGCAATGAAGTTACTAACTAAAATGTGGTGTGCTCATAATTCTTATTTAGTATTTTATGTTAAAACACATTAAACATTTATATGCATGAAATAATCATGATTAACAATACACATATCAATCATATACATAGCTAAAATCCTGTTCCTGCAAGAGACACATCAAAATACATACATAGTACAAAATATATTAACGAGAAGACATGTATAATATTCTAGAACATACTATTCCCTACTTATGGATTCGTATCTATCTGACTCATACTTATATAATTTTCTCAGGTGGTTTGGTTCTAAGTGTCAGGTAAGTGGTATTTGATAAATTACTAATTATAAGAAGAGATTAGTTTTGTACTTTACTCGTTCTGCCGTGGTGTGTCTCTCCCATGATGTATCCCTGCGTTGATGAGTGGGGTTAATCCATATAACACTCGATCGCAAACACTTCCGCACAACGCGACAGTCACTTCGAGCTTTTGAGTTTATTATAATACAAGACGTGGCATTGTACTCGTAATCGGTCGGCTAAGTTTTACGCGCGTATCTGTCTATCTCGCGGTTCACAGTTCGATACCGTATGCTTCTAATAATTGTCCATACCGCACGACAACTCTTTTTGGCGCCTAGATCGTTTTCGAGTTCATTAGGCACTTGTCCACAATTCTATTTACTTGAGTTAATTACTAAACATTGTAGTATCACTACTTTTCTGTAATTGTTCAAGAATGTCACTTCACAATGCCAGTATCTTTATGACGGTGAATTGCGTAGAATTTATAAAGATTGTTACTCGCGCTTCATCACGAAAACTACTACTCCGTTTTACGCTCTGAGTCTTATTCGCGCACTTCCATTTATTCGTAATAATGTCTTAATCGTCTCTACCGAAATACATTTTAACTTACGCACTGCCTTAAGTTCTTGTAATTGAACTATTACGAAAATGAAATACAAGTTCAATAGACTGTTCGAAACTCTGAGTAAACCGAGTTAAGAATTATAATAAACTGAGGCAAAGATGTTAATGAACTGAGCCAAAAGTTGTAGTACACTGAGATACAATTCGAATTAACTGAGCGAAAAATTAGAATGAACTGAGATAAAATTTGTAATGAACTGAGCTAAAATTTGTAATGAACTGAGAGCGCGTCTCCCCGTGTAAACGGTTTTTATTTCTTCTGATGTTCCCACTCTTGGGACTCTGATGAACGCTCAAACTTCCCACCAAATCATCTTTGATAGGTTCATTCTATGGACCTCCCTGTGTCCCTTCGTCTCCAGTCAGTATTTCCAACGAATTCTCCACCCAGCGCCGTTTGGAGAGGGACGTTCATACACGAGATTCGCTCTCTGGTCTCAAGCTCTTCTCTGAACCATCCCCTACAGAAGTTCCCTCCGGAATTCTCGTTCCTCATTGGCTGGTTGGCTTTCTCGACTCGAATATGATGTAGTCCACGTGGACTAGAGTCGCTGTCTTACGTACGTTGGCCCGTTCCTGGAATCAGTGTTAAGGCTTCGTTTCAAAATCACATCTGCTACTTTTGGTGTAGCGTGTCGAATTCTCTCATTGTTGGTATGCTGACGACTGCCTTCGTCGACTTAGGGTGGCATAACATCTGTGCTCTTCACTAGTGTCACTTAGTCGCCTGTCCCATTGTCCTTGCATAAACCATTGTCTTTGAGAAGTCGCACACATGGTTTTGAACAATACTCTCGCCGTTGGTTCTGTGTTTTTCTCGCTACTGGACAGATGTAAGGGTAGTCTCCTTTTGTCCTAATTGTGGAGTCGGGCATTCCCACGCATGGTCCAGTTGGCTGCAACATATGCCGTACAGCTCATTGTTCGTGAATAGCTTTTACGACGTCTTAATGGAAAGGAAAGGTTTGTTCCTTTTCGTCGCCCACCCTCGAACAAAGCTAACATGTGTCACTTTTGACGGGCTCTAATTGCTGGTGTACTTCCCTCGCAATAACCCAAAAATTAAAAAAAAAAAATATACGAAATATTAATTATATTACAGTGTCCCCAAATATGATTCGTCGTGCAGATTTAACGGAACGACTAATTCATATTTCGCCGTAACTCGCGTACGACCACTAAGTACTTTGGCCAACTCCCATTGGAACGAGTATAGTTGACCTATATCTTCCTCTCGACTGACCTACTGTTGTTCAGAACCGTTTTTCTCCCCCTTTTTTTTTTTATTCACCTGAGTGTTTAATTTATTGCTTATCAAATATAAATACGAATCCATTTACAAACTATACGCTCTAGTGCGTTCCTAGATCTGTCTATACCTATACATTACATAAACAAATTGTAATTATTTTGTCTACAAGCTATCTTTTTACTTGCGTATGCAATATAAACTATATAAATACTAGCAGTAATTTATTGCTTATGAATACTTCTAAAGTTTTTATTATTACTTTCAAAATTAATTTGCGATTAAAATTTTTTTTAAGACATCATATACTTACAAACATTCATCGTAATTCCTACCCTCTGGTACTTTGAATCTAAATTTCTTTTAAACACACGTATAATTATTTACAACAAAATTAAATCGAATTTTTATAATTCTACAGGTCAAACAAACTTATTTTATACATTATCTCTTTCTATGCTTATAATACAATCTTAAGTTCAATATTTAATTCTAACAATTTATTACAATGTTTAATTCTGTTATGCAACTCAGTTGCTTATATCTGTCCTTCAATAAACAAATTTCAATAGTATAACAAATACATCTGTTAATTAATTTACAATCTATACAATATATAAAATCTGACATTTTAAATTTATTACAAGTTTAAAATTTTCGTCTAGACAATTCTGAATGAATTAACTAGTAGATTGCATTCGCGCCTACTACCGTTATTCTTTTTCATCTAGATCTGCCTTTTCTCCTCCTATTCCGACGCTTAGCTCATTTCTCTTTCTCCTGTCTATTAGTGAAGTACATATAGTCCGACTATAACATTGTCTCGCATGGAGAGTGTCCTTACTAACTACAACTCCACCTGTTGTCGTCAGCCTCCCCAGCTGAGCTTACGTCACTTCACACCTCCCTCTCTGTTTATTTACTATTTCACAAGATTTTCAAGCTTATTCCTTACTTACACGCTTTTCAACAAACACTTTCACCTCGCATACATGCTGATGCCGTGTTTCGCCATAGTTACTCTCCCCTTACATAATATGGTTTCAATAGTCTTACATTGAATTTGCAGCGTGTTTTAGTTTCGTCGCAATTATCTACTAATATATATGTAGATTCGCCTACAATATCTTTAATCTTAAAAGGTCCTATGTATAACTCACAAAATTTTTCTATTCTTCTCTGCATTGCATCAGATTGGTAATGTGTCCGCACTAACACCAAATCTCCTACCTGAAATCTCGTCATTTTGTTCGCTTCGTTCACGCGTTTTGCGTGTCGCTCTCGTTTCCGTTTGATCCTAACGAATATCTGGTGGCTATCCACTGTCTCTTCTTTCGTATCACAGTTTTCCTTTATGAATTTTTCCCATACACGACTCGGCTTTCTTCCGTGATGTGCTTCATACGGTGTAACTTCTATTGTTTCATGGTAGACTTCATTAATGCAACATTCTATGGTATTTATGAATTTAGACCATTTTGTGTGTTGGTCCCCTACAAATATCCTAAATAGGTTTCCCAGTTGCCTATTTACGCGTTCGGCAAGGTTTGTCTGTCGGTTTCTGATCGCTGTGTATTTAGGTATAATTCCAAGTTCATCTAGTCCTTTAATCCATTGTTTGGACGTAAACTGCGTACCGTTATCAGTGAGTATTGCTTTCGGTTTTCCACACTCATTTACATATTGCCGGAGTCTACGAAGCGTAGCTACTGTTGTGGCTGTTCTAAGTGTATATAGTTGTACATACTTTGTAAAGTTATCTATAGTGACAAGGATATACTTTACTCCTGCTGCTGCTGTTGGAAGAGGTCCATAAAAATCGCCACTAATCAATTCACCTTTACTCGTCGGTATAATTGGCTTCGTTCCACCAAATAAGTTACGATTATTTGAATCCTTACATTTTTGGCACTTATCACACGTCTTCACGTACGCCTGTACGCGCTTCGACATTCGGTCGAAAGTGAAATGTTCCTCCAGCAACTTTATACATTTCTTGCTGCCAACATGACCGTACATTGTGTGTATTTCTTCGATGAGTCTCCCCGTAACGCTTTCCGGTACGTAGAGTTTCCATCGACCCTTACTTTTTCTATATAACTTATCATTACTACACATATAAAATTTACATAATTCATTCTTATCATCCGTCGTCAAATCCTTCATTATTTGCTGTAGCTTCTTATCTTCTAACTGGTACGTCGCGAAGTTCTTTAACATCATGTTCATTTCTTTATTCATTTTAATTATTGTGTGGTTCATTTGATATGCATAACTGTCGTCGACTGGATCTTCCTTCGTCATATCCTCTGGGTAACGACTCAAGATGTCGGCAACGATATTCTCCTTTCCCTTACAGTGAATTATATCAAAGTTATACTCTTGAATACTAAGTATCCAACGTGTGATCCTTGAGTTGTTTAGGTGACACTTACTCATGAAGATCAACGCCTTGTTATCTGTTATTATGGTCAACGGCTGTCCTAAAACGTAAATTCGGAATTTCTCTAGACATCTAACTACGCTTAGTAGCTCTTTCTCCGTAGTAAAGTAGTTTAGTTCTGCACCTTTGAACGTTTTGCTAGTATACGCTACCACGCAGATGTTTTTGTCGTCGTCCAACTGGTATAATTGGCCTCCATATGCGAAATTACTCGCATCACACTGCAAGAAGTACCTCTTATTTACCTGCGGAAAACTTAAGATAATAGTATTGATAAACAAGTCTTTGACCTGTTGGAAACACTGGTCAAGATCGGGAGTCCATTTAAATTTCTGACCCTTTTTAAGTAGACTTAACAAAGGTTGTGTGGCTTCTGCATATTTGCTTGTAAATTTGTTGTAAAAATTTGTAAGTCCCAGGAATCCCTTTAACTGCTTTTGATTCTTCGGGGTCGGGAACTTCCTGATTGCTGCTACTTTCTCTTCGGATGCTCGTATACCGTTAGTAGTAAGCTGATAACCAAGGTATGCGATCTCCTTGCGAAAAATTTGTGATTTTTCCGAATTTATTGTTAGGTTGGCTGCCAATAAATTCTTAAGTAATGCTTCAATATTCTCCAAATGTGTGCTTACGTTAGACGAATAACAAAGACAATCGTCGACGTAGATGATTGTATTCTCTTTCACTCTTTCGGTTAATGCCATATCCAAACCTCTCGTCAGGGCTGCGGAACTGGTACTAAGCCCAAATGGAGTTACGGTATATCTGTAACACTTTCCTTCATACAGAAATGCGGTGTAATCTCGGCATTGTTGTTTCAACGGAACCTGCCAGAAGCTACTCGTTAGATCTGTTGTTGATAAGTACTTCATGTTACTGCATCTCGCCAGGATTTCTTGAATCGGAGTCGGTCCTTTGTAGCCTGGAACAGTGACACTATTTATCCTCCTCGCATCTAAACACAAACGTACATTCCCATCTTTCTTTATTACGGTGACGATTTGGTTGACGTATGGACTACTACACCTTTCAATCACGCCATTTCTTAGCATCTTGCTGATTTCGGCGTCCACCTTTTCCTTATACGCTATTGGGATTTGCCACCCGCGTTGGAAATATGGTGATTTATCCGTCACTCGGAATTCATGTTCGTAGCAATCCATCCGTCCTGGACACTCCCGGAACGGCTATCTTTTCATGTGACCCACTTAATTTTTTTTTTCTACTGTTCCACCAACCTTACGACGTTTTTACGACGTCTTAATGGAAAGGAAAGGTTTGTTCCTTTTCGTCGCCCACCCTCGAACAACGCTAACATGTGTCACTTTTGACGGGCTCTAATTGCTGGTGTACTTCCCTCGCAATAACCCAAAAATTTTAAAAAAAATTATACGAAATATTAATTATATTACACATCTTGTTGATGCCCTTTATATACACATGTTCAGTTAAAGCTTTTACTACCTTGAGGGGTCCCATATGCCCATACCTTATATGATATTCTAATATAACAGATGACTCAGCAGTTCTTGGGATAAATAACTTCCAATCCTGGTCTTGGGAAGTTGGTTGTGTGAATATTAAATTCTTGTGTATATAGTAGAACGGCATGATGGTTGGATCATTATTTTCTAATCTTTCTCGAACTGTTTTTAATTTGGGGTCGGTGGTTTGATGTTCCTTTACTTGATTTAAAACTCCTTCCAAGCCTTCTCTGGATTTCAGTATATGATAGACCTTTCCGATATTTTCTTGATCTATGCCATATGTTCCTTTTTCTATGTTTACTCTGGATAGCCCGTCAGCCACTATATTTTGTTTTCCAGGCACATACTCCCAGTTTATATTGTATTCTTGTAGGATGAGAATCCACCTTGTTAGTCGGCCATGGTTGAGTTTACATTTTCTAAGAAAGGATATTGATTTATGGTCCGATCTTACGGTTATCGGATATCCCAAAATGTAGGTACGGAATTTTAAACAGGCGACGACTACACTGAGGAGTTCTTTCTCTGTTACTGTATAGTTCCTCTCGCAGGTGCTCAAAACTCGGCTGGCGAAACTAATCACGAGGTGATTGCCTTCTTAGTCTTCTTGATATAATTCAGCACTCAGGCTGACGTTGCTAACATCGCAATTTAAGTAGAATCCTTTGTTAAAATTAGGGTGGTGTAGTATAATACTGTTCAGGAACTTAGTTTTAGTTAAATTAAAGTTATCGGCTTCGGTCTTACCCCATTTCCACTTGTTCTTTGTTGAAAGTAAATGCTGAAATTTAGCGGTCAGCTCCGAATAATTTTGCTGAAATTTCCTATAGTAATTACAGATCCCTAAAAATGGTTGTATATGTCTAATGTTTTTAGGTTTTGGGATATTTTGAATAACTTCCACCTTCTCAGGTGATGGCGTGATCCCAGTCTCTGAGAGTATAAATCCAAGAAATTGTAGTTCCTGTGTTATGAATTTGGATTTATCAAAGATAGCTACTGAATTTATTAAACCAAAAGACAAACGTTTGAATTGGTAGTTTCTTCCTTCGAAGATGAATGCGACGTACTGGCGACTGTTCGGGTGCAATTCTATCTGTCAGTATCCGCAGACAGCATCACAGGTACTCAGGAATTTGCATCCGTGGAACTTCTTCATTATTTCTTCTATCTCTCCTGAAGATGTACGGTCGTTTATTATCATTTTGTTGATCTCACGTGCGTCGAGGCATAAACGCACCTGTCCGTCCTTCTCGGGTATTGCTACAATGGGGCTGGTATATGGTGAACTACTTTTTTCTATAATGTCTTCTTCAGTCATTCGTAGTATTTCCTTCCTGACAGCTCTCTTTAATGACTGTGCGATAGGATACGACTTCTTGTTGAAATTTACGGAATCCTGCAACTTTAATTCGCATACAAAATTCTTCGCTTTACCAGTTGAGTTCTTGGAAAACATTATTTTCTTGGAAAAATAATTATTTTATTTTTAATTTAATTATACATCATAATTAAACGAGAAAAATGGAAAAAACATTTGAACAAAAATGACAGACAAAATTCAGAGAAGGTAGAACAAAATTCACATTTTGAAGGAACATTTATCAAGTATTTTGAAAGTCAGCCAAATAAGAGTGAAGACACAACAAAAATCAACAGCTTTTAATGTTTAAAAGCTTAACAAATTTGTCTTCATTTTCATCTTCCTTCATACTTTCTTCTTTTGTCTCCACTTCTTTGTTCTGTTGACTTTCTTCGGGTGTCTGATTCATAGTTTTTCTGTTCCCATCGCTTTAATTTTTGTTGTTTCTTCACTCTTATTTGGCCGACTTTCAAAATACTTGATAAATGTACCTTCACAATGTGAATTTTCTTCTACCTTCTCTGAATTTGGTCTGTCATTTTTGTTCATATGTTTTTTTACATTTTTCTTGTGTAATTATGTTGTAGATCTTGTGGAACGAAACTGCCTTCCCCCGGGTCAAAGTATAATAAACTCCTAGCCATAGCCAAATAAGATTTCGAAATTGGATGTAATATTGTAGCGTATCCATTTTTTTAAACAAATTTTACTTTTTTTTGTCAAAACTGCTTCAATGATTTTAATGTTCTAGTTTTCTGTAGTTTTCAATGTTTTTTTATTTGTATTTGTTTCTGTTTTTCTTTTATTTACTTTATTAACTGTATAACACCTTTTTTGTCTGCTTTAAAATTTTTAAGTAAATTTTTACAAATTTACAAGGCTGTTTTCATAGAAACCTATTTAATTTTTTACTGCATTCTTGTATATATTGTAGGTAAATAAGTTCATCTCTTTTTGTTGACAAACGATATTATTTTGTTCTACATCAACAAATTATCCGTCACTTCTTCACAATATTTAATGGAACATTTTTCCACACAATACGACTAAAACTGTCATTAACGTTTTCTGTGCGACCGTGCAAATATTTCTTTTACAATTCAAGATTAACAAACAGAACTATCACTGCTGCACACTACTATAATAGCTATTCTTGTTATTTCCGATCTGATGATGAGCTGTGAAGCTTGAAAGCGCTAATCGGAATAAATTTTTCTGTAGTGGTGTGCAACAGTTTTAATTCTGTCTGTGATTATAATCTCTAACACATCTTTCTTAATTAAAATTCAAGATTAGCTTTGTTCCTTGGTTCCAGAATAAAATGTCCCGATAAATATATTTTATAACAGTAATTATTATTAATTTTTTTTTGCAGAGATTGCTCATACTTGAATTCAGTACCTAACGCTTTTGCTTTATTAAATTTACACCACTCCCTTCGGGCATAAAGCGTGTTAAGGGATGAATCAACACTAAATAACTTATGAAAACAAGTTGCCCATACATTTTTTCCATGGCTGCTAAATTGTTGTTACCACTCTTATAGCGAAGCTATAATATAATTATATTTTGTCTGTTTCAACATCTGTAAGGCGATTTCTGCCAACAAATGATTCCCCATCTTCCAATTTCTTGCTTTTCATATCTTCCTTTGATACGTAGCAACCGACTGCCCATTCTTTTCTAAATGTGTTCTACGCATTCCGACTTTTCACTGGCCACTTCTTTTCTACAGGGTTTACTATCAGTAACCTTCTGGTAACCTTTGCTGTTCCCATCACCTAGATAGTGAAATTATTGTCACGCCATTACAGAAAACTCTACGTGTTTGTCGGCTATTCCAGTGGAATCCGGCTGTAATGTGTGTGCGCGTACATATTGCTGATACTTTGAGACGAAGGACAATTACGTGACACTTGACACGCGTCCGCAGCCGAGAATTTTCCAGACTTCACCGATCCCGTGCACTGTGTTCAAGGCCGCAAGTAATTACGCTCTAGTGTTTTCTACTAGCGTTGACGCGCAGTATGGATTATTCTGGAATCTCAGCGTGGTATAAATATAAGCATTCAGCGACGCTCAGTTTTATTTTAAGTGGTGATTTAATCAAGGGAGGTTCGAGTTATTGTCGGGCGATTTACACAGTGCGTTACAAGTGGTGTATTAGTAAAAAGTGATTATAGTGCTGGATCCTTTATAGTAGCTGACATTATTATTTGTGTGGAGAGATTATCTTGAATTGGACGGGAATGACCTTGTTAAATAACTTGTTGATTACAAAGTGTTAATTGTAATAATTAAAGCTGGTTTTTAGTGACTTTATAAGTGTCTCGTATTTTGTTTTCCACTGTACTATACGACGATCAAGTAGACCGTCGTAATAATATCTTGCACTTCTTTCTACTGAATGGTGGAAACATTTGACAGTTCGACAGTACCCGCAGCTTCGTTGCCGCCCCTCGTGCCTTCGTAGTTTCTAGTGCAAATATTAGCGCGTGGAGACGGACCTTCTGCACTAGAAACCTGACAATATTTACTAATAATGGCCACATCTGGAACTTTACATCTGTAAATGTAACTTTACTTGTTACTCTGACGAAACGATTTTGTGACTTAATGTAGCCTATACCCTCTCTTCTGCCAAGATCTATCGAGTGATACGGATAGATCCGATAGTTATTATTTTCTCCAACTCCTTCTGCAGTTGCGCGTATCATGTGATAAAATAATACACGGTGTTAGCACAACATAGTGTAACGCTTGTGTTGCCTGACATAATATCCGGAATACCGTAGAGATTCTCTTGCCATAGTGGTAGAGAATACCAGTACACCTAATACTCTCTTGTCAGCTACCTTGTATGTGTACCGTGTGTCGACAAATCAGTATGTTTACTTCTGGAAGTTTGGCAAACTACCAGCGCCGAAAGCATGACAGAAGTCTTTCATGCAATAGCCTGTAGTTAACACTGTGGTACTGTCGCGTCACTTCTCTGCCCACAAATCAGATTGTGCCGTTAGTAAATCACGTTATCGTGTCTACACCACGTGGACTCGGCGTTGCCGTTGCTAATAACCATCAACCGCAAAGTAGCAGCGTCGTGTCGTTGTCTTTCCGCTTTCCGCTTCTGCACCCATCTACAGTCTGTAAAATGAGCGGTGACGGTTGGGACAGGCCAGACGGACTTTCACCCTCATTATCACACACGCAGCGGATTATACCTGCGCTTTGGTGGCCGCCGTGACTCACATACTGGAAATTTCTAAGCGCAAGAGCATTTTTTTACTGTGCTAAAAAATTGCAAAACCGTTATTGTTTTTGAATTGTGCGTGAATTTCTAAGAAAAATGATACCAAACAACAACTATCAACAAGCAGTCACTGTCCTTTACAGTCATAATGAGGTCATTATCCTGTTATGAATCACTGTTGTAATCGCATGTCGCCTGTTTACAAACAGATAACATTAGTCATGGTTCAAAATGGAGTGCACGTACCCATTTCCTCTATAACAAATAACAGAAATGAAAGAACATTACTCATTCATACCCAAACAGTGCGATGATATATAATGCGACACTATACTCAATAGATTAGTCTAAGTGAAAGCTGAGTCAAGAGCGGTTGTTTCGTTCGTGGTCGTGGTGCTACTCTGTAAATTAGTTTATATTTTAGTTTATGTAGTTGAAGGTACAGTGTCGTTGCTATCTCTGTAAATTAGTTTATATTTTAGTTTATGGAGTTAAAGGTACACTTCCGTGGTGTTACTTTTCTAGTCTTTGTACAGGATTGCTTACTATAATGAGTTCGGCCATGATGCGTCAAGTGTTACATACTCAAGCAAGAACAATGGTCGCTTCTGTGATCGAATATTTTTCTAAAGAAAAAGAAAACAATGGACCTTTGATTGATGTAAAGAAAGTCTTACAAAGAGTGGCCGATGCATGTGGAATTTCACTTAGGGCAGCTCAAAGAATAAATGCTGAAGTGCGCAAAGTACGGAGCGCCAGTCAAGACGATTGAGAAACTCACGAAGAGAGCGCTGTTCTTCACACGTCAAAAAACAGGAAAAAGAGGAAATATCATGTAACTGGACTGGATGACTTTAACCAATCTGCTATTCGTCGCTTGGTTCGTTGCTTGACTTTAACCAACATTCATGAAATGTACAAAAGAAAAGAAGTCCCAACTCTCCGAAAACTGTTACCTTCTCTCCAGGACGCAGGATTATTCACTGGATCACTTCCGTCGCTAGCGAAGGTATTAAAGGAAATTGGCTTTCGATATAAAAAAATTCAACAACAAAAAAAGTATTAATGGAGAAACCATCTGTTGCCCTGTCAAGATTCCGATTCCTTCGGAAGATGCAAAACATAGATATGAGTAAGACAGTATTTTTAGATGAAACATGGATAAATTAAAATATTAGGAAAGACGAAGGTTGGACAGACGACTCAGTTAAAGGTACTCTGGCAACTCCATTAGGAAAGGGGAAACGACTAATAAATTGCCACGCAGGAAGCCAGCTTGGATGGATAAATATAAATTATGCGATTATTATGCACAACGCCCCATACCACTCTAGAGTGAAGGACATCGTCTTCAACTAAGCCTGATATGAAAAACTGCTACAAGCACGGAAGATACCCTTTCCTGACGATTATCATAAGCCTGAGCTTTATGAGCTCATACGTCTCCACAGACCACAGCAGCCAACGTATGTAATTGATGCCAAATCAGCAGAACTTGGATTTAAAGTGATTCGCCTCACACCATACCACTGCCAGTATAATCCGATAGAAATGGTATGGGCTTGCCTCAAAGGATATGTGAAGGAAAGAAACGATACTTGTAAGATGAAAGATACAGAAAATGTGTTCATGGAAGCTATTGCCACGTTCAGTGCCGATATGTGGAGTAAATATGTCAAACACGTGAAAAAGCTGATTGACGACGACTGGAGGAGTGAGCGTCTTGCGTGACATTAGTGTTCAAGAGTTCATCATTAATTTAAAATTTATAATATACCTTACTGTGATCCGTCTTGCGATCTTGTAGTTATTATTTCACTACATGTTTCGGGAATAAATTCTCATCTTCAGGTAAACAATTTTTCGATCCTCCTATTATATAGGAATCGCCGGCGAAAATATTACACACACACACACACACACACACAACTGTTACGTTGTTAAACAACATCATACATTAACTTGGTGCAGAATAGCCAAGTATATACTCATTGCGAAGCATATCTTATCGCGGGCATCGTTTGATAATTCTTAAAAACTCCATTTCAGCCGTGGTAATTTATATTTGCACCCGCCTTTCGCAGATTCCGCACCATACAGTAGAGTAAGTACCATCATTACCTTATACTAAAATTTAATTTTGGTTTTTGTTAAAATTTAATATTTTAATCTTCTTTGAATTGACACAAAAATGGATTTAAATTTACTCAACTTGTTCTCCACATTTGTCTCTAAACCCCACGAAAGATTACACCCCAAATACTGGAAATCTCATTCTCGCTCCAAACAACGGCCGTCTACTGGATTACAGCCACGGAATGCCATCACTTTGGATTTTGGTAGGAAATTTTCATGTCCCAATCCTTGTTCTTTCAGCTGAAGTACGTTCTAATTCAGCTTCTGTTTCATGCAGAATAACTTGAAAATCTCCAAAGAAAATAATATTCATAGACACACCGTCATTTAACTTTATCCCCTCATGAACACTCTCTCTCTCTTCACGCTGTTTAAATTCTGATCCCAGGCTGTTTGGCCGTGGTCCAGTGGCAGACGTTTCGGCCGAGCCATTGACGGCCATCATCAGTGAAATTTTGAGCTTTCGCTAACGTAGGATTACACACGTTGGTGACCACAGGACAGTACATTCAGACATTAACACAGAATTGATGATGACCGTCAATGGCTCGGCCGAAACGTCTGGCACTGGACCACGGCCAAACAGCCTGGGATCAGAATTTAATGGCATTCACTCCGGCCGTGTAAGCCCCAGAAGTTATTTAATCTCTCTCCATTTTTTTAGAAATCAAATCTGATACATATATATATTGCAACAGTACGTCTGCGTACATTACTGTGCATTGACGCAATTTATTAAAAACTGAAAAATCAATATAAATAATTAATTTTGTCAATATAATTATAAAAATCCATATTGAAAGCTGTAAATAACCAGTACACGGGGGAAACCGAATGAACAGGTCGGTACCGGAAAATCACGCCACACACAAACCAAGAGTGTGTATAGTGTAAGTGATACGTGTGTGTGAAACAAGTACAAACCACCTTGACTCCACCCTTGAATAAATGTAAATTAAAAAACTAATTTATTTAAATTTTGGCAATGTGCAAAATATTCCTTTTGTCATGAATTACGCCACGGTATTAATAATATAAAGACGCACACATGTGTTCAATCTAATGCGAAACAAACAATGCATTTTTATGCAAAGTAAATAAAAGTTAATAACAATCATAATAATTAAAATACGTAAAAACTATTAATATATGATTATGGACAAGAAACATACCGATCTTTTGAACAAAGTGTCGTAACCAAAAGACTTCGCATGTTGCGAAAAGAATCAAAATAAGTGCAAATGAAATAAACGAATCTGTAAAGAGACGCTTAACAAACTTTGACCATTCAAATCTTGTTCACAGTTGTCGAAACATAATTTTTGCTCCCGACACTATAAATAAAAAATGGCATCGCGAGCCTCGGGGATGCATTTGTGCATCCGAAGGCTATGCCCGACTAGCTAAGCAAAGTTTTATATATCCTAGGTCGATTTATTTTATCTATTTTGACCTGTATAATTTTGAGCTCTTCTGTAAGTGGAGGTTAAACTTTGTAAATTAGCGTGTACATGAGACGTAATTACATATGTACGTGGGAATTACATGGGTGGTGTACACACATTGAAGGCTAGAGAAAAGTGATTGCAGCAAGCACAAACACATGTTACTGCGGAGAAACAATCAGTGCGCGCCCCGCCCTACATACAGGTACTGTACCGTCATTGTTACGTGATTGAAATCCGAAGCCTGCCTGCTGTGAGAGCAGCCAATTTCCTGATCCAGTTTGTCTGCCAGCCGCTCAACTCAATCCCGTTGTTTGCTATTAGTTATTGTGTGCGCGCGCGGTAAAACCCCTTTCGTAGTTGTGCACTATGTCGAGGTCGTCTCATCTAATGTACATTTACCGACGGTACGGCTTCGGTAAGAGATTTCAGACGCTGTTACCCGGATAACGGGCAGTTGTTAAGCAATTTCAAGTTTTATATTGTTGTACGTAATATCAATAATACCAACCTAGATTAAAATTAAAATTAAACCTCCGCTCAACAGTCCGTTAAGGACCAAGGCGTACCGCACGGCTTTTGTGTTAGTGTGACGGTGTATGGCTAGTACTACGCGCCACCAGCCGCTAGTTGCGGTATCACAGCCAGGAGGCGGCGCTGTTATCTCAGCGCCTACTCTGTTTGCCTCACGACCCTGAGTGCACGCCGTACGGAGCCTCCGCCGGGAATTGAACCCGGGACCACGAGCGCATCAATCGCCCGCGTTAGCCACTAGACCACCTGGAGGCTCATACCAACCTAGATACTCATCGATAATATTGTCATAAATAGGAAACATAAAATTATAAATTCGTCACCCTACCTGGGCGTGATCTTTCATAACAAAGGAACAAGTAATGCTGAGATCGGAAAGAGAAAACGCCAATGAAAGCAAAAATTAGGCATTTACACTATGTAAGAAAATGGAACAAAGAGGCTGGGAAATACAGTATATTAAAATAAGGATTTTACAAGACGATGGTGGAAGTATATATTAACGAATGTTGCGGAAGATTGGAAACTGCGAAACAAGCAAAACAGAGACTCAAAGCTATGGAAATGGGATTCTGGTGATGCTGTTGTAGAAGTACATTATGTGACTTATATTAGGTGACTCCATACAAAATGAGGCAGAGAATAAATGGATGTAGGTACATTAATAATTGATACTATAGAACAAATGAGCCTACGATAGTACGGTCTTATACAAAGGATAAAGGTGGAAAATTGGGAAAAAATGTTGAAGTGGAAATCTTTACAACGAAGAAGAAGATGACGGCTTAGATAAACCTTGGAAGGATGGTGTAAGATCAACCGTGAGTGAATGGATCCTCCGAGAGGGAGACTGGGAAAGAAAGGACTTTTAGAAACCAGGATGTACAAAGCAATTTTAATATTGCCGAATCCCCAAGTATGTATTGCAATAGATGTAGATTTTTCTTGTGGAAGACGCCTATCTACAATTTTGCAAAAATATAAATTTTCTGGGACAAGCAATTTTCTTTATGATATTCAGAATTTTACACAGACTGGGCCTCAGAGCATTCTTCCGTACGCTGTGACTGGAACCCGCAATTTTCTTTTCATTTTAAGACTATTTTATTGCTCTTTCAGCTGTAATTTTTTAATATCTTGGTTTCTACGCATCGAGTAAAACAAATATAAATCGTTTTGTCTCTTTTTTTTTTTTTTTTTTTTTATAAATCTGAGCAACTTTGAACACTTCAGAGTGCAAATTCACAGACCCATAATCACTAAGGCACAAGTTTTAACATTCGTTTAGAACATTAACGCTGTCAGCGCCTGCAGAAAATAGGAGAAAATTTGTGCTTTTTTTAGGTAACATTTATTTTATTCATATTGTAATGTCAGATGTCATATTTACTTTTTTATGACGTTGGTAAGTGTTAGACAGTTGTATCTATTAACTGAAACCGTATTTTATGCAGTTACCTTCTCGGTTACAACAAAACAAATAGCGAATAACGAGTTACTTTTCTTTTCATTTTTCTGGATTTATTCATAAATATCTAAGCCTCCCACCAACCCAGAGCTCGGCAGAACTTCGCGAAAACGAAATCCTGCCTGCGGTCCTAGTTTGAACAACTGTTTTGTCCTGAAGAGAACTGTAAAGGATGGACGATTTGAGAAGTGATTGTTGCGTAAATGAAGAGAGAAATATACTTACTGAAAGGATTTTATTAAAATATTTTAATGTATGCAGACGATCCTGTGATCATCCAAGAGAATGAAAATGACCTCCAAAGGTCGATACTTTATCTTACTGACATTTCGGCAGATTACATTCAAACAATCAAACAGATTATCCAAAACAAAATTTGTGGCTTTTTCTGGGGCAAATCATATTAGAACAAAGATTGTCATACACGACTCGCCAATAGAACTGGTGCCAGACTTCAAGTATCTAGGGTGTAGCATCACATATCAAGATGATAAAGGTTTTGAAAGACTCTTCCAGTATTTGTGGCTGTATCATTAAACACTTTAGGAAGAAAACAAGGAAGGAGACGCATTTGAAATATTATAATGTAATGGGCATACCTCAACTACTGTATGGTAGTGAGACTTGGATTAGAAAGACGAACGATATATCTAGAATACAAGGAGTGGAAATGAGGTTCTTGAGGGCTGTAAAGGGTTGTACCAGGAGCCCTCAAGAACATATTATATTAGAACGAAATGATCATATTAGAATAGAGCTAGGCATAGCTGGAAGCTTAAATGAGAAAATCTCCCGGTACAAAACGGAGTGGCGGTTACACCTAGAGAGAATGGATCCAACCAGATTTTCAAGAAGAGTCCTTGACTATCATCCAAGGGGGAAGGGGAGTGTGGAAAGACCCCATAATCGATGGTTGGATGACATCCATTGAGACTGGAACAGGCTACTATCCTAAGCCGTACAGGGTGAAGACGATGAAGAAAGTAATAATGTTCAAGGGCTGAGGAATTGATGGATACCGGAACTGACTCGTTCAACACCAGTCACTGTAAGCAGTAAAGAAGAAAGGTGTAATGAATAGAATTCCATTGTCGACGTAACACAGAATCAGTGTCATATATGGACTCACATGCGTGTCTCTCTCTAATCATTCGTACGCACATTCCAGAAGCGTGTGTCGTAATTATCAGTTGGACTACTATTAAGTGCGCTAAATTCCAAGCGTCGAGTGGCCTGGTTGACTATATTGTTGATAATGGACGCGCGGCGCTATTACCCTACATATAGTAGACAAAAGCCTTATTAGCGGATACTCAGTGGACCTTGAGGTATGTGAAAGCAAGGCCCAACGACTTGCGGTGTTGATTGCTATATGCGGTGCTATTGGTTTTACTAAGAAGAGATCACTGTGACCAGCAATTTGTGCTTGAACTTGCAAAGTGTTACATGTGGAGCATCGCTGTCCACGGATTCGGAACACGGACAGTAAGAAAAAGAAGAAAACATACTTTGAAAGGTTTGAAATTTGTTGCTGCCGAAAAACAGAAAAGTTAAATCCGTGAGACAAAGTAGAATTCAACTGAAGAAGTACTAAGAAGCGTAGACGAGAAGTGATAAATCCTAAACACAGTTCGTCATAGGAAAGGAAACACACGTTAGTTGGTGCATGACGTCAGGGAGGGAAGGTCGAGGGAAGCCCGTCCTTTGAAGAAGGTTTGCCCTGGTTAAAGAATCCTGATGATTCAAAATAAATATGATCTGAAGGACAAAGCCAATGATAGGGGAAGATGGAAAGCTAAATTCGCGGTTCATGTGATAGGACATACCTCAGGCAGAACACTTGATACTTTTTCTGTAGTGTAACTTAATATACGCGACTGTGGTGGTCTGTTCACTACCGTACACCTCGTTCTTCTAAATAGATTTAACGCGTCACAAAATAACTGAACCTAAAAAAGCAGTAACAATAAATAAACTAAAATAAATCCAACAATACAATATGAAAATCTCCACTGTAAAAATAAAGGTAATGGGATTTTGAGGCAAGGAGCCAATAAGAATAACAGTACTGATTAGTGATCAAATTCTAGAACAGGTGAGCCACATTAATTATTTTGAGAAATGATATTGGCTGTGATAAGTTTTATGATATTGATGTTAAGTTAGGTAGGTTCCAGACGATCTGTGGGACACAAAAGGTACCTCGAGATATAACATTAAAGTTCTACAAAGTTATGGCGGCCCCTGTAATGTCCTACGGTTGTGAATTATGGACAACAACGAAGAAACAAGACAGTAAAATACAGGCTTCGGAAATGCCGTTCTGAAGAGGAGTTGAAAGGTGTTCTAAACTTGACCGTATAAGGAATGAGCCTTGAGAGAAGAGTTACAAGTTTTTAACTTGAATGAAAATTAAAAGATTACAAACACCGGTGGAAAGGACACTTAGAAAGAATGTCAGATTGCAGACTGGCCAAAGAAATCGGTAAATACAAACCTGTAGGACACAGGTGTGTGGGTAAACCCAGGAAGAGACGGCTGGAGGAATTTTGAAGGCGGAACAGGCAGCACCTTGCCAATGTCGTGATGATGATGTTAAAAAACAGTGTTGCGAGGTCAATCAAACCTCGTTTTCCTACATACTTACCCGACGCTTCCCCACTGCCACAAATATGTGTGCTTTAAGCAAAGCGTAATATTTTAAATAATGTGAGGATAATCGAAATGTTTAAATAAGAGTATTACTGTCGTTATAGTTTGTCGACAGACAGTTGCATTTTTTCCTCAATACTTTCAATTATTGGTCAACGACCAATTGAAACGTATTTAATACTAACTATGCTGACTTATTTTATTTACTTTATAGACTGAATACGTGTCTTCAATTTCTTGGAACAATATAATGAACAATGTTGTCGATGAAATGCATACTTGTTATAAGTTACAATATCCATTTCCTCTAAGAAGTGTATAGGCCTAATCCTTTATTTATTTATTTATTTTTATTACAACTGAGTACTACTTATCTAGTAATTTGAATTTCGTAATTAAAGACACTAATCAAGAGATATAAACCATTGGCTATAATCTCCCCATTTAACTAATATCCATCAGATCAAGTGGTTTAATTCGGTCAGCCTTCTAGTTGCATTAGTTGTATCCAGCAGTCGCCGTATTCCATGCAGCAAGACGCGTTGCCCATGCTTCACTGCCTGCTTTTTTATTTCCTCAATGGCAAGTTCAATTTTTAAATCCCTGTGTAAGTTGTCGTTTCTTACATACCATGGTGCATCAACACTGCACCGAAGCATCTTGTTTTGAAATGTTTGAATTATATTTGTTTGATTTCTTTGCACAGCCCCACAACTGTATCCCATAGGTCCAGATAGGCTTTAGAACTTGCTTATACAACAGCAATTTGTTATGGATTGACAGCTGGGATTGTCTTCCCAAGAGCCAATATATTTTCCTGAACTTTAGATTCAACGGAGCCTTTTTGTTTTTGACGTGCTTCTTCCATTTAAGTTTTGCGTCTAATGTTATTCCTAAATATCTAACTGTATTAGCATAAGGAATTGGTGATGAATTAATTATAACTGGTATCCGATGACCAATCACTAGATTTGTAAAATTTACATTGACTCACTTCATCTCATTTAATCTAATGCGCCATTTTTTGGAATATTAATCCTTGAAAATATCTGAATCAATGAACACTACGATTCGAATTGTTGGAAACGATTTATTAAAAAACGTAACTCGAGGTGGACAGAAGCCGCTACAGCTGCATACCATTCGTTATAACCGACGCGACGGCTCTGTTGCGTAATGAAGCACAGCTTGTAGGTGACACGTTTGCTAAAGAGATTAATTTATTTTTACAATTACATTGTATTCGCGGCAGCAGCAGAAGCTCGTATATTCAAGTTAACTAATTTATTACACACACCTAGTCTGTCGCTGGCGGTTGGCTATCCAGAAGTAAATACAGTTTTGCATATTTTTTTACTTTGGACAGACCAACTGTCAGGTCTTCTTCTTCTTCTTCTTCTTCTTCTTCTTCTTCTTCTTCTTCTTCTTCTTCTTCTTCTTCTTCTTCTTCTTCTTCTTTTTCTTCTTCTTCTTCTTCTTCTTCTTCTTCAGTATTGGAGAATAACCTAACCTAACCTAATTGACAATTATTTCCAACTGAAATTAATATTTACTGTGAACAGTATCGTGAATCTACAACTTGGCGGTCCTAAGCATTATTTAAGAGACGTTGTTCAGTTAAGTTAGACTAGACATAACACACTTCATTTCGTAGACTATATGTGTGCGCATCTCGTACTTCGTAGTCATTGCACGCTCAACAGTCGATACGACTTTTGCTGCGCGTAGACAGAATATAAAAATGAACGTTTATTGTATTTACCGCGAAGTAAATTATGCTCTTGGAGGTTCTCTCACTCAGTAAACAACACTATTAATCTTAATGTGCGCATACCGTCTTTAAAATTTAATTTAATATACGATTTTTCTTATTGCGAGTGCTTAGTAATTGAGTATGCAGAATTTAAGACAATACAAATAATCTCAAGACACTTTGATATATAAGTTTAAGCAAAGTAAATGGAAAGGCTTAAGAGAATTTACTATTTATTCTCGGAAATAAAGAAAGAGTTAAGTGATAACGGAAAGTAGGGATAAATTTCACTTGAACGTGAGGAATGTTTTAACCTATATATACTGTCTCCTTCTTCTACACTTCAGGGATTAGGCGATGTGCCCTTTTCTGACTTTACGTTGCCAGATCCATTTCTAACTTGGTCTTCCTACATCCCTTCTTCCAGAGGGTTTGTACTTGTTTATAATTACTGGTATTCTATCTTTATCCGTGGGACTTAAATGCTCCATTTTCCCCTGTATTCTTCAGTTTTCTCATTTAGATTATATTATGTATATTTAATTATTTTCGTATATCTTCATTTCTTATATGATCCCTTCTTGTGCATCCTTTAACACTTCTTAAAAAATCTCAACTCTGCTGATTGTATGTTGCTTTTATTACTTTGTTTTGTAATCCAGGATTCACTGGCATGTAATATCTCTGGAGCAACCATTGTTTGTAGAAATTTAATTTTGTCTCACGTCTCGTTTTATTTTTCATTGGCTGCCAGGTATATAAAGAGTAATATTACGTCTTTCTTATTGTTTCGAATTATTTTCTGGATATAAAGGCGTCGGCCGTCTTTGCCTGAAATTTTATCGAACAGACAGTTTAGAAAATCTGTATTCTTGACTGTTTTGACCGATTAATATATACAAGAGAGGAAATCCAACCCAAAAACGAGTATTTTCCTACCAGATAAGGTTGGATGAACAGAGCACAGTGATTTCTAATCTCAACACTTAACGGGTATGTTTTCAAATTCTATACAACGATTCTGTCTTTTCATTTCCCTGTGTATAGTCAGAGAATACCTATCAATCGTATTGTAACGACGGTCTCACGGATCGCCGTACTGTACTGAGGAAACAAAATACAGACACCAGTGTAGTCACTAAATAGCATCTTTAATTAGTCACAAATAACAATGTAAACTCAAAAACGTATGCCCCTTCAAGTTAAATTTGTCCATACGCAAACTAATAGTGTCAACTAATACAGTTTCGCACTAATCATGACACAATAATCACTTTCCACTAATCCACAACAACCACTTGATACGCACTCTACAATCTCTTCAGGTGTAACTGACTCAGTAAGTCGGCCGCTGTTGCTTATATAGGTCCCGCAGATGTACCAGAATAATTTTCCATTTTTTTGATGGCGTAACACCATAATTTGCGTAGTTACAAGTGCTCTCGAACAGTGTGGAGTGCTGCATGAGTGGCCGGCCTTGACAAAGACACTGCACCTGCTCGGCTAGTCGAGAAACGTGTAGAAATTTCAAGAGCATTACGTAATTTCGTAGCATACACTTTAAACCTTTGTAATTTTAATTTACCGAATACGTGTCAATTTTGTTCTTTTTCTATTGCAAAGTAATAGAAAGTCTAATACCTTCCAGGATAACAGATACACACGTATTTACATTTGTATCTATATTGGCGTTGCAAACATTTGCGGTGTGTGCAGAAATAGCAGACAAACGTACCTACGAATAGGATTCTTTGTGTTTAGTGCTAAAATATTTTTCCATTTCTCATATAAACGCTTTGTCAAGTTCCTTGTTGCCTATCAAATTAATTGTTTATTATCTCCAGAAATAATGTGTACATATGTATTACAAGACGGAAATATGGGTATGGAAAACCATACATGACTTCCATGTTCTAAGATTTATATTTAAAATCATGTTCGAAAAGAAATATTTCCATACAAACTACTTCTTTCTGCTTCTTGCTTCAGCCTTAACCACAGTACTGTGATCACTAACGTATACCACGTCACGTTAGCGCACTCGATTTTCACTGATGATGGCAGTCGATGGCACTGTCGAAACGTCTGGTTTTGCAGAAAACATTGGACCTTGGCCAAACAGCCCGGGAAGGAATTTTAACAACAAACTACTTATTTGTTGCCAATAACGTAGTACACATAAAAAATTATCCCCTCCTCCTTAAACTATCATTTTAATTTATTGAAAATTACCCCCTCCCCCTTCAACTACCCTTTTCAATTAGATATTTCATCTACCTTTCTACAGTGGATTATTATGACCTTCTTTTCAGGATACTTTATCGAAATTAAGTACTTCACACTTGTGAAAATATAAAACGTTGCGCGTAAACTACCCCTTCCCCTTAACTAATAATCAATTACCCCTTCACCAGAATCAATAGGCCTTCAGTCCTCTACAACTCAGGTGTATATGCAAAAAATTATTTGATTCTGTTTGAATTTACGGCAGTTATCGTTCGTCATAGAAAAAATTACGGTACTCTTGTTAAAACATAAAATGTTGCAGGTAAACTACCCCTTCTCCTTAACCGATCTTCACCAAAATCAAAAGACCTTGAGTCCTCTACCATCTAGGAACGTATGCAAACAATTATTTGATTCTGTTTGAATTTGCGGCAATTATCGTTTACCATAAAAGACATTCTACACACAGACACGTAGACAGACATACACACAGACACTTTTCGAAAAATGACTTTTCTTCATATTTTGAGTGTAGTACAATCAGAATCAGCCCTTATCTCAAACTGATTTTTTCGCCATCACCGTACTTCTATTTCCTTATGGAACATGGAAGTAAAAAACCAATGTATAAATTTACAAAAATACTGAAAAAAATGGTTTAGTTTAAAAACACTGAAAATCATAATCTCAAAACATTAAAAATAAGTTAAAAGTTTAAATGCCTTGAAAACAATTTTTTTATAAAAAAGGAACATGCCCAGGAAATGCATGTGTATTGTAACCCTAAAAAACATCACCAAGTCGTCTACATGATACCTCTGCGTCTCAACAAGTCAGACCTACTCTCAGTCACTAAGCTCTGTAGTTTTCACATTCCAAAATTTAATTAGACAAAAAATTCAAGCTTCAATCCCTACCAACTAGAGCTAAAATAATTGTTAATTAAAAAGTCGTAATTATTAAGACTGGCAAAAATCTTGCTTTGAGAGCCAAAGTTAACGGGTTCAGTCATTCTAGGAATGGTAAATAATACTTTTATCAGATCAACATAAAATGTCTACTGGCAAAAACAAACACTTGAGACTTATTTCTTGGAAATTCCCAAAACTAAATCGGTGCTTTAGTGTGAAAGTGTTAAAGTGCCTGCGTACACCCGTACTGCTAAACCGATTACGCGCTTGTAGATAAGGAAGGTCAGGGGGTGATTATAGAAACTACCCTCTACGTCTATATTTAAAGCCACACCACAGTCAGTAGTTCAGCGCTTCTCTCTGTGATGTATTGCGCTAGTTGGTCGGCTTTTACTGGATGTCTGCACTAATTTAAATTTGATAACGTGTTGGCCCTTTAAAGTCGTCCCAGCCGGTTCGTATCCACTGAAGGTCACACTCTCACAGAAGCGTTTAAACCTAACGTAATCATTGGCTTTGCGAGATTGTTTTGTTACGAGAATATTGTAACGAGAACACTCCCAATACTTAGGTCACGAATTATATCCAAATTATAATAGTCTTATTATAACAGTGAAATATGAATATGATTTTTACCAACAGAATGTTAAAATAACAGAACAAATAGTGGTCACACTTAATCAGTTGGATCGCTTCCGTTCCACTGAACTGAATCATACACGCCCCCACGACCGTTGATTTTAACTGAAGCAGTTTTGAGCTTCGACTAGACGTTGGCTACACTTTAACCAAAATAGGTCAACCTGTTACATAAGAACCGGCTCACGTAATTGACGCTAAGTCGGGATAATGCCGTGATTTAGTCTATCATTTACGTTAATTATTCTAAACGGACTGCAGCGGCTAGTAGTAATCGGTAACGTCGCGGGCTTGTCATGGACCAACCACTACAAAGGGATCAATACGAACCTCGGTTCTCAAAGAAAACTCAAGTCGCTGAATGGCAGATGGCAACAGAAACAAATAAAAAATAAATTTAAACACTAGTGCCGTTAAGATTATCGTTACTGTGAACTTGATCATCTTCAACAATGGTTAAGCCAGAAATGGTTTGTTCCAGTCCGAAGCAGATAAAATGTTAAAAATATCTGACAATTTTACAATTTAGGCCTGACTATACCTATACACGATCCAAATAACCAAGACGATGGCATTTAGGGCCAATAGGCGGTACCAGTCAAGATTGTAATTGACAGAAGAAGACTAGAGCAGGTAAGCCGTTTTAATTTTCCCGTTGTGAAATAACTTTGCCTGTAATAAGGACCGAGCGCTGAAAATGAATGCATTTAACAAAATATGCGTAACTCTAACATACATTTTGAAGAATAAAACGCGTTAAGGAACTGTGCTTGTACAAGACGATTATTTTACTGTTATATGGGAACAAAGTGTGGGTAACCTTCGCTAGTGGAAGGCGACTGATATAGCCTCAAGGTGTGCAGCGATACAGTTGTCGGGGTAGCCTTAATATTACCAAAATGATTACATGTTAGGTCGTGGTCGGGTGCTATTTAACCACGACATCGTCGACAACGTTTCGAATCCCACCCTCAGGGACCTTCTTCAGGCTGAAAAAGTGACAGAGTGTAGTGAAAGAGTAACGGCGTATCTTGGCCGAACGATAACCGACAACACTTTACGGGTTAAGAGCGACAAAGTGGTATGAACAGGTCAAGTCGGGTAAATCAGCTTGTGTTTAAATCTCGATGTTGGAATAAAAGATATGTTACTGATAGCTTAAAGCTCTAGTATCATCAGCTAATACCCAGATACAGATAGCGGGGCAGATAGTTGCTCTTACCCGTAAAACGTCGTCGGGTATCGTTCGTTCATCTTGTCATTTGAATTAGCAGTCTCTGTAAGACCGACCTTTTTCCACGATTTTCAAATGGAAACACTGAAAGGCCTCATCCGGAACAAGACAAGTAGCAGTTTAGCAGTAAACACGACAAGGTCGGGTATCGTTCGGTCAAGATCCGCCGTAACTGTCTTACAACATCTGTCGCTCTTTGCGGCCTGCAGAAGATACCCGAAACGCACATTATCAATTTACAGAAAAACGGTCCTACCTGTTGTTCAACGCAGTAGGATTAATTGTCTCCTTCAATTTATCGATTAAATAAAGGATTGCAAGCTTAACAGAATTATATATCGTGTAGTTAGTAAATGCACGGTGTTAAAACGCTAAAAAAAATAAATGAATACATAAGATAAACGAGAAAGAAGCTCAGCCTCCTTTATCTAGTGCACCGCTGACTTTTGTCAGTCTTACCAACCTGTAGTTGCGGCCCTGGACAAAACGAATTAATCTTATTGGTGCCATACGTTTGGTTTAGCTAGCTTCTTCTTCCTCACTTCAAGGATTTCGTTATATAAACCTATTCCGGCACCTATCTCATCCTTGGTGAACCCACGTCCCTTCTACCAGTGTCTTTATAGAAAATGGTTTAGTTAGCAAATAGAATGAATTTATTCAAAGCAATGCTGGGAAAAGTATATTCGAAACATGCGTTGCTGGTTACCAAAAGCTAAAACGCATCGCGTGTCGAAATACTGTACCAACAACTGAGGAGCAGTGAAACCATTCCCACTGTGTTACAGTAATCGGCAGCTGAGATAGTGAACCGCTACTACCATTTCTTTCCCACCAAAAGTCAGTTCTAAAACCATTTGTAGACAAGACTGTTTTTAAAACTGTTCAAACATCAATTTACATTTTTGAAATAGAGATATTAAAATCGAAACTCTATTGCTTCAGGAGGTTAAGGTACCTCTTAACTTGATCTTCTAAGTATTTTATTACCAAGCTTACGGTGATCCCTCTCAAATCCCTGTCATATTCCCGTGGAGTACGCTTCCTATTTTAAGAATCGCTGACATTACGTACCGCGAAGTAAACAAACTTTGGTGATTCTCTTTTTCGTCCTATCAATATGGACTCGTTTTTCGTATGTACGTATATTTCTTAGCCGGTGGTTCAGTGTTATTTTTTCAGCAAAACGTTTTGACTTTTCCCTTCAGTAATGTTGGTGACTGTTCATGTTCACAGGCTGTAATATTTTATCGGTGATAGTAATGAACTCGCCGACTTTCGCTGGATTCAGTGCCTACAGCCGGCGACAATACATGTAGCCTACAGTGGAATCAGTTATATCTCCACCTACCAAAACCGCAACGAGTCGGTTCAGTCATTTAAAAGCGACAAAAATCGATGTCTCTGAACTGATAAAGTCAGTTAGTTCATCAGTATCTCTGACGACATCGATAACGACATTGAAAATGGCTATCTCATAACCAACTAAAACGGCTGATTAAAGAATCGACAAAGGACTAGATCGTAGAGCGTATCGACCTTTGTAGGCCGTAGAAAAAAATAAATACAAAGATTCAAGTCTTTACAAAATTTCATCAATATTAATACGTGAAAGTATAAAAATATTATCATCGTCATCTTCGTTGTTGTAAACAGGGGGGTTGTTATGACCCCTGTTCATACCCCTACATTTTTATGACAAAGGACTCACGATGAATGCACTTGAAGAATTTGAAATATACAGGGGTCATAACAACCCTATATATAAGAACAACATATTGAATGATAAATTGAATTTCAAAAGCAACCTGCTATATGATACAGCAATACTAGCGCTCGCAAAAACAAAACGTTGAAAGGTTACACTACTCAGTATCGATCGGTAATCGCGTGGTGCACCACGACAACAGTGTTATTCATATTTTTGATCATTTAATTATTGACAATGAATTTACATATGTGTGTTTTTATTTTAATTGAATTTTAATATATGACGACCTCTTTTCGAGCAAGTGTCTGAGGATGGGTCAGATGACCCGAAACGCGTCACACTAATTTTATTCTAAAGATAAAAGTCACAAGACGGACCTAACAAAGGTAAGAAAACAAGAAAAGTTGTTTATAAACTTTTAGTCTTTCATTCAAGTTAGAAACGTATAAATTATTCTCTTACGGCCTCATCCTTTATACGGTCAAGTTTAGAACACCATTTCCGAGGCGTGTATTTTACTTTCTGGTCTTTTGGTCGTCGTCCATAATTCACATCCATAGAACACCACAGTGACCGCCATAAACTTGTAAAACTTTAATTTTATACCGCAACGTACTTTGTAAAAATACAGTTGACTGTCCCACAGATCGTATGGAACTTACCAAACTTAACATCAACATCATATTTCCTATCATAGCCAATATAATTTTCCAAACAATTGAAGTGGCTCACCTGTTCTATAAATCGATCACTAAACATTATTTTTGTTGTTGTTGTTGGTTGCTTGCCTGAAATGCCATTAGCTTTGTTTTGTAGTGGAGATTTTCATATTGTATTGTCTGAAAATCTGATATAGCTGAAAACTGACTTATTTTTTATAAATATCTTGCCCTAATTTATTTGCTGGAGGCCAATAAGTTATCCCGTAAAAGATTAGTTTGTTGAAGTTGCGCGCGCGCGCGCGCGCGGTATGCTGATGCCGCTATTGAAGTGAGCCAGCAGCACCTTGGCAACAGTGAAGTATGTGACCCGGAAACGACGAGAGCTGTTCAAGTAACAATACCTTCTCCAGCAGTTGTCGTCCGACCTTGACCTTCTTTGCCCTTTATACTACAGCGTACTCGCTTAGCACCACAGCTGATCTTAACGCCGAATCGTGCTGTGTAAAATAATACTCGTTGGGATGAATTGCACCCATTATTGGTATAAATAAATTTGTAATCGATTTTATGTTTCCAAATAAAACCGTACACTTAAACGTGTATAAGGAGAAACAATTGAGTTAGTATGGAAGGAACACCGGTAAAAGCTGTCTCCACTAAATGTGAAGACTTTGCAAATATTAAAAATTATTTTTAAATGTTTATTGAAAACCCAAACGAGACATCGTTAATATTATAACGTTACGTTTAAACAAAAAACGAAGCCTTTCACGGCCGGTATTTGACTGGAAATCAACCTGCGGGCCGACAGACCCTAGTCAAACATTATTAAAATTGTGGTCTACAGTGTGGCGGAAAAGAGGTTAGTAAGTCCCGCGCTAGACTTGAGATTATAACGCTTATTTGATTTGAGCCGGTCCTGAAATGTGACTAGAAAATTTCGGATAAAATTTAAGATCCACATATTTATTTTGTTTTATTATTTACATTTTTATATTGGTTGAATTATATTATTATTTTATTATTATTAAGGCTGTACAATGTTTACACATTTTCCGAAACCAAAATTTACAGAAGTGATTGAATTCTCATCTTGCACTGCTGCTTGTCCATTCAAAGATCTTCAGTTTTTCGTTCCCTCAATATGGTCTGAATTTCTTCTATTCAGATGATAGGTGGTCTTCCTCTTTTCCTTCTTCCTGATGGCGTCCATTCCATAACTCTCCTTGGGAATCTTTCCTGTGCCATTCTTTTCGCGTGTCCCACACCACTGTAATTTTTTTGTTTGGATAAAATCAACAATTGAATTTTTCCACATTCAAACTGTCCTTAATGACTTCATTTCTCATTTTCTCACGTCTGGATTCTCTTGCCGATCGTCTCCAAAAGTCCATCTCTGTTGTCATTAATTTTGTTCTTGTGTGTTTATTAGTAGTCCAAACTTCTGAGCCGTAAGTCATGATACTTCTAACAATGGTTTTAAATATTTTGGTTTTAGTGGTTAAATTATATCTACGAATTATATTACATGTACTGAATATTATCAGTATATTCAAAAGGATTGCAAAGTATCGGCTAAATTGGTGGGAACATCTTTGCCGAATGGATCACTGCCGCATCCCCAAACAACAATGGAGCTATAAGCCGAAGGGACGGAGAGGTGTGGGACGTCCGAGGAAGCGCTGGAGTGACCAGCTCTAATATTTGCCTCGGTTTAACAGACCATCCTTGGTTTAATCCTAGTAGATGATGATGTTGATGATATTGGTTGAATTTATAAGTATCTGAAATTGATGTCGGTTATTTGAACACACACAGGTTAACTCTGTTAAAACTGTTACTCATTGTCGGCTATTAAAAATTATGGTTACTATTATATTAAAAATTATGTTTAAATGCTACTGAAAATCCCAATGAGACATCGTTAATATGATTACGTTTAAAGAAAGAACGTAGGATATTAGGCCGTATTCTAATATTGTTAATTCGAAGAGACCCCACTGTTAAGTTTCGGCCCCACCATTGGAGGGCATATTCACTGTAAACGATTGAAAAGGTTTACTGGTACAATGTTCACCAGTTCCCACAGTACTGTGGTAAAGAAGAGTTACATTAGATTTGTAAACATGCGGTCTTAAAAAAATATCGCAGTGTTGAAAGAATCGTTTGTATAGGTTTTTCTTTGTTTGCCCTACGTAAATTGTTATATTTAATTAATAAAGTTGTGTTAGTGGTTATAATCACAAACAGATATAACGCTGTTGCACACCACTGTAGCAAAAATTACGCGTTAACGCTGTCAAGCTTCACTGCTTCAGATCGGAAATATTCCTGATTCCGTATACGAGGGTCAGTTGAAAAGTTCGCGGAGCGATGTGTATAGCCTAGCGGTAGAACTAAAATTTTTCATGTGTTGTAAAATTCATATTTCTAACAAACACGTGTTAATTTCCAAATCTATCTACCAGTTTATTCATTGCTTATCAGATGTTAGAAATTTACGTGCACGCATGTTAAAAATGATTGCGCAAAATCAAACGTCGTGCTCTGATTGAATTCTTGGCTAAAAACTGTCTAGCGCCAATGAAAATTCATAACCGAGAAAGCAAATGTGTTAGAAGATGATCACCGCAGTGGACAACCAAAAAGTGCATCAACTCCAGTTATCGTTAAAAAAAATTCTGTATGCCTACACAGTATTGGAAGACCGGCGGTTGGGAGTCGATGACATTGCTGACGTCACAAGCATTTCACATTAGCGTGTGTATCATAGTTAAGTCAAGGCGTTGGTATGAAAACGTTTGTGCATTTGGAGTTGTTGCACTTTTGGCGTGTCCACTCGGGAATCATCTTAAGAGCTTGTATGAACACGTTTAAACACAAAAACCCACATACGAACTATTATTGTTTTTGAAGGTGCAGCATTTCCTAACACACTTGTCGTTTCGTTGTGAATTTCCTTTGGCGCTAGACCCTTTTTATCAAACAATTCGTGATTTATGAAGAAAGTTGTGTTAGTGGTTAAAATCACAAGCAGAATTATCACTGTTGCACACCACTATATAAAAATATTCCGATTAGCGCTTTCAAGCTTCACAGCTCATCGTCAGATCGGAAAAAAAATGAAAAAAAAAAGATTTTTTTCCGACCTGACGATGAGCTGTGAAGCTTGTAAGCGCTAATCGGAATATTTTTATATAGTGGTGTGCAACAGTGATAATTCTGCTTGTTAATTCGTGATTTTTCAGTTTTCCAAAACACGCATGACACGTAAATGTCAAACAGCCAGTTAACAGTGAATAAATTCACAAACAGATTTAGAAATTAACAAGTGTTCAAACGAAATATGAACCTTACGATACACACAAAATTTTAGTTCTACCGCTGAGTTATAGATGTCGCGACGCGAACTTCTCAAATGACCCTCGTATTTCCGATCTTATGATTAGCTATAAATGTTGAAATTTTTAATCGAGAATTTTTTCTATAGTGTGTTTATAGTTGTGTGTGTGTGTGTGTGTGTGTGTGTGTGTGTGTGTGTGTGTGTGTTACTTTAACAAAATAATGTTTTACATACTGTAAAACGTGGTAGGGATGGAGGCATCATATTATATACCTACAATGCACCATATAAAATATATTCTGTCTGCAAGAATTATTGCTATAAACGTTGTTTTAAGAACATATACTGCTGTACGTGTCGATAAAGAAATATTTAAACTACAAATAACACTTAAGTTAATTTGTAGTCTATTAAATGAAACACACAGGACTAAGCGAAAACTGTAACGAATGTTTTGTTAATGGATTTATTTGTAATTACGGCTTTGGTTTTCTCTTTCGCTAACAATTTCTTCAGACGAAGTAAACGACGCTTTAGTGTCCAGACGACAGCTGAATACACAGCAGCGTCCTTTTGTGCTTCGTTTAAAACAAAGTTAACTGCCTGGGCAATTGGATTTCAGCCGATACAGATCTTTAAACCATTCGACTCGCCGTACGTCTCGAATACTAATGCGCTTTTAAATTCTGCTACTCTGTATTCTGTCTGGCTGGCTGTTTAGTTAAAGTAGTGTCTGCCTTCATTTCCGTCTTGTCTTTTTCTTATTTCCGTTGCTCTTCATCAATCTCTAGTGAAGCTTAAACCTATTATAATATTTGAGTAAAGACTGGAATTATTCATTTTCATCGGATTAGTGTTTATAAAATTTAACGTGATTGTTAATAAGTATTTAATAAAATTACGTTTTTTATTGACATGTATTTATTCTACTTTTATCACGGTTACTATTACAATATCTTAAAGAGTATAAATTATTTTACGAACACGTGTCATGACATTAGTCACTTTGTCAGTGTAAAACGAATTCTAATGTTTGGTGCGTTCCTGGTGCTGGTGGTGCAGATAGTAATGTTTGTGTAATTTGTTTTGTAGAGTTCAAATAGTGTGTCTGATCGTGAATGTATTTGCTAGTTTAGAATAGTGTGTCTGATCGTGAATGTATTTGCTAGTTTAGAATAGTGTGTCTGATCGTGAATGTATTTGCTAGTTTAGAATAGTGTGTCTGATGGTGAATGTATTTGCTAGTTTAGAATAGTTTGTCTGATCGTGAATGTATTTGCTAGTTTAGAATAGTGTGTCTGATGGTGAATGTATTTGCTAGTTTAGAATAGTTTGTCTGATCGTGAACGTATTAGCTAGTTTAGAATAGTGTGTCTGATGGTGAATGTATTTGCTAGTTTAGAATAGTGTGTCTGATGGTGAATGTATTTGCTAGTTTAGAATAGTGTGTCTGATCGTGAATGTATTTGCTAGTTTAGAATAGTCTGTCTGATCGTGAATGTATTTGCTAGTTTAGAATAGTGTGTCTGATGGTGAATGTATTTGCTAGTTTAGAATAGTTTGTCTGATCGTGAATGTATTTGCTAGTTTAGAATAGTGTGTCTGATGGTGAATGTATTTGCTAGTTTAGAATAGTGTGTCTGATCGTGAATGTACTTGCTAGTTTAGAATAGTGTGTCTGATCGTGAATGTATTTGCTAGTTTAGAATAGTGTGTCTGATGGTGAATGTATTTGCTAGTTTAGAATAGTGTGTCTGATGGTGAATGTATTTGCTAGTTTAGAATAGCGTGTCTGATCGGGAATGTATTTGCTAGTTTAGAATAGTGTGTCTGATGGTGAATGTATTTGCTAGTTTAGAATAGTGTGTCTGATCGTGAATGTATTTGCTAGTTTATAATAGTGTGTCTGATCGTGAATGTATTTGCTAGTTTAGAATAGTGTGTCTGTTGGTGAATGTATTTGCTAGTTTAGAATAGTGTGTCTGATCGTGAATGTATTTGCTAGTTTAGAATAGTGTGTCTGATGATGAATGTATTTGCTAGTTTAGAATAGCGTGTCTTATCGGGAATGTATTTGCTAGTTTAGAATAGTGTGTCTGATGGTGAATGTACTTGCTAGTTTAGAATAGTGTGTCTGATCGTGAATGTATTTGCTAGTTTAGAATAGTTTGTCTGATCGTGAATGTATTTTCTAGTTTAGAATAGTGTGTCTGATGGTGAATGTATTTGCTAGTTTAGAATAGTGTGTCTGATGGTCAATGTATTTGCTAGTTTAGAATAGCGTGTCTGATCGTGAATGTATTTGCTAGTTTAGAATAGTGTGTCTGATGGTGAATGTGTTTGCTAGTTTAGAATAGCGTGTCTGATCGGGAATGTATTTGCTAGTTTAGAATAGTGTGCCTGATGGTGAATGTATTTGCTAGTTTAGAATAGTGTGTCTGATCGTGAATGTATTTGCTAGTTTAGAATAGCGTGTCTGATCGGGAATGTATTTGCTAGTTTAGAATAGCGTGTCTGATCGTGAATGTATTTGCTAGTTTAGAATAGTGGGTCTGATCGTGAATGTATTTGCTAGTTTAGAATAGTGTGTCTGATCGTGAATGTATTTGCTAGTTTGGAATCAGCCGGTGTTGGTTTACGTTACGTTCTATAATATTGTTACGACGGTCTACTGATCGCCGTATGGTACAGTGGAAAAACAAAATACAAGATACTAATTAAGTCACTAATCACCAGCTTTGATTATCACAATTAAACAGTTTGTAATCAACAAGATACTCCCTTACAACAAATAAAAAAAAAATTGTTCACACGCAATTAAAATGTCAACTAATATAAAACACAATTGTATACAATAATTGTCCTCCACGATTATAAAACACATAACACTTCGCCACAACAATTACTTTTCACTAATAACCACTTGAACACACAGAATAATCGCCCGATTATAACTGAAATGTAAGCAGCAGGGAGGGGCTATTTATAGTCTACAGTATTAAATAATATGCGTCCTTAACAAGCCATCGAAAATTCTAGAGGACACTTCAGCGCGACCTTCGCAAAAACATGCACCGTTGGGCTAATTGAGAAACTTCTCGAACAACGCTATCGAATGTACGAGATTGTTCCGATTACGTAACACTGCTTCGCGTGTTAAGCGTCACGTACGCATTACAGCTGCGGGAATAGAGTGCAACAACGTTCTCCAATGTACCAGAACGTTTCGTAATGCCGTAACACTTTTCTGCATTATGTAGCAATATAGAAACATTACATAGAAACATTATATAATACAGAAATATTATTTTGAATCGTTCTGTTAGGTTTAGTTCTTTCTTCATAGTGTGTGGTATTTGTAAATTTCTGTTGATATTTGTTTTATGATGTGTGTGTGTCTGATGTCTATTTATATGCGTGTTTTGTATATAAGTGACGAAACTGGAATTTAAGATGTATTTGATGTGTTCAGTACATCTTATGTGGATCTTCCGCCCTGTCTGCACAATGTAGGACTACAACTTGAGACAGTCATAGTAAGTGAGTTTGCACACAATAAAGGTGGTATTTGTTGTCTGTATGGTTATGTTTGAAATGTTATGTTTTATAATGCGTTGGAGGTTTTAAATTCTGTTAAGTTTGTTAAACCGAAAAAAGCAATTTTATTAAAAATGGTAGTGATGATGCTCGATCTAAGAATTCCTACAAAAGAATTCCTCCCTTAGTCTCCCTCATCCTAACTCCAACTCTTAATAACTACGATTGTTAACCCTAAAAACGTAGTGGACAGACGAGTACTCTTAGAGGGAAAGTGGGTCGGTGAACATATTTGGGTTGCGCGTTCTCACAACCTGAAGGTCATATTCCATCCACACGTCTCAGAAGAGACTGGTGCTCTTATAGTGGATTAGAAAACGTGATATGAGGATGCCCCCAAATATTTGCGGTATCTTTCGATGTACTGTCCCATGGCCAGCTCTAGTAGAAGGCCGGAATACTAAACGTGGCAACACTGGAACCAGCTGATATTTGAGGTCTTCTAGACGATCTCTTAATTTATGTATTTCAATAATCAAATCGTGTCAGTTTTTAATTTTCGGTTAACAGCAGATTTATAATTCTTCATTTTTTGCAAATTTAAAGACAATAAATATTCTTACGTAAGTGATACCTCCCGTATCAATCTTTATCTTATGCCTCACTGTTGGTTGCGTCAATTTGTAACGACAAGACTCGTTACCTGGCTAATGTGTACTTTGTTTATATTTTAAGGATGAGTATGTTGTCAGGGTAATATTTAGTTGAGCGCCAATTTGCAATCAAATGTTGCAAATAAAATGTATTTGTAAATTGATAAGTAATATTTTAAAATAGCATAAAGGTTTCTTTTTCAGCTATAATTCTATCTCTTTTAATCTTTTATTTAACAGAAGATTGAGACTACTAAAGCTCAGCAAGGCAGATTCAAATCGGGTGCCGTACTTTCCTTGTTGAGAGTGTTACCAACCTATGCTAGTTGATGAAAAAATTAACATTCGTGAATATGGTGTATATAATATCATATACATTTATTTATCCATTAAATAAAGAAAAGAAAACCTTTTATCTGTTGTTACTGAACTCAAATCCTTTATTATTCTTTTTTAAATGTCTTTTAAAAGACAATTATATTTATTAACAAAGTCTGACCGGCTCTTCTTTAAATATGCTCAGAATGGGAGCAGTAGCTCTTATGTCTCAAGGCACACACATTTGCATTTCTTTATAATTGCTAAATAAAATACAAATAGAATGTTTTTAAGTTAGGTCCTTTTGACTACGGTACAAACGACAAATATGTTAGGAAACGTACCAAAATACATGGGATTATAATAAATTACAGAGTGTCTTAACAAGATTATATTAATAATTTTACAATGTTCAGTGTCTAGGTTATGTTGATTTAAGTGTTTTTAAGATCTAATACACTTTAAATGTTAGTATTACTATATATTAATAGTTTTTACACTGAAAATAAGATTATTCGTTAATTATTTTCACAGTGAAGGTTCAAAATAGTTTTAATTAAAAGGGTAAACAGTGTCTTTGAGAAGTGTAACTTAGGCCATGAAGAAAACTTATCTGTTTAGTTATTTATCAAAAATACTTCCCTTCCTGGATAGGTTGATTCTATTTTTTCATATGTTCCTTGGTTTACTTCTTTTGAATAATGTTGTACTTCTTTCTTCTATATATTTTGTTTAGTAATATTATTTAACTTTACTTTAGGTTCACTTATATGAAATTTACAATATATTGGATTAGTCACTCTTATTTTTATATCAACCTTTCTCCTTTAGATCTAATAATGGACTCCCTCTATTCAAATTATAACATCTCAGTTGCTAAGGCCTATCTTAGCTTTCATTGGTGTGAATTATAACATTTTGTGTTACTATGGTTCTCTCTGAGCCTCAACATAAACAAACTTCTAATATTTTACCTTCCATTTCCTTTAAATTATATAACTTTCTTATAAGATCTTTGATCTTCAATTTATTAGTATCTTTGAGTTTCTGATGGAACACTGATTATTTTGATACCACTTTTGATTATCTTCCATTTCCTGGGTTACCATTTTACACTTTTAAATATTTGTCCCAAAATTATTTATTATCAGTTCTTCTTGTACTCTTCACTTTACTAAAACTATTGGGTACAATTAGTAATAACATAATTCAACCTAACATTGATTATTCTAATTTTAATATAAATTATTTTTTCAAATCCCTTAACTATCTAGGCCTACCATGCCTAGTTTTACAAATCTCTATTATTATTATTTTGGTACTCTTCTATTAACATTAACATTTGTATTATGAATATTACAACATACAATATTAATCAATATAGAAAACTTAATTACTAATAACTATTAGTAAACATATGACAATTCTTATACCTTTTGTATACAATCCAGTTTTTATAAACATAATAAAACACTGTAAGTAGTTCCCAAAACATTGTCCTCCTTACTTACTAGCTTTAATAGTTGAAACATAACAATTAGAACATTGTTTATTATTAATTACTTCCCTCATCAACATAACACAACTCTTAATAAACTTATTAATTAATTTCCTCTCTCATACACATTGTAGGATTAGTATTATCATAGTAAGTATTTCTAAAACATTGTCCTCCTTACTTACTAAGTTTAAACATAACTATTCGAACATTAGTTAACATTAATCAAATAATAGTTAAATAAATAGTATTTAACTAAGTTCTTGAAACAAGCTACATTATGTTTCTTGGTACTTTTCTAGGATTAGTAAAGTATGTTACTATCAACAAGATGAGTGGCAAAATATCATGTAACAATATGTAAAATACTGTTATATTATTTAAGAAATATACTACTTGACTCATTCATATGATACGAATTTAATAATTCGAACAATATTAATTAATTAGGCCTAACACTAATTCACTAATTTCTTGGACTTAAACGATAGTACTAGGTGCGCACAGATCTATAATTTAGATTTAGCTATAAATAGGCCTACTCATGATTTTAGTAATGCTATGAAATTAAATCAAAATATAACCTGTTCACTTCAGCTATTTTATTACACTATGCTTATAGACCTTAGACGCAAAGTTGTCACTTTAAAATTCCGGCCTTCAATTACAGCCGGCCATGACTGTCCTCTATTAGTTAATTTAGAAACAAACGCATTTAAACTGAAAGAGAAAAAGACCAGAAGTGAAATAATGAAAACCTACTTGTAAAAGAGAAAAGAAAAAATGTGAGAGCGGTGGGAATTGGAGTTAATCGAAAAACAAAACACAAAACCTTACGAGCTGGGTAGCTTTATTTATTATTCTACACATATTTTTGTAAATCTATTATCCTTTACTGTAACCATAGTCGCAGGATTCATTGCATCTTAAATATTTAATTATGTAGGATTTAATTTAGTCATAATTTAAAGATTGTGATAATAAGATCTTTCAGAAATAAGAACTGTATAGATACTTGATATATACACTATGTTAACTAGAAGTCCTACACTGAAGACTACAAACCAATATAAGCAAGTATACATAATTAGATATAGACTGGTATTCCTTATTATTTTAAATTTACCACAGTTTGCTTAACTGGGGCTAATCAAAAACTAATTTATTGGCTTAGTCTGTAAGAGGTAGAAGGATACTGTCTAGGATTACTTCGAAACAAAACTATTTTCTTTGTACGACTTAATGACTACAGAATTCCAGTAACAAGTGATTAGTACGAACTGAGCTCTTACAAAGCGGATTAAAAACGATGAGACGGCTCAAAGCGTTCGTTCCTTTGAGTTGTTAAAGCGACGGAGAAGAATAAATAGTTTAAGCAAATTACTCAAAGGCGAATTTTTTGTATAAACTTAATGTAGGAAGCTAGTAAATGGTTAATGTCCGTAAACGTACATTAGTGGAAACTACAATGATCTACTGCGATTGCTGAAGGACAACGATGAACACCAACAGAAAAGTATTAAACGTTCTAGACGTGTGTCTTTGCTTCAGGAAAATGCTCGACCAATGCTGTTCAAAACACTACCCTCTGTCTTAACGTCTTGGCTCTAAGCTGACGAATCACCCGCCATACCGTTTGGCGTGGCTCAAAGCAGTTATCACCTTTTTTGGACTAGTAGGCCTAAAAGAATACGTGCTACGAGCTCAGAAGTAGATTTAAGGGAGGAAAATAAAGACCCGTAGCCATAGCCGTTGAATACTCTAACAGGGTTGGGGTAGGTTGGGTAAAACAAGGATTTGGCTAAGACAGACCACCAGCATAGATTAAGGAAAGGGGCCTTACGCAAGACAAGTTGAAGTAAAGTAAGTGTCCAGGTAGGCACCACGGGTTGACCACTCCCGTACCCGGACTCACAAGGTGTGAGTCCCTTGGGGACATGGTCTTGATCAAAAAAAAATAAAATGCAAGTAACTAGTTTTTTTTCCTTTTAATGTTTCCAGATTTATTCACAAAATTTACACTCTGCTGAAAAGGAAATACGTACTGATTGCCGCTACGGATTACATACGAAGGTCAGTTGAAAAGTTCGCGGAGCGACATCTATAGCTCAGTGTTGGAACTAAACCCTTCCGTGTGCTGCAAGAGGTATATTTCGCGTGAACACCTTTAATTTCCAGATATATATATATGTCAATGTATTCACTTTTTACCAGCTGTTTGAAATTTTCCTGTCACGCGTCTTTCAAATACACAAAATTAAACATCGTGTTGTGATGAATTCTCTGTTAAAAACGTTTTAGCGCCAATGAAAAATCAAAACGACATTTTAAATGTATTAGAGGAGATGCTGCGCCTTCAGAAACAACGGTAAGTGGGGAACACTCGAGTTTAAACGTGGACGTACAACCACTGAAGACGATCCCAGCGTTGGACGTCCAAAAATTGCAACAAAAAATGACATTATTGAAAAAATGTCATAAGGTGTTGGAAGACCGCAGATTGCGCAGTGGATGACGTTACTTAAATCATAGGCATCACATATGAATGTGTACATCATACTTTAAGTCAAGAACGTGTGAAAAAGCGTTGTGCAAAATGACTGCCGCATCTGGAGTTGTTAGATTTTTTGGCGTCCAGTGCGGGCATCATCTTCAATGCTCGTACGACCACGTTTAAACTCAAGTGCCTATTTACAAAGCGTTGGTTTTGAAGTCACATCATCTCCTGACACGTTTAAAATTTCGTTCTGAATTTCCGTTGGCGCTAAAAAAATTTTAAGAAAAAATCGCACCACGATGTTTGACTTTGTCCGGTTTTCAAAATGACACGTCAATTTTAAACAGCTTCTAAACAATGAATAAATTGATAGATCGATATGGAAATTAACAGGAGTTTACATTAAGTACAAAGCTTACAGCACACGAAAAATTTTAGTTTTACCGCTAAGCTACAGATGTCGCTTAAAATATTAATGTCGCATACACTAGATATCACTAGACTGAAAGAATGTTGCTGAAGAGTTTGTTTAAGGACTTTATTTTGTTGTCTTTTCCGCAGCCGTCTGACTTCAATCCTGCTCTGGCTTTCCTCCTTGCACTAATATTTTCACAAGACGAAGCACGTAGCCAATCTCCTCTCTTACTACTAAAATAACAAACACACCACACATCAGTTGTCTTATTTACTTGAACAGAGTAAAATCAAGTTCTTTTGTATAAAATAGACTTTTTATTACCACCAAGTAAGTGATCTCATGTTCACAGCCCATATATATACGAGGTCTAGTCAGGAAGTAAGTTCCGTAGGTTGTTAAAGGGAACTAAGAATGCATTTAAAAAACATTTTTATTGCTATTTGAAGTACACACATTGTTCACCATCAAGGAAAGACTTCTCATGCTTGAAAAGGTGAAATTCGCTTAGTGTGAGGCCCGGATTTTAAAGCGGGGGATGATCAAATTGTTGCCAGCCAAACTTCGTGAAGAGATGTTGCGTTTGCCGCGGCAGTGTGTGTGTGTGTGTGTGTGTGTGTGTGTAGTGCCAATATTCATCACAATGTCCCGGATAAGCAGCCTACGTCTCTTATTCTGGATAGGGTTAAGCAAAAAAATCGTGTCCATCTGGGTGCCGTTGAATCGCCTACTGTTTGTTCTTCATGAATATCAAACAGTTGTAATTTCAATTGTTTTAATGTTTTTCGCATTTAAGACCCGCATCACATACCTACTTTCACACGCAGCGGGCGTCTCGAATTTCTTCGACATTATAAACACGTTCAACGAAGCTTACTCAGTGAACAGTTGTTTACAAATGGCGTTGTTGGCTTGCCAACGAATCAACAACGGCCCGGAGAGTAGGCAGAACAAAAGAGGGCAGATGAATAGTTGAACAATAAAGAATAAACAGGAATAGGATCGCCTCCATAACATCTAGGAGGCGGGACAACAAAGTTGGTTAGCGGCACGAAAGCAGATTGTATTAAAAGGAATACAATAAAGAAGAAATTGAAGAAGTCAACATCAAGTTGGATTAAAGAACTCTAAAAGAATTTAGAAGAAAAAAATAATATACACGCAGAAGAAGCAATTGAAAGACAAGTTTTTCGGGCGAAATTGTTAAAAATGGAAGGAGTCTAGGGTAGGAGAGAGAAAAACGCAGGTTCAAAGTGGACTGAAGACAGGAAGAAGAGTCACAGCGAAAAGATGAAAGAATATTGGAGAAAAGAAAAGAACAACGAATAAAGAATTGAAATTGGCATGTGGTCCTTAGATGGCCGATACAAAAAAAAAAGAACAAGAAGAAATTATAGGGAAATCTGGAAGAGAAGAAGTCTTGGGAAATAAGTCTTCGCGACCTGAAAACCTGAAGGCAGTTGGGATTTGTGGGCTTCGGCTCTAACCAACTTCCAACTGGCCGCGCATGCGCAACCGCGTGACGGCATCGATACCGTGGCAATATTTAAAATGGAACTTATTTTCTGAACATCCCTCGCACTTGTGAAAATTATTTGTGATAACGATAAAAAACAAGGTGTCTACAGTGATAAGAGTGTTTTTATTTCGATCACTGCCTTGGAGACGACACTCCTTTTAGTTAATTCCTCTGAAATATGAGTCTGTAATTTCTTCATAGATTATTATCAATCTATAGATTTCATAAGTCATGTTAAGGGGAGAAGTAGACGTGATTAAAATCATTGGTACTTTTATTCATCCGCCTCATAATTTACTTAATCTATTATAAAAATCGCTACGTACGTGTCTATGAGACGGTACTTTTCTATGTTGTGTTTAACTCGTATAAATAAAGTTTCAAAACACAGATTCAGTACTTTCAGAGTCTGTAATTCATAACAATACGATAACAAACTTTTCGAGTTAATAAGACTAACACGTATCCCTAATTGATTTTATTTCTGGATTATAGGTATGGAGAACCATACATGACTTCCATGTTCTAAGATTTATATTTAAAATCAATTTCGAAATTAAATATTTCCACAGAAACTACTTCTTTCTTCTGCCTTAACCACAGTTCTGTGGTCACTAACACATTCCATCTCAAGTTAGCGCACTCGATTTTCACTGATGATGCCAGTCGATGGCACTGTCGAGACGTCTGTTTCTGCAGAAAACATTGGACCACGGTTAAACAGGCCGGGAAGGAATTTTAACAACAAACTACTTCTTTGTTGCCGATAACGTAGTACACATATAAAAACCCCACTACAACTATCATTTTCATTTATATAAAATTACCCCCTCCCCTTGAATTACCCTTTTTATTTATAGATATTTCATCTACCTTTCTACAGTGGATTATTACGACCTTCTTTTCAGGATACTTTCTTTATACAAATTTAGAACTTTACTCTAGTTAAAAAGTAAAACGTTGCAGGTAAACTACCCCTTCCCCTTAACCGATCTTCACGAAAATCAACAGACCTTTAGTGTTCTACAACTCGGGCATATATGCAAACAATTGTTTGATTCTGTTTAAATTTGCGGCAGTTATCGTTCGCCATAGAAAACTCCTACACACACTTTTCGGAAAATGATTTTTCTTCATGTTTTGAGGGTAGTACAATCAAAATCAGTCCTTATCTTGAACACGATTTTTTTCATCATCACCATATTTCCATTTCCTTATGGAACATGAAAGTAAAAACAGTCGTAAAGCAGATAATTATGCAATAAGCATAATTCCGAACTACTGCAATGGAATTTATAGCTAAACTATAAATAAATTAAATTAGTTGTATCTTTTGTGTTTACGGTTGCTTCAACAGATATATTCCAGGCTTGTGACTAATACTTTTAACAAATATACATTGTCGATAACAATATAAAACAATTTTGTATTTTCAAGGGCTGTTGAGGCCTTGGGCCTCTTGTTGTAACTCCAAACGTTATCGTTCGCCAAAAACACACACACACACACACACGCGCGCGCGCGCGCGCACGCACACACACACACACACTTTTCAGAAAATGACTTTTCTTCATGTTTCGCGGGTAGTACAATTAGAATCAGCCCTTATCTCGAACACTATTTTTTTCACCATCGCCATACTTCTATTTCCTTGCAGAACATGGAAGCAAAAAAACGTTGTTGCTAATCAACGGTACTCTGCAGATGATATTGTTATAATTACTATTCGTAAAGGATGGATAGTAGTGCAGTTTCAAAAGCACAACCTGCTGCTGCTACTGCTGCTGGAGAGTCAGACAAACAATGCCATTGTGAATCGAGAACACTCATAAAATAATAGCTATTGACCCAGTTTAGTTAGTCATATCCGACTCACTCGCTGTATCAGCGATTTTCCCGTTTCTGATAACTGCAGTTTGTTTGTGTTCAACAAGAAGCGGATAGACGAGATTCGTGCTCGGCTAATGAACGTAAACTGTAATAGAGGTAGTTACAGAATTAAATCGATCTCAGGCGGATAGAGCAGAAAAACTATATTTGACAAAGTGTTCGGCTGTTTTTTCTGTTTTTTTTTCTACGCGAACAGGCCAGCCGTGAACCACGCGAATATCATGTCGTTTTCTTCTCCTGCCAGAAGGCCCTCATTCGCACACTACGGGCCGCCTTCCTTTCCACTGTCCACCCCTTTATCGTCTTCCCCTCATCTCAGAGGACCTCAAGATTTTGAATTTTGTTTCTGTATGTATTTCTATCCACCCAGTCGTTCAAAGAGATACCCAGTTTCATCATTTCCTTCTTGAGTTGATTAGTGTATCCGTTCAGACACACACTCGCGCGCACAACATTAACCTTCATTCACATGACCTTCCTGTTATTGTCCGTAAATGATAGCTAAACTTTGTATCACTGTGACACCTAAATAATCCATGTAACTGAAATTCAATGCAGAATTTACCACTATTGCAATGAAATTGGGTACTGGAACTCGCAGTTTAAGACTCACATAGGCACTGTGGCTATTTTTCAGCTCAGTGTAGTAGCAATGTTAGTACATTTTTATTTTAATAAAACCATTAAAATAATAAAATATTTTGTTATTACACGAACAGGCCAGCCGTGGCCCAAGCGAATATCATTGCTTCTCCTTCTCCTGCCAGAAGGCCCTCATTGGCACACTATGCGCCGTCTTCCTTTCCACCGTCCACCCCTTTTCCGTCTTCTCCTCACCGCAGAGAACCTCAAGATTTTTAATTTTGTTTCTGTATGTAACCACACAGCCGTTCAAAGTGATACTCAGTTTCATCATTTCCTCCTTGAGTTCTTTGGTGTATCCGTTCAGACTGGAAAGCTGCCAAATATATTTGAAAATTTGTTTATTTAATCTGACCGATCCATGCGAACCATATGTCCAAGGAATCTCAGTCTTTTCTTTCGGAAAGCCGTTTCCAGATCTTCCAGATTCCTGTACAGCTCTTCTTTGGGTCTATGCCTGTACACCCATCTTCGGTTTCTTGGGGCCATAAATTTTGCGAAGAATTCTTTGTTCAATTTTACGAAGAGGTTCCAAATTTTGAAAGTACATTGTTTGCACTCCAAACATGATCACCGGCCTTATTAAAGTGCTATAATGGCGGCCTTTCACACGTCTGGAAATGTTTTTCTTTCCGTACAGTTCTCTGATTAGAGTAAAGGCCTTGGCTAATTTGAGTTTGATTATTTAACTTTGCTGATTGTCTTTCTTTTTATAGATTTTATTATTGTCTTTTTGTTTCAGGTGAGTCTTGAGAGTCTGCGATATGCGCAATTAGCGAACGGCGCGTAAGTATACAGGAGCTTAATTCTAATAACTGCTACGTATTAACTTTTACTCTGCTGGTGCATTAACAGAGCAGTCGCATTAAGTACGTGTGCAACCAGTTTTAAAACTTCTTCTTGTGACCCAGTTTTGAAATTGAATCCATTATTTCATCGCGCCGTTTACAAGATTTCTCGCGACTGCAAGAAGGCGTTTGCTATAGTACAGACAACACGCTTTCTGATAGCATTTGAAATTAAAAAAAAACGAAAAAAATAAAATGGTCAACATAAATACCTATAGCAGCTCATATATTGTCACAGGGCAAATGGTGCCAGTCGTACACTGTATTATTTTTGTGGTCCTTGAAAGGACTTTTGGGCGAGGACGCTAGTTGCTGCTGCTGCGGCGGCTGCCCTCGCTGATGTTTCTGAGCCGCAGTCCTCTTCGCCAGGAAGCGTGATGTCACAGTAGATGGGCTTCCTTATTCGAGTTTGAGTTTGCTAATTTGAGTTTCCTTGTCTTAAAGGATTCTTTGTCTGAGGCGTTTCGGGATATGTTTTCCCCAAGATATTTAAAATTGATAGTATATTTTATTTCTCCATACGTAGTTTCCAGACATGTTCGGGTATTTTATGAATAAAAAAATGATTTATTTCAAATTACTTTGACGTTGCCTTCTGTCTCTGCAGAGATCCAGACGTAAGTCTGTGGCTATCACAGCGCCACACACGTCATCTCTCCGATTACGCTTAGATCCACCCGCGATTTTCTCGCGACATTTGAGACTCATCCGAACACGAGTCCCGGATTGATCAGAAGGACAAGAACTCTTCGGACATTGAAGGGAGGCTGACGCCAGAACATGCCGAGCGTTGAGAAGGAGTGTGAACGAAGAGAGAGACGAGTGAACTTGCGTGTGTGTTACTTATGAAGAGGCGCTGAAGGAAGACAAGCAGGTTGGGATGTGGGCGACGTAATTAGATGATCGTGTAACCGACATGGCATCTGATGTTAAGGACGCTTCTTCTTCTTCTTCTTCTTCTTCTTCTTATTATTATTATTATTATTATTATTATTATTACTATTTTTATTATTATTTTGTTTTCGTATGGCCCAGTGTGGACTACGTTTGTTTCAACTGGTTCTTCCCTTCTTCTCCTCTCTCTTCCCCATTTTCCACATCTTCTTTCTAGATCGATGTCTCTCCTTCCTTTCGTCAGTTCAGATGCCACCTGTCCTTTTCTTCGGTTTTCCTGAAAACCTTGAACATTTTTCAATTTCTTTTTAAGCCGCAGGCATTCTTCGATGCATTCTTGAGTAATCTGGAGTTCTTCTATTCCTTTTTCTGTTTCTTTGAACCACGCATATCATTTTTGAAATTTCATTTTTTTGAAATTTCGAAATTTTTGAAATAGTTAAAAAACTTCCCTGTTATTCTGTCAGGATTGATTCTTTGAACATGTCCGTAAAAATTAATTCTTCTTTTTCTAATTACGTCTGTGATTTTCTCAACACTTCTTCTTCTTCTTGTTATTATTATTATTCATTTTCTTCATCTTCCGATGTGTTGCGATGCCTGTGATCCTTTTCCATTCCATAGAAAAGTCAATGCGCGTACGTGAACAATTCATAATCGCAAATTTGATATAAGATTTGAACATATCCATGTATTTTCTAACGCTCTAGAGTATAACGCAGCAAATTATAGGAAAATTTTGTCGGACAGAAAACACTTGTGCATAGGAATTATTTTCTCTTTGTTCTATCGTTTCACAGCCATTATTGCAAAAATTCGTCCTTTATACAAAGCGAAATCTACCGGTGTGTAAAGTTGTTTGTGAGTCTCGCAGCTGAGTCGCCTGCAGAAAACAGGCTCCGCACCAAAGAGATAGTTTTAATATTACCCCGTTAGTTTATAATAATATCTTCTTGTTTAAAATAAAGACTCCCTCTTTCATTTGTTACTTCCTTATTTGGACGAGAGAAGCGATTTTCAGTTTTAACTCAACCGTTTGGCATATGTATGTCCGTCTGTCTGCTGGAGTATGTCTACCGATAACTTTTGACCTCCACAACCGATTTCTTGAGGGAACAAGTTACAATGTATATTAATTAATCAAAATTAATTAATTAACATTCTTTTTAATTATAGGAAATTACTGTGATTTACTTTGCATATCTTTCATTCAATTACGCGCCACGTCGTTGCGCCATGTACAATGTAATTATGCAACGCGTTGGGCACTATATACGATGTAATTAATGATGCTGATTTAATTGCATAACTTATTTACTAAATTTATATATTATTTCATCTGTATTTATGAAAATGCTATCTGTACGACTATGTCGTGTTTCTCTACTTTCTTTGGCCCTACAGTTGGATGTCATATACAATGATAATTAAATATATTTCTTTAGTTAATTGCATGAATTAAATTATTGTTAATTTATAAACCACAATCAAACTTGTTAAACATGAAATTGATTTTTACTTTAACTGCCAAATAAGCTTCTAGTCTGAGTATATTTATAAGCATGGTAATTGATAAACTATATTAAATTGAATCATGAGTTATAGATCCTATTTAGTGAGGAGTTAACTTGTGAGTCAGGTCTTACACAAATCAATATAACACAAACGAATCCATTCTAAAATACGTTTATTAAAATATCGTATCTCATCCGTATTCATATCATAACATAAATCATAGAATAAGAGCACTTACAAATCTTCTAAAAGACAATAAAATTCTATACCACATTTAAATAATTGAAAGAACAAGTTTAAAATAACTAAAAGGACAATAAAATATAGGCACTTATTCGTGCGTATTGACGTTACTAGCTACCAATGTGGTGCGCTCATAATTTGCATTAAGTGGTTTTACGTCAAAACATATTAAACATTTATATACGTGAAATACTCATATACTAACAATACACATATTAAGCATACACATAGTTAAAATCATGTTCCTGCAACAGACATATTAGAACACATACATGGTTACAATAAACATATATTATACTAACAAGAATACATGTGCAATACTCTATAACATAATGATCCCTACCTATGGATTCGTATTCTATCTGACTCTTGTTTGTAAAATTCTCAGGTGGTTTGGTTCTAAGTGTCAGGTCAGTGGTATTTTGGTAAATTAATAATTATAATAAGAGATTAATTTTGTACGTTACTCGTTCTGTTGTGATGTATCGCTCCCATGGTGTATCCATGCGGGTTCCTTCGTTGACGGTTGGTGTTAATCCATATAGCACTTGTGATTGACACTTTCGATTTCTATACGTACATCGTCCGAGAACACTAGTCCGCACTCCGCGACATTCGCTATGAGTTTTGAGATTGGCACAGTGTAAGTTGCGGCATAGCACTTAGAATCTGTCGACTACGCGTATTCGCGTGAGTCTATTGACGCGATTAACAGCTTGATACCGTTACGCACTTAATAGTCTTTCATCTTGCGCGTTTTACTCTCCTGCGACGCCTAGATTGCTTTTAAGTTCATTAGGCAATTATAGTCATTGCTATTACTTGACTTTATCCGAAATAGTGTAGTATCACTACTTTATGTAAAGGTTCAAGAATGTCACTGCTAAGTATTATCACCCTTTATGACAGCGTATTATACATAGTTTATAAAGTTCGTTATTCGCGCGTCATCGCGAACCGTTCCGTTTTGGCGTTCTAAGTCTCATTCACGCACTTCCATTAGGTCTGAACAAAGTCTTTATAGTATCTAATGAAATACTGCGAATTACTGGGTTACTGAGATATTGAAAATAACAATGTACTGAAAGAGAACTTTGACTCACTGAAATTGATGAAGTACCGATATAACTGAAATACTGCGCAAAGTTTTTATGAACCGAGTATAGTTTTGAATGAACTAAGTAACAAATTCGAATGACTGAGAACTGAGAGCGCGTCCCCTTGAGTATTCAGTTTTTATTCCTTTCGATCTTCCCACGCTTGTAACTCCGATGATCGCTCCAACTTCCCACCAAATCATCTCTGATAGGCTTATTGCATGGATATCCTTGTGTCCTCTCGTCTCCAGTCTGTATTTCTGGCGAATTCTCCACCCAGTGCCGTTTGGAGAGGGATGTCCTTACTCGGGATTTACTCTCTGGTCGCCGGCTTCTGACAGCACCATCCCTTTCAGTTGCTCCCTTTGGAATTCTCATTCCTCATTGGCTGGTTGGCTTTCTTAACTTGAGTTTGACGCAGTCCACGTGGACTCGACGAGTTGCTGTCTTTCGTCCGTTGCCCCGTTCTTGGAATCCGTGTTAAGGCCTTGCTTCCGAAATCACATCTGCTACTTTTGGTGTAGCGTGTCAAATTCCCTTATTGTTGAGACACTATCGACTTCCTTCGATGAACTACGGGTGGCATAACATCTGTGTTCTCCACAAGCGTCACTCAGTCGCATGCTCCATTGTCTGTGCACCAACTATTGTTTTACTATAAGTCGCACACATGGTTTCGAACAAACTCTTACCGTTGGCTATGTATTTTTCTCGTTACTGGCCAGATGTAAGGGTAGCATTCCTTTGTTATAATTGAGGAGTCAAGCGTTCCCACGCATCGTCCAGTTCGTCGCAACGTGTGCTGTACTGCTCATTGTTCGTTAATGGTTTTTACGCCGTTTTAACGGAAAGGAAAGGTTTGTTCCTTTTCGTCGCCCACCCTCGAACAAAGCTAACATGTGTCACTTTTGACGGGCTCTAATTGCTGGTGTACTTCTCTCGCAATACTCAAAATTTCAAAAAAAAATCTCGAAATAATAATCACATTATAAACTCTATCTTTTTTTATATTGATCTCTCCTGAAATAGTGGGGTTAGGAGGCAAACTATAAGGGAGACAAAATTATGAAAAATTGTAAAATCAGCGTGAGGTATCAAATTAAAGGGACTTTTTGCCACATTTAGAATATAGAGCTAATTTTAAAGTTTTCGACACCATACATCAACGCGGTAGTGGTATAACTACCCAAGTCCAAGTATTAATTAGATGTTTCACAAACGACATTTTTTTATGCATTTATTTTTATTTATTTTTTAACACCTATGTAATTCACAAAAAACTTTAATTATAATTAAAATTGACCTTGAAAGTCTGTTATATGATTTATCATTGCACTTGAAAACCTTTAATTTCAATTTTCCGTAAATCACATTAACAGACGTGGGTAGTTTTACCACTGACCCCACGAATATGTTACACTAAGTGTGGTATTTTAATCTCAACCGTTGTTATTTTAGGAAGAGGAAGTTAGTGATCCTAAAAATTCTAAATGGACAAGCAAAACTCAAGATATGTGGAACTAATGCGGTGTTATGTGGAGCTATGGTAAACTCAAGTGCTGTGTTAATGGGTGCGGTGTGGTAACAAGATTTGGGTAATAATCAGAACGAATAAACGATTATTAAGGATTTTGAGGGAAACATAATAATGAAAATTTACGGCCCACAAAGAAATTATGAATGGAACATATCGCATCAGACTGAAACATGATTTCGAACAGGTAGTGAAGAGAGAAAGTATTGTTGAGACAGGTGAATACGCTACGGATTGTTTGGTTTGGGCGCATAGCACGGATAGACGCTAGAACATCTTGAAGTGAACACCGTTATATGGAACGTATTAAGACGAACGATCTTGAAATAGAATGCATTAAAGATACGAGATACAAACTGAAGAAGGAAAATACACGATAGTGTGGAACGAAAATTGATCTTAGAGGAAGCTAAATTCTACAAAGAGTTGTTGATCTGAGAGAGAAGAACAATCCACATTCTCACGAACGCACTGATGTCGACAAGGATGAGGAATGGAAACAAAGTAAAATACAATAGTGTGTGTGTGGGACGGAGAGAGAGAGAGAGAGAGAGAGAGAGAGAGAGAGAGAGAGAGAGAGAGAGGAGGCATGCGTGTACAGAAACGTTTAGCTTACGATGTAATCGTTACTCGACTGTTATGGAATGTTGAGCTTATTGTGAATGCAACTTTCACTGGTCGGTACGCCCACTGAAAAGAACAAGCGCGAAGAATGAAGAACGTGACCCAGAAACGAAGAAGCGTGGCTCGCTTCGGTTACGCAACGCCTTCTTGTTGCCAGACCTTGACCTTGTTTGCCCTTCACACTTCAACATCTGACTATGTACATACAAAACCAACCACCATTTCGCCAGTACCTGAATCCCGTTTGTATGTTTCATTTGCAGCCACAGGTTCTTAATTTTTGTTTTGTACTTTACCCATGAGATGAGTCATGTACCCGTTATGGGGCACAACCACCAATATACAATAACTAAACTGTAAAATAATATACGAAAATATTACGTAGTTTAAAGAAACATTCACGTTTTTTGAGAACCGATGTTCGTATTGATCCCTTTGTAGTACTTCTCTGTAACAAGCCCGACGTTATCAATTACTACAAGTCTTGATAATATACAGTACGTTTTGAATAATTAACATAAAGGATAAACTAAATCACCGACTTGGCGTTAATTACGTGAGCCGGTTCATATGTAACACGTTGCCCTATTTTGGTTACAATGTAGCTATGGCGTACCCGTTCGGCTCAAAACTATTGAATTAAAGTTGATGGGCGTGGGAGGACCAGTGTACGATTCAGACAGAAACGAAACCACTGGTTAATTATGATCAATATTTGTTTACGTTACGTTTAGGTTATGTTATAAAATTTCTCTCTTGTAAAAAAAAAAAGATACTATTATTTGAATATAATAATTCGTAACCTGAATACTGAGCATTTCGCAGTTCTTTGTATTTTGATACTTATGATCATCGTTTAATGTTGTACAACGATACGTATATTCTTATACTCTTATAAAACTTTGTAAGTGCTCGTTGAGTTTCCTGCAGGTCTCCCATGTAATATCTTCAAATAAATACAACTGCAAGTAGGTTTTGTTACAATTCATAAAACCTCTGAAGATTCAGAATAATATCTGTGAAACGTACATGAGGTGTAAATAAGCTTACTTGCAGTTGTATTTATTTGAACATACTACTCTTATAAAAATATAATTCTCCAATATATAGTATATGATTTCCTACAGCTCCGTTATTATCAAGAAATTTCTTTTATTTATTTTTTTCTTTACTCCACGTTCCACATTGCTCTTAGAACTTTTTCAATTTATTAAGCTTAGGTTTTATTTTTTGTTTCATATTTAATTCTAATAACGGATCTTGTAAACCATTCCTGTTGCTGGCTAATAGTGGAGTCGCCTTTGCATACATTAAAAGCAGTTTCAACCTGACTATTATGTATGCAAACATATTTATTTTAGGCCCTATATATATGCACAAATAAAATATATGCCAATAAATATAAAATATAAAAGATTCTTTTAAAGTCGTCTTCATCTTCTCCGCCTCCTTCTTCTTCTTCTTCTTCTTCTTCTTCTTCTTCTTCTTCTTCTTCTTCTTCTTCTTCTTCTTTTTCTTTTTCTTCTTTGTCTTTTTCTCCTTCTCATTTCTTGATATTCCGTGGAGCGTCGGAATTCAAATAATTTGACTACCTTATTCGTTTTCTCCCTATACCTTACAACTTCTCTTAATTCTCAATTGATCTCCTTTGTTTTCTACAAATTTCTTCTACCATCTGTGATTACTGCTTCCTTTGTCCTTCCATTTTTACTTTCACATTACTTTCCTCACTTCCAGTCCAGTACGGTTTGGGTGAAATCTACTCTGCTCCATCCTGGTTACGTTTTCAGATACTCAAACTTCTTTTAATATTATTTTTTGTCCCCACAATGCAAACTGATTCTATCATTCTCATTTCCTCACTTACTTATTACAGTTGCTTTGGTATTGCTCCTATTGATCTCCGTTTTGAGTTTTACACTCTCCTCATTCCGTACAACCGCTAAAAAATTAAATTTTATGTTTTTGTTACAGTTAAATTCGTCTTGTAAATTTACCATGCAGTAAATTGTATAGTAAATTTAGGAATATTTATGGTACGATTCATAGAAATCTTAAAAATAAAACAAAACACAGCATAAGTATTAAATTTTATAAGACAATTGCAATACCCACGTTGATTTATACAAGTGAGGCGTGGGTCATGACAAAAAAGGAAAGCGACAAGATTCATTGTGTTGAAATACAGTTTATTCGAAATACTTTAAATTATACGTTGCAAGATAGAATTAGGAATGAAGACAGCAGAGTAGAACTCAAAGTAAAAGACATAAATGAAATTACTGCAATTCACAGAAGACAATGATGGAATCATCTGCAAAGGATGACAGGATCGATTGCCGAGAGCGGCACTAAATTATAAAGCCATTGGTAGAAGAGGCATAGGTCGTCCGAAGATAAGATGGGTGCCGGAACAGGATTATATAACCTAATCCTTGAAGAGGATAAGAAGAAGAAGAGTAAAATGTGCATAGAAACGTTTGATAACGTTTGATAAAATTGGGCTTCAAAACGGATCATCTGTACACAACGAAGCGTACATGTGCTCAGTGGTAGCGTACAAAGAATAAATAGAGACAATTATTTTTAACCACGGATTCGATTACCGTTACTAGTTACACACATGTGCATACTAACAGTAATAGCAATGACAATATTGTTGAAACGATCCGATCGTTAAGACAACAACGACAATGTGCTGACTACAAGTCTCCGAGGAGCCTTAACCGAATACTGTTCACGATCGGGACATTGTTGATACCAGATTGTTACGTCTTATCGTATACACTTGGGGTTACGTTGAATGATACGGCTGAAATAAAATACAATTGGCGAACGATACGAAAAAACGTGTACACTGTTCTTTGAATAATGTTAGCTATAGAATCGTTAGCTTGGTCTGCTCTATACCAACAGGCCCGGATTTAGGTATCCTGCCGCCCCTAGGCACTATTGTTATATTGTTACCGTCCCCCCCCCCCCCCCAGCAAGTAACTCCTATATATTCAATTCTCCTTGACTGCTGAAAAAAGTTGCTGAAAATAGTCATTTCAACTATCCATATTGCAAATATGTCATTTGAGCTTAAATCTAAAAGGGAAATGTGATGGAATTGTGAAAACTACTTTTTTTTAACTTTTATTGATATTTGTTTACGTGTACACTTTAGTATAGTAAAATTCACTAGACATGAATCAACCGTTTTCGTGTTAACGGCGCATGTTACGAATTGCGCATGCGCCAGCAGAGTAACAAAACTCAGTTTCCTCCGAGACGCTGTGGAGATTATTATGTGCGTACAGTACTTTTAAAAAACATCAGTATTCATCAAAAGTGTAGCGTTTAGTTTCATTTAGTTTGTTGCTTTTTTTTCGGTTTGTCGAGTGAAATGGATCAGTCTGGTTCACCGTCGACTTCTGTGCAAAGGAAAGTCATACATAGTCAGAGTCGGAAAATAATTTATAACGTCTACAAGTTTATGAAATCTGAAGGCAAAGAAACATCAGAAAGAAAATTACAGGAACGGGTAGCTCAGGCGTGTGGTGTGTCGCTAAGTAGTGTTTTTAGAATCATTAAAGAAGCATCCGCGTATACGGGTAATACAAAATCTTTCAGCACTCCCCATAAAAAATGTCCAAGACAAAAGTAAAACCGATATAGACGATTTTGAAAGTGTACTATTCGACGAATTATTCACGACTGTCACACAACGGAAGGGGAAAGACCAACATTAAAAGTTATTTTAAGAATTTTATGGGAACGAATTTATTATAATGGTAGTGTATCTAGTCTTAGATAAATTATTCGACAAATGGGATTTCCGTGGAAACATGCTGAAAACAATAGACAACTTTTAATAGAGAAACATGACATTATAAACTTAAGAGTAGATTTTATAAGAAAAATACAGCAGTACAGAGAAGAACGGCGGTCCATAGTGTACACGGACGAAACCTATTTCACAGTTCAACGTCAGTTACAAAAACGTGGACAGACAGTGATAAAAGTGGCCTAAAATCTCGAATAAATAAAGGACAGCGGATGGTTGTAGTTCACGCTGGTGGTGAAACTGGGTCTGTATCCAATGCTCTCTTAATGTTTAAATGGGGTTCCAAAAAAAGGGGATTATCACAACGACATGAACCACGAAAATTATGAAAAATGGGTGAGTGAAATGCTTATACCGAACTTGAATAAGCACAGTGTAATAGTAATAGACAATGCCTCCTACCACAATGTACAAATAAATCCACCTCCAATATCATTAACAAAAAAGGGAGAGATGATTAACTGGTTACAGAACCATAACATTCCTTGTAGTCCATCAATGTTAAAACCTGAGCTCTATGCACTAATTAAACAACATAAACCAACATACAAAACTTTTAAAATAAATGCTATTTTGGCAAACCATGGACATTCCGTTTTACGACTGCCACCCTACCACCCCGATCTTAATCCTCTTGAACTGATTTGGGCAACCGTGAAGGAGCGTGTTAAAAGAAAGAACGTGCATTTTTCTGTAGACAGTGTCATAAACTTAGAGAAAACAGAATTTGATTGTATTTCTCCCGCAGACTGGAGATCAAGATGTTACCACGTCATGAAAATTGAAAACGACTACGTGAGATCGGACCAAAAAATGGATACTGTGACAGATCGTTTAGAAATTAATATTGGACGGGATAGCAGCAGTAAAGACGATTTGAGTGATAGTGATAGTAACAGTGAAGGAAATATTAGTGGGGTGGAAGAAATGACCTAAATAATTGTAATTGCACGTAAGTAAATGAGCTCTATATTACTTAAATAGTTTTAGTCTAATTGTTGTATTAATATTGTCTCTCCTGTTATTTATGGATAGTTTACATCTGCTCGTTTAAAAAAACACACACGCAGTCATTTTACATGCGCGGCTGTTGTTGATGTTACCTACTCGAACAAATTAAGATGCCAGACCAATGTGGATCATATATTACTACGTTTTTTCGTGATCGTAACATGTACACAAAATGTTACACATTCCAAAATATACAATGATTGTTGATGTCTAGGCTCGACTTTGGAGAAACCTTGCAACAGACACAACATGCCAAGTCACTGTTTACAAAATAATGGCAGTATTAAACATTTTGTAACTCAGTGAAATCTTTATACAGTAGAACCTCGCTAATCCGTCACCTGTGGGACTGGGGGTATGGTCGGAACGCAGAAAAGGTCGGATTATCAGAAGAATACAAAATGTTTATTATTTCATTAAATGAGACAGTCTAAAATAAAATAAAACTTATACAGTAGGCTATCAGGCTATATGATTGGTTATGTACAAAAAATTATAATATGTACAGTCCAGCAATAGTGTAATAAAAAACAAGGAACACATATTATTGGTGAAAAAATCGTAATGTTCTTTTGTTTGGCAGACGACTGTCTAGACTTAGCTGCAGAGATGTAGACATAACAACAGCTCAACACTTCATACTCAACACAGTTTAGCCACCAAGTGTAGTACCCTACTTTTATTTTCATGTTTATCACGGCGACTTGACATTATTATGACCTGGTGTAGGCTAGACATTACAGTATCTGTTTATTCAGGTGCAGTCATGTAGTGCGATTCTGTCAGCTTGAGACTAAACTATAACGATTAGTCACTCTTATTTGAATAGCAGTATGGTACAGCTCCCGCCACTAGCCTGTGCGCGCGGAGCTTAGGCGCCTGCAACGGACGGGGGGGGTGGAGAGGGGCGCCTTTTCTACAAACATTGGATGACTCATGCGGCGACCGTGCGAGAAATGGTCGAGAACGCTGGAGTGACTCGCCACGATTTATGTTTTCAGAGTGAGCAGTACGATTGTGGCCGCGCGCAGAGGCTAGTGGCGGCAGCTGTACAATAAGTGGATATTGCAAAATGCTTATTACATCATTGTGTATGGGTGGTCAAAATTATTGTTTGTGACAGAAGGAAGGAACTATAATTTTTGACAAGACCTCTTATAAACGTTTATTGAAAGCAATTATAATTGCGGTTGCAATGAAACACCAGATTTGACGTCATATCGTACGCAAAAACAAAACTCTAGAAATGCGACATAGCACTGAAACGAGAGTAGGAAAAAATTCGGAAGATTTACACCAAATTTCGTATTTTCTGGAACATTAAAAAAAATCGGAAGGTCTTCCGAAATATCGGAAGACCAGACCTGGCAACACTGCGCACTAGACACTAGATGCGGCTCACTGAAGCAGCAAAACAACTGACAAGTATGTAAACAAGCTGGTGAGTCATCAACAAGTCGGTGGCTGAGCCGCGGTCGGCCCAACCGGAGCGTCGGACCAGCCGGGAGTCGTCGGACTAGAGAGGTTTTACTGTAGTGTGATGTCACCTTGGACTACAGATTGGTTTTCTGTAAGTATATTCGTTTTATATTTGTTTTGGTGTGTGTTTTGTATTACAGGGTTTCAAATTTCAGTGACTAGAATACTGGCGCATGAACACTACCGATAGACAGACACGCGGGCGCGCTCGTACTAGTAGGCCCACATAACTATCAATTGATAACATATTTCTTAGTCACTCTGGATAAAAATACTCTTCAAAATATACGTCGAAATAAATTATACGACAAAACAATATGATTACGGTCGTCGAAATTCTCTGTTTGTAACCGACGGTCGAGTTATAGCCGACGAAACATGAATCCTGTCAATGTCTCTCCAGCCAACTGAAAGATGCTTACTAGTATTCGTTCAAACGTACCACCGTGTCCTGGATACATTTGAGACTGTGCCTCAAACTGGTGGACGGCGTCATCGGATGATTAATAGGAGGTAGAGAAACTGTCCGGAGCTGCTTGTGTCATGCAGGAGCATCCTTCAAGTGGTCCGATGGAGACGGAGGTCGTCCCGGTCAATCACTGTCGGATGAAAGGTGGCGCCAATTCGCCCATTCATAGATAAGGGGGGATCGACTCCGTTTGTCGGTGACTCGTCGGTACGGGCAAGAGCGCAG